>JAEUYN010000646.1:0-31455 GCA_018257835.1 Euura lappo | reverse complement strand
TACAATATCTTCGGGCTCACGTAACGGGTGAAGCAGCCGCGCTGATCAAAAACACACCCATGACCGATGCCAACTACAAAGGAGCATGGGCTGCCCTGGAGGCGCGGTATGACAACAAACGCGTACTAGTCTTCGGCCACATGCGTAACCTGCTGGCCATTCCACCGGCCAACAAGGCAAACAGTGCCGAGCTAAAACGGGTGCTGGACGGAATCTGTGAAACCCGCCGGTCGTTGGAAAGCTTGAAACGACCAGTGGATCAGTGGGACGACTGGTTTGTGCTGCTCATGCTGCAACGGATAGACTATCGCTCTCGTCAAGATTGGGAGACGTCTATAGGGGATTCAAGGGAAATTCCCGCGTTCGAGGAACTGAAAAAATTCCTCGAAAACCGCGTTCGCGGCCTCGAAGCTGCCAACGCGGGAGCAGATACGTCGTCGAAACCGCCAACAGGCAACAAGGAAGGTCACAAACAACGACGTAACGGGACATCTTCCAACCACGGCGCCGCTTCTCAACGAAAGGAGGCGTGTCCTGAATGCCAGGAGGCACACTTCATCGCGTATTGTCCGACCTTCAGGAAGAAGACGCCAGAGCGACGCCTCGAGCAGGTAATAACTTCTAAGCTTTGCATCAACTGCCTCAGCAAGACGCATTCTGCCAAGGAATGCAAATCCGAGAAGAGATGTCTCACTTGTCAAGCTAAGCATCACACGATGATGCACGGTAGTAAGGTTCCGGTCGAAAGCAACCCAAACAACGAGCCGCCACCGACCGCATCAAACAGCCAGATCCTGGCCAACCTCGCGGGTGCGAATCAGCTCGTATCTCTAGCCACCCAAGAGGAACAAGGCTCGAATAGAACCAGTCCGATTTTACTAGCCACTGCCTTAGTCATCCTGGTCAGTCCGTCGGGGAGACGCGCGCAAGCACGAGCGTTACTAGACCAAGGATCAGAGGCAAGCTTCATCACTGAATCCATCGCTCAACAACTCCGGTTGCCACGCTCGATAGTGAACGTGCCTATCACCGGAATTGGCTCATCCAAAGCTGGAGCAGCTCGACATAAGGTTCAACTAAACCTGCAATCCCTAGTGGAACCAAACTTCCACATAGACATACAAGCCCTGGTGCTACCGCGCCTTAGCAGCGTGCTACCAGCGCAACAGATAACACCAAGTGGTTGGTCACACCTCAAAGGCATCGCACTAGCTGACCCTGAATATCATCAATCAAGACGGGTAGACGTCGTGCTAGGAGCTGATGTCTATGCTCTGATCTTGCGAGATGGCCTGAGAAAGGGACCCGCAGGTACGCCCATCGCTCAGAATACGACACTAGGCTGGGTTCTCTCCGGCAAGACGACTGCAGAAGACGCCCTGCTGGGCCCTCCGCACTCCTATATGACCGGGACCTCGGGATTTCACTGTACTGCTAGACTCGACCTGGGGGACGCGCTACAAAAATTCTGGAAACTTGAAGAAGTTCCATCGAAACCCGTCCCCACCGAAGAGGAAAACCAGTGTGAACAACACTACGCCGAGACTCACACTCGCGTGCCTGAAGGAGGCATAAATCGCTACATGGTACGCCTACCAATGCGTGATCACGCGACTATCGCTTTAATAGAAACTAAGGCCATTGCGAAGAAAATCCTGATGCGAACTGAACGCAAGTGCCAAGAAAATCCGTCCTTTGGAGAACAATATGCTCGCTTCATGACCGAGTACGAAACGCTCGGACACATGGTACCTGTTCCCGAGGGTCTGGAGGATCCTGGGAGGTCATGCTACCTACCCCATCACGCCGTCGTACGAGAAGCAAGCCCATCTACGAAGATGAGAGTAGTTTTCAACGCCTCTCAATCCACCTCTTCAGGTCAGTCACTAAACGACTTTCTTCTCGTAGGACCATCGCTACTGAACGATCAACCCTCCGTCATAATGAGATGGCGCAGACACGCGATCGTGCTGACAGCGGATATCGTAAAGATGTTCCGCCAGATACTCGTGAACCCAGGCGACCGCGATCTACAACGCATCGTTTGGAGGAACTCGCCAGCAGAGAACGTACAAGCTTACCAGCTGACTACAGTGACGTATGGTACGGCTTGTGCACCGTTCTTAGCCAATCGGACACTAAGACAGCTGGCAAAGGACGAGAGGAATCACTGGCCACTGGGAGCTTCCATACTCGAAGAGGATACGTATGTAGACGACATCCTCACTGGAGCTGACGACCTGGACTGTGCCAAAACACGACAGGAACAACTTACTTGCATCCTAAGGGCAGGTGGGTTCGACCTTGCGAAATGGGGCTCGAACAGCAGTCAGATGTTCTCCACCGACTGGCAACAGAAGCGCTCTCTGCAACTCGACGAGTGCATTCGAACCCTGGGTATAACCTGGGATCCCGTGAACGACTGCTTCCAATTCAAAATTAACCAAACTCTAGAAACTGCAATCCCGACGAAGAGAAAGGTGCTCGCCGAAACAGCTAGACTCTTTGATCCACTCGGATGGCTGGCACCAATCATCATTCGTCCAAAAATCCTACTACAAAACCTCTGGCTCTGTGGCACTGACTGGGATGCTCCTATCCCTGAAAATCTACAGACGACGTGGTCTACCTTCCGCAACGAACTACCCGATATTGAAGCCATCGTCGTACCACGATGGATGGGTACCCACAGCACTGGATGGACCTGGCAACTGCACGGGTTCTCAGACGCTTCACAACGAGCATACGCTGCAGTGGTATACGTTCGTGCGACACATCAAGAAAGTGGAGAAGTCCAAATCACCCTGCTAACAGCTCGAACGAAGGTTGCTCCGGTGAAAACCGTCAGCATCCCCCGCCTGGAACTGTGTGGAGCCAACCTGCTCGCACACACGCTCGTATATGTATTAAATGCAATGAGATTTGACAATGTTTCAGTGTATGCTTGGACAGACTCGAAGGTAACCCTAGCCTGGTTACGGAGTCACCCGTCCAGATGGAAGCCGTTCGTTGCAAACCGAGTGGCTGACATTCACACGATCCTGCCACAGGCATCGTGGAACCACGTTCCAACGAAGTGCAACCCCGCAGACTGTGCATCTCGTGGTTGCTCCCCAGATGAACTGAGGCTGTCTGAACTATGGTGGCGAGGCCCGACGTGGCTATCAAGAGATGCTACAGACTGGCCTGCAGAACCTAGCTGGCCCGAAGCCGATGCGGACCAGGAAGAGAAACCTCTTCAAAGCCACCAAGCGACAATCACTGAGGCCTGGGAATTACTCGAGAGGTACGCTACACTAAACAAATTACTACGAGTTACCGCCTATTGCCTTAGATTCGTGAGGAACACCCGACAACCCAAATTGTCACGCACCACCTCACCGCTCACCACTCAAGAACTCGAGGACAGCCGCGTATTCTGGGTGAAACACGTTCAACAATTCGAATTTCAACCGGAAATTAATGCCTTGACCGCCGGGAGGACACTCACCAAGGCCAGCGCACTGCTACGCGTTCAGCCGTTCCTCGACTCACAGGGAGTACTGCGAGTCGGAGGAAGATTAAGAAAGGCACCGGTTTCGTACGAGGAGAAGCACCCGGCAATTCTGCCAAACAGATCACAATTTACGCACCTGCTCATTTTACAGGCCCACCTAGATACTCTGCACGGGGGACCTCAGCTGACGTCGAGCCACCTACTTCGCAAGTACTGGATCTTGCACTGGCGTAATACGATACGAAGGGTAACTAGGTCCTGCGTGAGATGTACTCGTTTTCGTGCGCAAAACGCAACCCAAGCCATGGGGGACCTGCCAGCTCCAAGGCTGACTCGAAATCGACCTTTCCTGCATACCGGCGTGGACTACGCCGGGCCAGTGCTGCTCAAGGCCAGCAAGGGTCGTGGTCGGACGACGATCAAGGGTTACATCGCCGTGTTCATCTGCATGGCCACGAAGGCCGCACATCTAGAGCTTGTGAGTAGCTACGCTAGCGCTGAATTCATCGCCTGTTTCAGAAGATTTGTTGGACGTCGGGGAAAATGCGCTGCCCTGTACTCCGACAACGGCACCACCTTTCAAGGTGCCAATCGCGAACTGAGGTTGCTACACCAACAAGCCTTGGACCAGTGGCGACAGACTGTCGAATCACTCGCCACTGAAGGCACCCAGTGGCACTTCATCCCACCGCAAGCTCCGCACTTTGGAGGCCTCTGGGAGGCTGGTGTAAAGTCTGTAAAACATCACCTACATAGAATACTAGGCACGACAGTGCTAACCTTTGAAGAGTTTTACACCCTTCTGATCCAAATTGAGGCCTGCCTCAATTCCAGACCACTCACCCCCCTCAGCTCCAACCCTCTCGATTTATCTGCATTAACACCTGGTCATTTTTTAATCGGCGAACCGTTAACTAATGTTCCAGAACCAAGTACTATTGGCATCAACGTCAACCGTCTATCACGTTGGCAATTGATCAGCAACTCGCTGGAACTATTCTGGCAAAGATGGCATCGTGAATACCTTCACGAGCTACAATCCAGGGCGAAATGGACTCAAGTTGAACCTAATCTACAGGAAAACCAACTAGTGTACATCAAAGAGGACAATCTCCCACCGACCAAGTGGAGCCTTGGTCGTGTACTGGAAACCCACCCTGGTCAGGACGGGCTTACCCGCGTCGTAACCCTTCGAACGCAGAAAGGAACGATAAAGCGCCCGACCGCAAAAGTTTGCCCACTACCGGTAGAACCGAACGACGCCTCCACGGCGGGCGGTCTACCACCTTTGTAAATAATCATGTAAATATTTTCGTCGACGGACGAGGCGGGCGGTATGTTCCGGCGCCGTCTCATTACTTGAGATTTAGATGTAAGACTGTATGGGGCCTCAATACTCTCCGAGGTGTGTCGTGGTGGATCGAGTAGCTTCGACTCACCTCGGAGTCAGTTAGGCTCCAAATGCCGTGCTAGTCACTCTAGACTGTATAAATTTGAAATTAAAACTATATACTTAAACCGATTTCCGCGTCTCATTTTACCCGCTGTAGTTCCGGCTAGCGATCCGTTAACTTAAATTAAAACAACGCAGAATATCCTTGAAAAAGTGAACTTTCAGGTAAACTCGGTCTGTCTGAAACATTGAAGAAAATTGGTTATGGATGGCTCACTACTGTGAAAGCGTGTGGTCTACACAGTAAGATTACCTAAACTAACCAGCGATGACTGCTTCGAAGAATATCAAACGATTAACTACGGTGCACAGTGGCGAATTTTCACGAATTCGTGGCCATAAACCAAAACAAAAATTTTTCAAAGCAGGTATAACGATCACAGGGATTGGTTAAGAACTAAATTCTGCGTCATGACCTGACTGTCCCGACCCTTTATTCCTCATAGTCCCGTAGATATTTCAGTTCAAAGTTGACCTTTGGCGCCGACGAACCTAGGCGTCAGCCGCGCTGTATTATTAACCGCAAGTTTGAACATTTCTACAGTTGTTATACAAAGTCATAATCAATTTTCGGAAAATGGATCCCCTTCCTCAAGGTATGAAGAAAATTTTGCCTACTTAACAATTGAAAATTATTATTTGTTGTTCATGTTAACGTAGTTTAACGATAGTCGTGTAAAGTGCCTTTGTTCCGAAGTGAATATTGACTTTGCATAGACTTTTAGTATCCACTCACAAGCGATCACATGTTGGTTTTTGTCTTAAATCGTAGCTTAGAATTTCGTAGCTTTCACCTTTCGATCGACATGTGAACGAAAGTGCGCAAACGTGCGCGGCGTGGTCCAGAGCGATTTTTGTGAGCTTACGCGTGATCCGAGAAGGCCCCCGGCACTCGTTCGGCGCGGGCGCGGGCGCGTGGTTAGCCGAGCTGGGCGAGTAGGTCGCCTACCTGAGCTGCAGATGCTTGACTGTATGCGGACGGAATCTATTCTGATGAAGTATATCACCAGATGCACCAAGTCTAATTCTGATTCACATCACTATACAATTGATTTATAATCAATACTGAATAATATTCTCTCTTTGTAGGTTTTGGAGGTTCTCTTATCCTGTTCAAACGGAGGGAAAAGAACAAGCAAGAAACAAGGAAGTTAAGAAATTTCGAGACGGATTTTCTCGTGAGTCATCGCGTGAAGATACCATGCAAGATGTTTTGAATTGGCTGCTAGTGTCATCTGATCCATTCATTACAAATTTAAGGCAACTACCTCCGAAGAAATATAAACAGATGTCCCCAGAAGCTAATGCGCTATTAGCTCGAACAAATACACCTGCTGAGTCACAACATCTTTATCTGGATTCGGATTGGAATATTTTTTGTATTTTCTCGAAATAAATACTTTATTCACCTGACCATATCACGAGGGGCAATTACTTTTCCAAAAATTTCCCAATACATTTTTAATGTTTTATAGCAGCCGCTCCGCAAACATATGTTGAGTCCTTCTATTATATATATGTATACGTATATAATTGCTTTTTCATGAATTTCCCAATATATTTTTAATGTTTCATAGCAGCCGCTATTTTTTTTATTTTTTTTTGAGTTTGGATATTGGATTCGTAATTAGCGACCCCAAAAACATGAAGAAAGTAGAATTTCGATCAAATTTATTGGGAAATTCTTGATCCAACCAGCCATATTGGAGTCGCCATTTTTTTTTTTTTGAAATTTTGATTTCTGATTCGTAATCAGCGACCCCAAAAACATGAAGACAGTAGAAATTCGATCGAATTTATTGGGAAATTTTTGATCCAACCCGCCATATTGGAGCCGCCATTTCCTTTTTTGAAATTTTGATTTTGGATTCGTAATCAGCGACCCCAAAAACGTAAGTATACGAAATTTGGCAAAGTTTCGATAACCCCCTGATTATTGGCCACGAATTCGTGCTAATTCGCCACTGTGCGGTGGAACATGTTTCATTAATTATACTTCGGGTCTCGTCCTCAAGATTACAATGTAGTACCGCTACTCCGACCTACTAATGCCACGTTTTCGGAGTTTCAAAAAAGTGCGCCGTTCTCAAGGTGGCGCTACCGTCCCGATATCTCCTCATAAAGTTTCTTCGTGCCGAAGATGCCACACACCGGAGTTTCCCCCGTAAGTATTTTATAGTAATTTGAGTTTCAGATCACAGGAGACCGCAGAAAAAGCGATCCCTGAGTCCTACACGGAGAGAAGTAAACACAGGTGGCCAATGTGCAAGACATTGGCAGGAAATGTCTAGCCGGAACGAGCGGCGCTAGACACGGGCCACCCGTTTTTCGACATTGCCTGCCCGTGTCTCGCGCATTGGTCGCCAGTGTCTTAGACACGGACGGAAAAAACATCGGGAATCCGTGTCTAGACACTGAGAGCCAATGTCTTAAGCACGGCCCAGCAGTGCGCTACGCATTGTATGCCCGTGTTTGTGTACGTACGAGGTGAGTGCGAGAACGCGCATGCGCGCCAAGTTTTCCATGAACACGGGCATACAGTGCATAGCGCACTGCTGGGCCGTGTTTAAGACATTGGCTCTCAGTGTCTAGGCACGGATTCCCGATGTTTTTTCCGTCCGTGTCTAAGACACTGGCGACCAATGCGCGAGACACGGGCAGGCAATGTCAAAAAACGGATGGCCCGTGTCTAGCGCCGCTCGTTCCGGCTAGACATTGCCTGTCAATGTCTTGCACATTGGCCACTCGTGTTTACTTCTCTCCGTATAGGAGCCCCGTCGAAGAAGACGGGCGAGTCAGAAGAAGGATGGAAAAGCTAGAGGCGTAAAAAATAAGGTTCAATACACCCTAACCCCACTCTCAATACCTCGAGCCAGCAATACCATACGGTCAGGCTTATGTGAAGGTAAGACAAAACCGATGCTGTAGACAGTCAAAGTACTGATCGTTAATACGGCAGGGTTATGCGAGACATAACCTCTATTCAAAACCGGTGCTGTAGGCAGTAGAGGTTCGCCCTACTGATCGTTAATAAGGCAAGGTTATGCGAGACATAACCTCTATTCTTAACCGGTGCTGTAGACAGTAGAGGATCGCCCTACTGATCGTTAATACGGCAAGGTTATGGGAGATATAACCTCTATTCAAAACCGGTGCTGTAGACGGTCGAAGTACTGATCGTTAATACGGCAGGGTTATGTGAGACATAACCTCTATTCAAAATCGGCGCTGTAGACAGTCGAAGTACTGATCGTCAATACGGCAGGGTTATGCGAGAAATAACCTCTATTCAAAACCGGCCCTGTAGACAGTCGAAGTACTGATCGTCAATACGGCAGGGTTATGCGAGACATAACCTCTATTCAAAACCGGCACTGTAGACAGTCGAGGTACTGATCATTCAATACGGCAGGGTTATGCGAGACATAACCTCTATTCAAAAACAGCGCTGTCGACAGTCGAGGTTATCCAAGAGGTAACGTGTGTACTGATCATTCAATACGATCAAGGTATGGGCGGTAACTTCTGAACCGATTGTCCCAAGCAACGTCACCCATTGACAGTTGGGTCGACAACAACCATCAGCAGGTAAGACAATTCTAAGGGAGGACTGAAGGCAAACCAATGTTCTGCTTCCAATATAGAAAGCCTGTATTCGTCGGTCTATAGAGCCGATCGATGTTAGCAGTACGCTCTATGAGCTTTCTCAGCGGACCTCGCATGGGCGCTCGGAGAGCGACAATATTGTATATTGTTGATGCACAAGGCCTATCGGTAGAGGGCTACGCTATCATGAGCGCTACGATATAGATAATGCTCCCACGCAGTAGGGGATCCTTTTTTGGGTCTACAGCACTGATCGGACAGGCTGTGTTCTTAGGATCGAGGGCAGAGACGATGCTCCCTTTTTTCAAGGCAGGTCCTTCATTGTTGTTACACTGGACCTATCTATATTTAGCGCTGTGCTTGCAGTAGCGCTAGGAGAGAAACGAATCTCTCACTCCCAAAGTAAAGTCAAGGACTTGAACGGTTCAGTGCTGCAATCTTAAGAGCAGACAGAATCAAAAAACAAACTGAAGCTCTCATTTCGTATCACGAAAAACAAAGTCACTATCGTGAGCTTGTGCGACGGACTCCCAATTCTATTGATTAAGGGTCAACCTTGAAGAGGGCAAATTCAATCGCTAACTTATACCCTTGTTACATAACTGGTAGTTCTGAGGCAGTGAAGGAGAACCTGTTTTACTAAACCTCTGGGAAGCTCAGAGCTTCCGAGCCATACCCGAAGGGTATGTTGTAATCGGAATCCTGAGATCCTTCTTACAACTACAATTTTATATGGGATCGTTGTTGAGTTAAGGGTTGAAACCCAATCGTAATAGTAAAGAGTAGTTTATTAATTATTATAACAGTTTCGTACAAAAGGTTTGAACTAATTTACGTATGAACTGATCTCTACTTCGGGTCCTGATGTTCTGACCCCGAGTGCGTCTTCTCTCCATCATTATATGTATAACCAATTAGGAGGTCAATGCAGAGTGTGCAGATTCCTTTAGATGTAAGCATGTGGCGCGTTGTGTATTACCTAATTGCTGCGCTTGCACATTCCTTGGTCTTGCATGTTTGACTTACAACATCCCTCCCCCCTTGGAGAGAAAACCCTTGGGATTTTCTTCTAGAATCAATCAATACTGCTGGTTTGCGTTTCCCGCATACACTTGCCTCTTATGCTACATCTAGGATTAGTGATACACAATATTTACCCCGTTTACATTGCTGATATAATCGTTTTTCTTAATTTTATGTTAGGATTCTCTATCTGTCATATAAGTTCTACTAAATTTTGCTAATCTTAATGATTTTACTCTATGAAGTGTCTCAAGCGATTTACGTGTACTCTAAGATTCTATTTATTCACATATATTCTGAGTATATGCGCATATATGCGATCACTCGCTCCAATGCATACATGAGATATATATGGATGATATATGTTACTTATATTTATTCACATATATTCTGAGTATATGCGCATATATGCGATCACTCGCTCCAATGCATATATGAGATATATATGGATGATATATATTACTTATATTTATTCACATATATTCTGAGTATATGCGCAGATATGCGATCACTCGCTCCAATGCATACATGAGATATATATGGATGATATATGTTACTTAAGTTTACTAAAAGTTGCACACGTACCATGTATACCCGTAAGGTTGTACTATTATCAAGTGAGTGAGCGTGGCGCAGTGGGCAAGGAGCGCGGTTGGCACGCCGGAGGTCTGTGTTCAAGTCCGGCCCGTGCACTTTTTTTTTTTTTTATTCGCTTTATGTGAAAATTCTAGTAATAATGGTTTATAAAATCCATAAAATTCTATGTTATGTGTAATCTGAAACTTACATCACTATAAAAAGGATAAACCGCGACTATGTGATATATATATCTATATATATTATTTATATGTAACATACATATGTGAGAAATAGGAGACTTCCGGTTGGCACGCGCATGCGAGCAGAAGGGTGAACGGCGATCGTGCAGAAAATCCAGCGGTGGGTAAGCCAAAGTGCAGTGAAAGCGCAGAGCAACGAAACCAAGTGCAGCATAGACTCGGTGATTCGGAAAAACAAAAGTGCGGGCAGAAGGTGGCTGGAGAGATAGTGGAGTAGAAAGAAATAGAGGAGGGCTCAGGTTAGGTGAAGCACGCGCAGGCGCGGCGTAAGAGCAAGGTTAGTGACTACGCGAGTCAAGTGGGCGGAAAGAAAACGGGAGGCCCACCTCAACAACAGCAGCAGTCGATCACTTACCGACCGACAGACAAGTACCGGCAGAGGGTAAGATAACGAAAGCTATGGGTGACGAAAGTAACGCCCCGACAGGTGGAAGCACAAGCAGCGTGGGCGACAGACTGAATGTATCCGCAGAAGTGGAAGGTAAGGAGGAATACTACAGTACACCAAGGAACTCCCCCTCAAAATTCGGCAGCAGACTGACGGCGGAGACGAAGACGGACACTTCGGATGGGGAGTGGTACTCGGACCAGGGGAGCACGGCAAAAAACAGGAGAGGAAGACCGACCAATGTATCGATACTGGAAAAACAGAGAATCGAGGGAGTCAGACCGGTGTTCGAACTTTGGAACAGAAAACGGAAGGAGATGGAAGTGGAGAGCAGGGCGGACGGAACAGATACGGACGAGGACGGACCAGCAGTGGACCGTGGCAACAGCAAGGTCAGGATACTGAGTAAATCACCGAGTGGGGGAAAACTCAAACTCAAAGAAGGGGAAGAATCACTTATGCGAATGCTAGTAGAGATGAGAAAAGAAAATGAGGAAGGCAGGAAAGAACTAACAGAGATGATAAAGCCAATGAAGGACGACATGGAAGCCCTAAAAAAGGAGCTGCGCGATAGGGAAAGGAAGTGGGAGAAGGAGAAGGGCGAAATGAAAGAGGAGATGGGGGAACTGAAAAGCAGACTAGAGAGGATGGAGAAAGAACAGAAAGAGAACAAAAGCAACCTGATGGCAAAGATGGAGGAGGTGAATAAGGATAGAGAGGAGCAGAGGGCGACTTGGGAAGCGGCAAGAAGAGGGGAGGAAGGAACAGGCGGGGAAGACCGGCAGGAAGGAAGCAGAGTGAGAGTTCTGGAGCGCAAACTGAACATCCTGGAATCCCAGGCAGAAGCGAAAGAAAAAGAGTGGAGGAGAAACAACGTGCTAGTAAAGGGGAAAGAAATCGACGAAGCGACAGACAAGGCGGAAGCAGTGAGGGATGCCCTGAAGATAGCGGCCGGGAAAGAAATAGAAACAGAAGAAGAAAGGATATTGGGGGGAGTAAGAGGCACGATGGTGTTGATTAAGATCAAGACCTGGGAGGACAAGAAGCTGGTAATGGCCGGAAAAAAAAACCTGGGGGCGAAAAAGATCTATATAGAGCACGATCTAACAAAGAGAGAGAGGGAAGTCCGAAGAGTTATAGTAGAGAAGGCGATAGCCTTAAAAAAACTGGGATATGTGGCAAGGCCCGCATACCAGAAGTTGTGGGTCAATGGCAGGCAACATGACTGGTGCGAGAGAACGGGAACAGTAGGCGCTTGCTTCGACGAAGCCATCAGGACAGGAGCCAAAGCGCAGGCGGGAAACGGGACAGAAAGAAGGGGCCAGAGGGACGGGGAAGACGGGAACCCGGGGGAGTAAAATTCCTATTCTGGAACATAAGGAGATTAAGGAGAAAAGACGAGGAATGCTGGGAATTCATCAACGCATTTGACGCAGTAGGACTGACGGAAACATGGATAGAAGAAAAGGAATGGCCGGCATGGGAAAAAAAGCTGCCGTCCGAATGGTCATGGAAGTGTCAAGGAGCGACCAGGGAAGCTAGAAAAGGCAGAGCCAAGGGGGGAATCGTAACAGGGGTAAAAAAGCAGTACGTGACAAGGGAAGAAGGAGAGAAACCCACACTTGAGGGAGTGCTGGGAAACAACCTCAGGATTAACGGGGAAAAGTGGTCTATGATCACGTTTTACAATCGAGGGGGCGAAAGAAGGAAGCTAAAGGAACTAGAGGAATGGATAGGAGAGGAGATAGAGGAAGGGAAGATGATCATAGGAGGGGACTTCAACGCCAGGATAGGAGAGGAGGGCAGCAGGGGAGACGGGGGCGAGGAAGAGGCAGGGTGGTCAAGAAGAAGAGCGTGCGATAAAACAGTCAACGCGGAAGGTGAAGCGCTCCTGGAGCTCGTAGCGAACAGAGGTTGGACGATAGTGAACGGAAACGTTCCAGGAGACGAAGAAGGAGAGATAACCTATGTAAAAGGCACGCACAGAACGACGATCGATTATGTGATAGCTAACGAGGAAGCATGGGAAAAGGTGACCGAACTGCGAATAAAAGACAGAACCGACTCCGACCATCAGCCGGTTACAGTAAGAATAGAAGGCGAAGGGGCAGCGAGACAGGAAAGGATAGAGAAAAAAAGAAAGGTGCAAGGGTGGAAAGAGAAGGACGTAGAGACGTTCAAGAAGAACTTGGAAAACACGAGATGGACAGAGAAGGACCCCCAGACAGCGTGGACGGAACTAGCGAATATGGTAAAAGAAGCAACGGTGACGAGAGAAATCAGAGCAAGGTGGAAAATCGGAAAAAATGAATGGTGGGACGAAGAGTGCAGGAAAGAGAAAAAAGAGCTAAGAAAGCAATGGAAAAAAACCAGCAAAAGGAAAGAAGGACCAGAATACGAGGTGTTCAAGAAACGAAAGAGAGCATACCAAGGGTTGTGCGATAGGAGAAGGAAAGAATGGAGCAAAGAAGAGGAGCGGAAACTGGAGCGGATAAAGACAGAAACCGAGGCCTGGAATTACGTCAACAGCAAAAGGAAAAAGAAAACGGGGATCAGCGATAAGATCAAGGAAGAAGAATGGACCACCTTCTTTATGGAAACGCTAGGAGGAAAAGACAGCAAGCCAATCCTAGTCGAGGCAGTGGCGATGGCAGACCCGGCAGAAGACGATTACGAGAGCATCAGGCTAGAAGAGGTACAGGAACAAATAGCCAAGCTGAAAAAGGGAAAGGCGGCAGGAGGAGACGGGATAAAAAACGAAGCTTGGGTAGAGGGCAGGGAAGTTCTATCCGGACGGCTGTGGTCGGTGCTGAGGGGAGTATGGGAGGGAAAAGGGTATCCGGATGACTGGAGAGACGGGATCATAACGCCGGTATATAAGAGAGGAAATAGAGACGATGTAAGGAACTACAGGGGGATAACGCTCACATCGACGGCGTACAAGATCTACGCATCAATTATAAACAAGAGACTGCTGGAGGAGACAGAAGGAGCCGGAATATTCGAGGACAGTCAGGCGGGCTTCCGAAAGGGAAGGGGAACGATGGATAATATATACGTACTAAACCAGGTGATTCAAAAAAGAATAACGAAGGCTAGAGGTAAGGTGTACCTGGTGTTCATCGACCTAAAAGCGGCCTTTGATAAGCTAGATAGAGAGGTGCTGTGGAAGGCGATGACGGAGGCGGGAATAAGGGAAAATACAATGAGAAGCGTGAAGGAAATATACCAGGAGACTAGGTGCAAGGTCAGAATAGGGGACAAGCTATCAAGGACATTCTGGGTGGACGAGGGGGTAAGGCAAGGGTGTCCGCTCAGCCCCACTCTGTTCAATATCTATGTAGCAGATCTGGAAGCAGTAATGCGAAGAGGGCATGACGGAGGAGTGGTGGTAGGCGACAGGAAGATATGGTCGCTAGGATACGCGGATGACATAGTTCTGATGGCTGAGACAGAGGAAGATCTGAAGGCCATGATTAAAAGGGCGGAGAGATACTTCGGAAGGAAAAAGCTGGTGGTTAACACGGATAAAACCAAAGTGATGGTCTGCAGTAAGGGCGGAGGAAGAAGGACGAAGGTAGAATGGAAATGGGGTGACAACGAGCTAAGCGGGACTAAAGAGATAGAATATCTAGGATACAGGATAACGCGAACGGGAGAGCAGGGGAAACCCGTTAAGGAGAGAGTGAGGAAAGCGCGGCTGGCAATGTATGTATGTATGTATGTTTATTTTTATGCCGTAGCCTTGTTAAGGCCTTAGGGCAAATGATGGAATTACAGTGCAGTAGGTAATAAGTACAGCTTATGATAATGCAGGCAACTTAAGTATCAGTAACAGAAGTATGTGAGTAATGAATCGGAATAAGATAAACTATAATAGAATGTAATACAGTACAATGAGGTAAATTGGCAGAATAGAACGTTGGGAGAAAAATAGATATAAAAATTAAATTCAAAAAAAAAAATGCGGTGGAATGATAAAGAATTTCAGGGGTTAGAAAACCCCAAGGCAGATCGCTTGAATTAATGCGACATGCATAACAAATATGTAGGTAATAGTTGAGGGTGACTTGGTAAGCTAGTATATGGAATTGATCGTGCAACAGCTTTTGGATGAAAAGATGAGGGGTTGAGCTCATAAACAAGATAAGTATCGAGCGGTACAGGTCCAGAGTTTCGACATCGACTTCCCAAATGTAGGCTAAGTGTTTCCAGCAAGAAGACTTAGATCAGCCTCGGATCGAACTATGAATGGTACTGATGTTTCGTCTCGTTTCACAAAAACTGTCCCGCGCCTTGTCCAAACATAACGGAAGTTATGCTGCCTAGCACGGTTTTTTGCGTGAGCCAGAAGCTTAGCCAACGCTGGGGGGAGATGCTCATTGATCGAAACCAGACTGTGGGGATGCTTCCCAGGAAACCCAAGTTCATCAGCATAAACTTGCCCTCTCGCTCGTTTCGCGGAAAGTATATGATTTCGGTACTCTGTAGAGCGGAGCCGAACCAAAATCATGCGAGGCTTGCTAGTGTCTTTGGTGCTTCTAATGCGCGTGGCTTCGACGATTTCAGTTGCAGGAACTACACCTGCCAGGTTGGCAATGGTTGATTGAACAATTGCATGCAGCTGTTCAGAGTTAGATTCGGGGACACCCGATAACAATAGGTCGCGGCTAAAATGGTTCATATCACTAATCATCACTCTGTCGGCAAGGTCAGAATTTCTATTTCGGAGGCGCGTGATTTCAAGAAATTGGCTCTTCTGTCCGTCTTCAAGAACATTCACCCGAGTGGCAAGCTGCTGATTTTCGGTGGTGAGAGCATCGATTTGGCGGTTGAGTTTACCGAATAGCTCAGAAGTAGACTGTGCGAACGCTTGAAAGCGAGAGGCGATATCATTGACGATTCCTGGTAAGGTTGATAGCGTAGCAATTTTCGCCGATAACTCTTTAAGGGAATCGAGAGAAGACTGTGAGCCAGCTTGAACAGCTGCAAGGATGATATCTAGTGTGGGCGAGTCCTTTTGGTGGGCAGCCATAGCCAAGAAATGAAGCACTTGTTTTGTGAATCTTTCCGTACAAGGTGAGGTACAGTCACTTCGAGTAGGATAGAATAAAAGTTCAAGGTCCACAATCGCCGAACAGAATAACGTCCAACAATGAGTACAAGCGTAGCAGCACAGCGTAGCAAGTAAACAGGATTAGCCTCTACACTATAGGTCCACAGACACAGTTTGAGAATCGAAATGATAGCACACACCGACACAACACAGGTAAGTAGGGACCATGTGAGAGCGAACTCGACTGCACAAAATCGCGATTTGATGCACTATTTATGTAACAGGCCAAATAGATAATCAAAAGTTGGCAGAACGATTTTATCACAATAATATCATGAATGCACAGATGTCTAGTTAGATAAGAAGGCGAAAAGAAAGTGATCGTACAGAGAGCAAAATTCACGTGACAGGCATGTCAGCCATTCCAGGAGAACATGGCAATGGGTACCCTGTGGAGCCTAGGAGAAAGAAACTTCAGGGGGGACATCAGATGGAGATTGAAGCTGTTCGACGCGGTAATAAAAATTATTTTATTATACGGTGTGGAGATATGGGGATGGAAGGAATGGACAGAAATTGAAAACCTGCACGAGAGGTACCTAAGATGGATACTAGGGGTGGAACGGACCACCCCAGGCTACATAGTAAGGGAGGAACTGAAGAGGGACAAGCTGAGGGTATGCACAGGGGGAAGAGCAGTAAAATACGAGGAGAGAATAGAGCAAGAGAACACCAAAGAGCTACCAGCGGAATGCAAGAGGGAGACAAGAAGGAATGAAAGAGTCGGAGAAAGATCTAAATGGAGCGGACTCAGAGAGGCGTACCTCAACAGGTGCGGAGTAAGCTCGGCATGGATGGACGACATGACACTTAGAGGCATAGGGACGAAAGAACACCTCGAAGGAAGAGATAGGGATACGCAGGCGCAAGAAAGGTGGACCAAAATATACGAATCGAGGAGCGTAGGGAGATACAAATTCATAATGACAGAAGGCTTACCGGAATACACCATGAAAAAAAGAGGTAACAGAGACAGGGGTGTAAGAACGGTAGCGAGACTTAGATGCGGGAATAGATAGTTTGATAGATAGATAGTTTTTATTTATATCCATAGCAATGTTGGATAATCTCGCGGTGTATTTACAAATAATATACACCGCGAGCAAAAGAGGAAAGATACAAATGCCACTATGGGCGAAAGAATAATACAATAAAAATTACTTAAAACTAAAGATTAAAGCCAAAAATAGAAAGGGAAAAGTAAAAAGAGATGAGAGAAGAGAAGAGAGAGAGAAGAGATGATAAAAAGAGAGAGACGAAATGAGGAAAGAGAAAATAAGTACTGGCTGGACGAGTACGATAGACGCTGCAGAATATGCGGGAGAGAAAGCGAGACGCTAGAACACCTAACAACGAGGTGTACGGAAGAAATCAGGTGGGGAGAGGGGATCGACAGCCTACTCGGGCAGACGGTAAAGGCAAGGTCTGGGGACGCAAGCTGGAAAACACGAGAGAGGAGGTGAGGAGACGAAGAGAGGCAGAATGGGCGACTGAGGGGTAGAGGGGGCGGGGCGGCCGGCCGTAGAGCCGCAGGGTCGACCTCTCTACCGGACCGGTCGGACGGTGGGGGAACGGGGAGAAAGGAAAAGGGTGGGGAGAGGTATCGAGACGGACGGAACGCCAGGCCGGCTCAGTACCTGTTGGCTGTCCCGACTGGAAATTTGGTCAGGCTAGCCTGTCGTCCGACGAGGCCCCGATCAGGTTGAAATCAGGTTTGCCACATTACGGTATAGCTGATAAGGTCCTGATCAGGTGAGCATCAGGCTTACATCAGTGAGGTAAGCCTGTTGGACCCCTGATCGGGGCAAGCTCTGGTATTTGTTACTAAGGTGTACCTGTTGGGCCCCTGGTCCGTTTAGCCTGATACGGCCCTTATTGAGGCGTGCCTGCTAGAACCCTGGTCAGGTTGGCCTCAGGAATCCGTTACTAAGGCGTGCCTGTTGGGCCCCCGGTCAGTTTAGCCTGATACGGACCTTATAACTGAGGCGTGCCTGTTGAAACCCTGGTCAGGTCGGCCTCAGGCATACCTTACTTAGGTGTGCCTGTTGGGCCCGCAGTCAGTTCAGCCTGATACGAACATCATTTCTAGATGTCTTAGAACCGTGTCAAGTGAAACGTGTATTAGAACCGTTGTCAAGTTGACCCCAAGCATCCCTCACCGAGGTGTGTTGAACCCCTGATCCGTTTAGTCCGATACGATCCTTATTGAGGCGTGCCTGCTAGAACCCTGGTCAGGTTGCTAACAGGCGGTCTTTATTACGCGTTTTACGTCAAGTGTAACATTCATCCATAATATACACCCATTTGGTACGCTTTCAACCCGCTGGTACCACACAGGATAATCATTTATATTATCATGTTCGAAGCTCTTATTATCAATAGGTCAAAGTTTTCCTAATATCCAATAAGTAGTTTGGCGTAATAGGTAGGGCGTGCGATTAGTAATGCGAGCGAGCGATAGGTCCTGGATCGAAACCCGGTTAGGTCAAAATAATGCGAAGTTTTTCTGAAGTAAAATTGCGTTTTAACGTCGGTATGGGGTCGAGTATAAGTGGTTCAGCTTACTCAAAACACAAAATTTTTATTTTGTAATTATATTTTTATTGTTCAATAATGAACACACAGATTCACGAATGTAATCAGGGCTTGACCAGTAAGCCTGATCAGTAAATCTAATGTGGGCCTGACTGACACCCGGATCAGGCGGCCTGATCCGTCCCTGATCGATAACCTTGACGGCGGCCGGAGCAGGGTGCCTGATCAGGCTCTTGTGGAACGCTGCGTTACAAACGAGGTCAGGGCCTGATCACTCCACCTGATGTGGGCCTGATCACTTTACCTGATGTGAGCCTGATCGGGCAGTAGGGCAAACCTGGCCAGGACCTTATCACTGCCTTAACAAAATTTCCAGTCGGGGTTGAGCGCGATCAGAACTAAGGCAAGCAAAGGCGGTAGAAAGCAGAGAGGCACAAGCGGAGAAATGGAGAAGGAAATAAGCCAGACATACAAGTGCATTAAAATAGCGGCCGAGATGCTAGACAAAGCGGAAAAAAGAATAGCGAGAGTGAAAGAGTGCCACGGAAAGTGGGAGGAAGAAAAGAAAGCGTGGGAGAAAGAAAGGAAAGAGCTACTGGACTGCGAAATGTACAGTTTCTGTGTATCCTTTATCTCAATCGAAATTCCAGAATATAAAAATGAAAAAAATTGAAAAAAAAAATGTTTTCCGAAAATTCATGAAAACTAAGTGATACTTGCATTTTAGGCGGTCACCCTTTACTATACCCACCGAGGGGGAAATAACTCGCGATTTGAGTGACACATCAATTCTTGGGTTGAAATAATTCAAAATAATTCATTCAATTCAAAATAATTCATTCAATTCAAAATAATTCATTCAATTCAGAATAATTCAGAGTAATTCAATGTAATTCAACTTAATTCAATGTAATTCACTGTTAATTCAGGTAATTCTCGTCAATTCAAGTAATTCACGGTTAATTCAGGTAATTCTCGTCAATTCAAGTAATTCACGGTTAATTCAGGTAATTCTCGTCAATTCAAGTAATTCACTTTCAATTCAGGTAATTCTCATTACTTCAAGTAATTCACTGTTAATTCAAGTAATTCACCGTAATTCAATGTAATTCGCTGGGTTTTTTTCAAGTCATTCAAGTAATTCACTGTTAATTCGATGTAATTCACTGTTAATTCAGGTAATTCTCGTTAATTCAAGTAATTCTCGTTAATTCAAGTAATTCACTTCTAATTCAGATAATTCTCATCAATTCACGTAATTCACTGTTAATTCAAGTAATTCACTGTTAATTCAATGTAATTCACTGATAATTCAAGTAATTCACGGTTAATTCAGGTAATTCTCGTCAATTCAAGTAATTCACTTTCAATTCAGGTAATTCTCATTAATTCACGTAATTCTCTGTTAATTCAAGTAATTCACTTCTAATTCAGATAATTCTCATTAATTCACGTAATTCACTGTTAATTCAAGTAATTCACTGTTAATTCAATGTAATTCACTGTTAATTCAATGTAATTCACTGATCATTCAAGTAATTCACGGTTAATTCAGGTAATTCTCGTCAATTCAAGTAATTCACTTCTAATTCAGATAATTCTCATTAATTCACGTAATTCACTGTTAATTCAAGTAATTCACTGTTAATTCAATGTAATTCACTGTTAATTCAAGTAATTCAAGGTTAATTCAGGTAATTCTCGTCAATTCAAGTAATTCACTTTCAATTCAGGTAATTCTCATTAATTCAAGTAATTCTCGTTAATTCAGTGAATTACGAATTAATTCACGGACTATTGACACGTCAATTCAAGGAGTTATTTCCCCCTCGATACCCACTAGATTTCGACGGTTTTTATGTATCTCTCACCGTTTTCGAGATATCTTCTATCTTCTTCTTATCTATCTATATATCTATGGAGGAACGAGTGGCATCAATGCCCAGCCCAAACCCCTTGACCTAGAAATCACCTAAGAAATCACAATGCAGTGCATGTGTTACAAAAAATATGTTGTAACATCCCAACAACCACTGTGCGCGTGTGAACGGAGGTGAAGCTCCCAAAATACAATAAAAAGAACTTTTTGTTGAATATTCATTTTTTTTTTACAGATCGTACAGGTTCCTCTTTTTTCACAGCTACGAAAATAACAAATTCAATGACGAACTGCGACATATCGATATCCATTGTAAATGGAAAAATATTCTTTGGTGTGTGAGAATTAATCCGCCGGATTGGGTAGATTTATATCTTATCGTGGGTGTGTGAAATTGTCGATTCACCCCACGTGACACAGAACCTCGCAGAACGTAGGATTTAAGCCCTTCTAGGATCCTATTGAAAGTTTTCACTCGGGACTTTCGTACTTTTCGCAAAGTGTTTTTTTTTTTTTTTTTTAAGTAATTCTCTATTTTTAGGAGGCTTATTCGGGGATTATAAGCTCGAAGATTTCTCGGTTATCGACTTGGGAAGTATTGGCTGTGAAGTACATACATACATCGCATGCGTATTTAATTCCGAGAACAAACACAAATGTCTGTAACAACCGCAAGTTAATTTTCCTCAAGACTGATAACGAACCACGGACTTCCGTCAAGCATAATAAAACGCGTGTTACAACTGCTGTAAATCTATGAAATTTTGAAATCAGAGTGACTCGAGTTTTAATGAGAATTTTTCGTCACTCGTTTTAATTGACTTCCAATTGACCCGGTACGTGAGTAATCGGTTTTAGTTTACACTCAACGAAATTTTTTGAAAATTTTTTGTATCACATATTTTTTTTTAGTGAATCTTTTTTGGTAAATTGGTATATATTATATATATCTATTATATATATATCATATATATATATTATGTATATTGGTAATTATATATATCTATTGTATAATTTATATATGATAATTAAGCTAGTCCTATTAAGCTATCCATTGCTTCCATAAGCTTCCTTGATCCATTTACAGCCGTCAATGTCGACTGATTCCGGCCATATGGTTGAGTTCGAATTTCCTTCACCCCACCACGCAAGTAATCGCTTCACAATCTCTTGCACTAGGCTTTCGACCTTCTTCTTCTCATCCCTTGGGGGTTGACCTGAAACAAAGAAATTTGTGAAGATGATAATGAGAAAGTTGAGCCATGTGACGAGGTATCGAAACAAAGAAGTATGGTTCGATACGAGTGCGAAATATGTGAGGCGTTTTTATAGTCCGAGCGCGATGAAATTTTGTGCTCACCTTCGTCCCGGCTGGGGCGCGAATACATCGCGCTCGGCCTATAAACGCCTCACATATTTCGCGCCCCGTATCGTAATTTACAACTAGGGTAAGGTTGCAACTAATGGACCGGTGGAGTATCTTGGATATGCGTTGTTGAAAATCATTATCCTCCGTTTGAATTTAGTGTATTGGTGAAGAATGTGAGCTTATGATAAAGAACAGCCACCTCGGTACCATAAAATGATATGCTGCAATCGAGCGAACCCGAAATTCACTGTCTCTGATCTTCTTATCTTTCGTGAACTTGCAATTGCGTTCAAAGCCCCTTGCCCCTTGTATTCATTCCGTGACAAAATATCTCCAACAAATGTGTATCTCAATCTCTCATCTCAGTTGTCTGCTATAATATTGTCAGAACTGGAATCATATGTATCCACATACGTGACCCACAATTATGTATCCAGTCGTATACCAATCATAAAAGACTATCTGTTAACAACGCAGGCGGGACACTTGTAGTTACGATGAGTGATTTTGTCACGGGTTTTTTCTCGCCGGGTTACTACTCCGTAATGGGGGCTGAGGGGTGGAGGGGGGATTCTGTCGCGGCCGGATCTTTCGACGCTGGGATATTCAGCTATGGCGTATTGTGTCGCGGGATTTTTTTGCCGTTGATATTTTCGGTGGGGATGAGTTGATGGAAACCCGCCACGACAGCCCTTTCGCCCGCAGAATCAGTGATGCATCGGCTGATATGGTGAAATAGTATTTTGTGTATCTAGTGCGGAAGGTAGGTGATTTCCGATGAGTGCTGCTAACTTCACATGAGTCAGAAATCGCCTATCCGCACTTGATACACACACTATTTTGTATAACTCCTGTGTAGGAAAGCTTGATTTGAGATGCACAAATGAAGTAGAGAATAGAGCTTTGTGGCAGTCCGGCCCTAACCTAACCAAAATCTTGTATAAAACAACAGACATAACCTCAACTGCTAACATGGCGGGCTAGCCAGTAAATTGCTCACGTTCGATAAGGTTGGTGCGCAACACGCTTAGACGTCGTTCACGTCCGATGGCGCCACTGAACGACTGAGTTAGTTCAAAGTGCGCGTGCGTGTTAGTGAAAAAAAGTCGATTGCTTCGAAGCGCGCATGCCTGTTAGTGAAAAAAAGTAGATTATGTACGATGTGCGTCTGCGCGATAGTGAAGAAATATTACTTTTCTTTCACTCATCTGAAAAGGGGCCCTTTCCACACAGTCCACAGGCATCGAAAATCAAGCTTTCCACGCAGGAGTTATAAACATTTTTTCTTTACACATGCATGCAAAATCCTCGTTTGCCCACCGCTTACGGACGCCCAAAATGGCCGATTGCCGCACTGGTCACAGGCACGGCCAATACTAGTACCTGCTTGATATTTTAGTGGGTGGTTTGATTTCAAGTGCTCGTTCAGCTTGTAGCGCGATGCAAGGCGTGGAGGTTTGCTCTCCACTTGATCGCAATCTGGACAGGAATAAGCGTATCTCGTGTGGTGTGTGAGGTAATGGTCCTCGAGGAGTACCAATCTTTTCACGACCTTCGCATTTGCACAGATTGCGCAGATATAACCGTCCGTATGACCTGTAAAAATGTTTGTATTCGTTAACAGGTACTCTAATATCAATACAGTAAGAGGATTATGCTTCGTACAATTGTCCAGTTATTTACGTCAGGGGAGCGTCCTTGTTTTTCGAAATAAAGTGCGCAAACAAATGTTTCGTGGCAATATACAGCAAAGTAGCCGGTTTCAGTCAAAAAGCTCACCGCTTTTTTGTATTTATATGTCATTTTGATAGCTCACAATTTAGTTTTGTATTACAAAAATTCGCGTAGCGAAAATTATCACTGATAATACTTCATTTCACGTTTCAGCGCGTCAAAATTCATATTCTGATATTCAAAGTGTTCGTTTTTTTCCTTTTTTCTTTTTTCTTTTTTCCCCTCGGTTCATGTTACGGGTACCATGTATACCCGTAAGGTTGTACTATTATCAAGTGAGTGAGCGTGGCGCAGTGGGCAAGGAGCGCGGTTGGCACGCCGGAGGTCTGTGTTCAAGTCCGGCCCGTGCACTTTTTTTTTTTTTTATTCGCTTTATGTGAAAATTCTAGTAATAATGGTTTATAAAATCCATAAAATTCTATGTTATGTGTAATCTGAAACTTACATCACTATAAAAAGGATAAACCGCGACTATGTGATATATATATCTATATATATTATTTATGTGTAACATACATATGTGAACATATATACTAAATAGATCATTTTTGGCCGCATTTGAATATATGTTGTTTATAAGTTACATATATTCAAGTTATATAACTTATATATACACGTATATATATATTATTTATAATATATATATATATTTATTATGAAAGATCATTTTTACGTATATATATGTAATTTATACATTGAATATAAATAATATATATGTACACGTATAGATAAGTAATATAACTCGAATATAAGTTACTTATAAACAACATATATTCGAAAGCGGCCAAAAATGATCTATTTAGTATATATGTTCATATATATATGTTACATATAATTTCTCGCATATATATTTTTCCATGTGGGGAATTATGCACTAGAACCGTTCAATTCTGATCTCTTTTAACTCTGACTGCGCTAACCGACGATTCCCCAACTTATCACTGATTATCACTCTCCCCTGGGAGCTGTCGCCGTTAGAGCCAGTGTTGCACTAATTTTTCCCGAAAGAAACTGATTATAACCAATAATATTCTATTAAGTTCAGAGTACGAAAAGTAGGACCAACTGGTCACGCGGCCATTTTGAATCCCCTAAGTTCGAAATGACTCTAAATTCTTACTTACGTACCAAACTGACCGAAGCCACGACCGAAGTGATTTTCTCCGTACTGAGATTTACCACGAAACCTCGGTACGGGGACTATTTCTCGTGTTCGCGTAAGCAGGTTTATTCAAATTTCTGGAGTGGGGACTGGCCCACGAACCCCCTTTTTCTCCTCCCGCGTATGAATACTATTTACCGAATCCTCTGCTGTTTCTGCGTCTGCGTGTGTGTGTGTGTGTGTGTGTGTGTGTGTGTGTGTGTGTGTGTGTGCTAACTATGGCTCTCTTTCACGTTTTTAAATTTTATTTAATTTCGTGGGTACGTTACAATACATCTATTCCAATACAGAAAAGTGAACAAGGCGATGACCATTAGCTATGATTATTACTGTTGAGGAGTTTTGGTATCACAGGTCAGAAACAAAGCATCACTATTTTTTCGATTCGGCCCTAGACGGGGCCCCCTTCAAAACTGAAGATTTTATTTATACAATGAACATCGCGAAATTAAAAAAAAAATAATCTTCGTAGCAAATACTTACAAGAAAACATAAGTAAACTAAAGTAAAATTAATTGTTGTGAGTATTTCATATTTGCTCAATTTCCAGATGTTTATTGTATGAATAACATTTCCAGTTCTGAAGAAGGCCCCCTACTAGGGCCGAAACATAAAAATCGTGATGTTTTGTCTTTAACCTGTGGATGTATCGTTTTCGTGATCCTTGGGCCAAAATAAATCAAAACTGAGATAGAATTTTATGAAATTTGATCACATTCTATCGAATATGAATCAATTTTATCCAATCATACAAAAATCATATTTTCCTGGGTTATAATATGTAATGATTTTCTAATATTCTCATTCCAAAATAAAGAAGTTACGTATCTTCATCGCAATATCTGTAATAGCCATGAAATTTCAATTATATCATTACAATGACAATTTGTTAAAAATTCTCTCTGCGACCGGATCCTCCGAAACTCGTTGCAATAATTCGATGCTGGAGGACATATAATGCTGGGTGAGTTTCCCGCTGGATGAAATTTCGGAGAATATTTGCAAAATTTTCTCGGCAATAGAAATTAATAGGATTTTTTTCAGCTGAGTCAAAATAAAAAAAATCTCAGTAATTATTTTCGCCACGAAAATTTCTGGTGATGTTCTGGTATCCCAACCAATAGATAAGTCGCCGAGCAATATGTGTCCTTTGACCTCAAATGGATTCAATGAGTTTCAGAGCAGTGGGTCATAGAGAGAAATATTTGCAACCATTTGGTATCGGCCGGAAACCGAGATATGATGTTTGTACGCGAGCCTCAATTATTACCCTTAAAAATTCTCTCTGCGACCGGATCCTCCTAAACTCGTTGCAATAATTCGATGCTGGAGGACATATAATGCTGGGTAAGTTTCCCGCTGGATGAAATTTCAGAGAATATTTGCAAAATTTTCTCGGCAAGAGAAATTAATAGGATTTTTTTCAGCGGAGTCAAAAATCTCAGTAATTATTTTCGCCACGAAAATTTCTGGTAATGTTCTGGTATCCCAACCAATGAATGAGTCGTCCAGCATTATGTGTCCTCCGACCACGAATGGATTCAATGAGTTTCAGAGCAGTGGGTCATAGAGAGAAATATTTGCAACCATTTGGTATCGGCCGGAAACCGAGATATAATTTTTGTACGCGAGCCCGAATTATTACCCTGAATTATTTGCGATTCTTTTCAAAAACTACGACGAAGCAAATGATGATAATAACGGAGCAATTTAGAACGACGAATTAGCTACTGAAATCATCTGATGCTGAGATAGAATCATCACCCGTTGACTGGAAACACGGGTTTCAATAACCGACTAATTCAAATCTGCCGCTGGCCGACCTAACCTAGAAATGATGCTACTCCGATTTGGTTCAAATGCCAGAAATAACGGTAAAGCGATTAATGAAAACTGCAGAGCAATTTACGGGGTATCGAAATTAATCATTTCCTCAGCTGAATGATCATTCTCTTGATCGTAACGAGATTTTCAGTCCATCGACGGTAGACCTAACCTATAAAATATGTCATTGCCGTATTTGCCATTCTTTTCAAAAACTACGAAGGTGAAAACGATAATAATAACGGAGCAACCACAACCGATCGATTGACAATCAGTATTATTCAATTGTTCGTTCGATACAAAATCCGTTTGATCAAAACACGAGTTCAATTTCATCACGTATACTGCATTGGTTCAAATTTGCCGCTGGTGAACCTAACCTAGAAGTAAAAAATTCTCACAATTTTCTCATTAGGCACGATCGTTAAAAACGAAGTGCCTTATACATTCGCCATCGCTAAAAACGTCGGATCGAGTAAAAGATCTGAAATCATGTAGGGAGCACGTTTTGGCACCTGGGTAGTCGTTTTCGAGCATTTTCAAGAGTGGTGTATGTGACCCCCCATTTCTTGTAACCACGTAATCAGCCCAACCGCTGAACCAATTCCGATGAAATTTGCAATGGATACTGTTTTGAAATCTGCAGATGTGCAATTTTTCTTGTGTACCCGATCCGACTTCCGGTTCAGAAATGACGTTTGCTAACTTTGTCAATTTTGGAGATACAACAGCGAGGTTTGAAATACAGTCTTCTGATCACGAATCGAAATTTTGGGAATTTTCGGGGATTTTTAACACTATTTCAAAACAAACCAGCACTGTGCGATCGTGCCTTACGCAAAAAAGCGATGAGCTTTTTGGCTAAAACCGGCTAGTTTTTTTTAGAAATGATAAGGGAGCAATTCACATAAATCATGAAGCAATTATTAGTGATCGGGGAACAATTAGGAGCAATTATCATTTTGCCACAATCATTGTCCGTTTATTCGTAACCTCAACTCAAATTTGAACTCACTTCAGCCCAGAATAGCACACGTACGGTTTTTTTCGATTTTCTGAAAAACTATGACGGAGCAATTCATGAAAATTGTAAAGCGATTAGGAGAAACTCAGGAGCAATTAGGAGCAATTAGCGAGCAATCATCTGGACATCGCTTTGTTACTCTAGTAGACAAAATAAGAATTTGCAAGGTCGTCGCCCATATCGAATAAGATCGATTTTGTTTTTCTTAATTTTCTTAAAAACGGTGATCGAGCAATTAATAAAAACTTGAAATTCGAGCATCATGTTCCCTCTGCGACGTAACCACCCACTAAGAAGCGATTTTTCGAAATTCCACCCCTAAGGGGGTGAAAAGGGGTTAAACGTGATTTTTACGGATTCACCGATATCTCCGCAACCAGATGAGATATCGACTTGGTCTTTGCTGCAAACGGTTCCTCATCCGAATACCTAGAAAGTACTTTGAGCGTTTTTTCAAATTCGGCCTTGAAGGGGTTGAAAGAGGGTTATCTATCTTCTATCTATATATATAAAGGAACAAGTGGAATCAACGCCAGTAGTAAGGGGTCGGTTATGGGATTTATGACCCTGGGGGAGGTAGGGTGGGGGGAGTGGGTTTATGGGATTTATGACCCGGGGGCGGAGCCCCCTCCCACAAAATGGCGTCGAAAATTTCAAAATAGTTTTTTTTTTTTTTTTTTTTTTTTTTTTTTTTTTTTTTTTTTTTTTTTTTTTTTTTTTTTTTTTTTTTTTTTTTTTTTTTTTTTAGATCGAGTTTATTTGAGTCGATTTTATTTTTGGAGGGAAATTTGAATTTATTTCAATTGTGGAAATTTCGAAGTATCGAGTTGGAGGAGGAAGGAGAATTTTTTTTCATATTCAGTTCCCCGATCGGGGTTTGAACACTCGACCCTCGTATTACCAGTCGGACGCCTAGCCCTTGTGCTGCGCACCCCGGTTCTATTTCTACCGATCTTTGTCCGACACTTTTTCAGCATAGCGATGGGTATGGCCGGAGGCCGTGCCCAGGTATGCGAAAGTAAGTGTGCAAGGTCTACTATACCCATATTCTCTATTTGTAGCTGTCTTTGTCTTACACTGTTTCGGCATGATAATGGCTATGGCCGGAGGACGTGGCCAGGCATGACGGAAGAAGTGTGTAACTTGTACTATACCTATATTCTCTATTTCTACCTGGCTTTGTCTAGCACTGTTTCGGCATGGTGATGGGGATGGTCGGAGACCGTGCCCAGCCATGACGGAAGAAGTGTGTAAGGTCTACTATACCTATATCCTAGCCTAGTCCTTTGAGGGTAGGTACGGGCTGAAAAAAAGGGTACGCAGGTATGGGAGGCTCGGGGTTGGAAATCTTTGAAAGAATCATACATATCTATGGTTATAATATGTGTTTATTCATGAAACCCTATTTTCTACGTTACAGTATACTCGTGTTAAATTTATTTTTCTCATCCTAGGTTGGAGTCAAAAAGCTTAAATTGTAGGAAAACTAAGTCTAGAGTCTTATGAATATACTTATACTAGTGAAGAAAATCGGGGAAAAGCTTAAACTATTAGTGTTTTTTAGCTACACAACATTGAATACAGTCCATAAACGATGAACAGCCTCCCGTGGTGGTACGGTTGCCTCGGGTTTTCATAAGTTTTTCGTAAAATACGGCTGCTATCCGATCGTTTTTCACCAGATTCTTCGTGAACATACTGGTAAATTGGGAAAGAGAGAATCCACGACTCATGTAATACAGGAACATTATACAGTACTCTCCGCATACACTAGATCCAACATCTTGTAGCTGGGTATAGTTACGTCCGTAGGAGATAGTATTGCGGCGTAGGGTTCGCAGATGATGAGGTATCATGCTCGGTTGGGCAAAACTATCGAAATAGAAACCATGACCTGCCTCGTTGACGTAAAAAGCGACCCAATGACTTCCGCTCTTCGTATGATCATCGGTATTCGCCACAATCGCTGTTGGGTGTGTCCACACGAGGGGTATTTGGACGGCTGGAAAAACCCCTTTCGTTCTGACGGGAATCAGCCTCAGGGCTGCGTAAATTTGGAGGGTGTCCATTCCCGATGTCGTATCCAGAGAAACTGTGGGGGGTTTGAGCAGAGGTGCTGATTTTCTGGTCACAACGCCGCACAGACTTCGTCTCTACAGTCTTGGAACGGAAGATCCTCGGTAGAGGTACTCGCATCACGGAGTGAGAAGCGGCCACAGACATCCTGACCATTGTCCCATAATAGGTGTTCGCGTCGCCTTCTCTCGATTTCCTTCGAGTCGATTTCTTCTGGTTCCTTCGCTAGTGTGATAAACGATTGTAGACGATCGGAGTCGAACGGTACTCTTGAGAGATCCTGTGAAGTCAAGCCACATTTTTTAAACCACTTCTTCACTTTTAATGCCCTGTTCAAAGCGCAGGAGAATTCTTTTCTATGTCCGGTGTGTAGGAGACAGGTTTCAACATCGCCTGGTAGTTTCTTGAACGCTGGACACTCGACGCGTTCCAAGTTGATGACCTCACGGGACATGACCTCTTGGAGAAACACTTCCTTCTGATTACCACGAGTGAAGATGTTCCTTGCCGTACGCGCTATATCGCGTAAATTGCTATTAAGCTGCTTATGAGTGATATCACCCTCGAACCACTCTATTCCGTGATGCATGAGTGTTACCCAATTGTTCCGACTACGTTCCCTCGCTGGTAGGTTTGAGAATGGATAAGGTGGCGCGACTATCCAGTGTGCGACACTATCGTGATCATAGGTAGCGACTGCCACTTCTTTCGCCATAAACAAGCCTTGGGCATCGTGAAACCCCTGCACATCGATGATATAATTCATACTCGAAGATAGTTCTTGAACACTGTAATAGGTTTAAACCCTCGCGTGGCCGGAACCAGACTGAGGTGTCTGATGGCTCCCAGTGTTATGCAAGATCAGTTTTGGAAGTTTTAGTGGAGGGACTACAGATCTTTGAAAGGTTTCTCTGTAAGGGATTAGGAGGTTTATGACGGTCTGAACGAGGGTCCTGTGTGGGTGTCACCATATTTTACCGAGATGGGTTTTCACAAAAAATTTCAGTTTCCAAAGTCCGTGATGACCTGACGCATTGAGTCAATTTCAATCACATTGTCGAACTCTGCATAGACAACACAGTTTATAGTCGTGGTAAGGGCCTCTGCAAAACGCGTCTCAATACGAATACTGCCGTGCTTGATGAGATTCCAATGACCGTTATCACTAGCCGAAAGATCGGGGGTTAGGTCGAAAGCCGTCAGACAGTAACCAGAGGGGTAGTCGGCACGGGAAATTGTGTTTCCCTCGTTGAGAAAATGTATGCCTGTACCGGTGAACAGGGTGTTGTAGGAGTCCACGTACAATTTTCTGGTGAAATTTGGCTGCAGGGGTTTTGACGGGTACTGGGTACCCTCAACATACAGCGACAGGTGATTGAGTCCAAAGTTTGCGAAATTGAAAGGATTATATTTCTTGTCTCCAGTGTAGGCCTTGTTATTCACGAATCCGATGATTATACGTTTTGGCAACTGCCCCAGAAAGACATTATCCAGAGTTTCAGCCTGCACGCCGGCGTGTATCGTCATTGACTTCACCTCAACACGGGTCATGGGGTATTTTGCTGTACTTTTCGCGAGTGTTTGCGCATGTGCCAGTAGAATGCCGGGGCTAATTTTCACCCGTCGTACAAGCAGAGTCACGTCCATGATGTCCACCTTATGAGTGTCAGTGACCTCCATCAGACAGAACGCATCCCTGGATTTTACGAGCCGTAGTCTGAGCTCGACACCGTTTAGAAGAAACTTTTCCTGGTTGAAGACGTCAGAGTGCAAACGACCAATCATATCGACAGGAGCATGACCACCGAAATGCAAGATCCTTGATGTCGCGCCGGGGTTGTCTGTACCCTGTAATTCTTCAAACTTCCCCGCTGTGTCAGAATACCACATCCCACATGTGAGGTGGGAGTCCTTTGCACCACCACCATAGT
>JAEUYN010000645.1:0-18698 GCA_018257835.1 Euura lappo | reverse complement strand
AAAAAAAAAAAAACTAGAAAATGCGTATCTGGACAATCAAGAGGGGAACAAAAAACGTCATACAAAGTTTTCGCTATAGGATCGACCCTCGCGGAGCTACGGGTTGCCAAAGCCTGATTCCATCGAAAAGTACCTTCTGATGATTCGATAAAAAAAAAACTAAAAAAATGCGTATCTAGATAATCGAAAGGGCAACAAAAAACTCAATACAAAGTTTCCTCTAAGATCGACTGGTTAAGAGCTATGGCCAGCCAAATTTCCAAAAATGCAGATGCAGAAATCTTAAGGGTCATCACGAAATCGCGCCTTTCGGACGCGGGATTCAATTTTTCGCGAACCAAAGTCAGCGAACTTGTGACCAGAAGAGTGCGAGGAAGTAGAAAAAGGTCATCTGAGTACGACAAACCGTTTCTGGACACGAATTCGCGTATCTTTGACGCGTGATTAAATTTTTTTCGAACCAAAGTCAGCGAACTTGTGACCAGAAGAGTGTAGGAAAGTAGAAAAAAGCCGTCCCAGTACGACAGGCCGTTTCTGGACACGAATTCGCGTATTTTTGACGCGTGATTAAATTTTTTTCGAACCAAAGTCAGCGAACTTGTGACCAGAAGAGTGTAGGAAAGTAGAAAAAGGCTGTCCGAGTACGACAAACCGTTTCTGGACACGAATTCGCGTATCTTTGACGCGTGATTAAATTTTTTTCGAACCAAAGTCAGCGAACTTGTGACCAGAAGAGTGCGAGGAAGTAGAAAAAGGCCATCTGAGTACGGCAGTCCGTTTCTGGACACGAAATCGCGCATTTCCGACGCGGGATTCAATTTTTCGTTTTTTTCAAATAATCATGTATTCCTCCTGAAGTCAATTCAATTTGATGTTTTATGGACGGACTGCGACACGAACTGAAATAAAATTATTTCACGCGTCCAAAAGGCGCGATTTTGTGCCCACAAATTGTCCGACGTACTCAGATGACCTTTTTCTACGGCCCTATACACTCTTCGGAGTGATTGTTACACTCCCAAAATGCGCACAAGGTACCGCTGGGTGATTGTGACCGTGAATCCGGACGTTTTTTTTCCGTTGTGGCAATGCAGTATCGGGATGTTTGGATTTGCTACCATCGGAAAAATCTCTTGTCCAATCGGAACGTGCCGAATAAGTAAGTTTCCAATAAATTCCCGTCGCAGTCACGGCGTGGTCACGGTGCGCCTTACCGCAGGCAACCTAAACTTCATCTCTCATACTGCAACCTAACCTAAAATACAAACGCTTCGAATGCGTGTGGCTCCGAAAAACAAACATGGCGGCGATCTTCGCAGCCTGTCAATAAACGACATTAAATAGACCTTTAATCGCGAGATTAAAAATGTCATTGTTTCCAGCTTACTCAAGCACCCCAAACGATGAACCCAAACCTCCCGAAGAAGCTCCAGAAGCAGAAGGTACACTCGCACCTCTTTAAACATCGCTTAAACGATACATAACCTCAAATAATTATCATTTTCACGTTATATCCCACCGTTTTTCACCCTATTCATATCTAAAAAGATATTTTTGAACGTAATTAAACAAAATCACGTATCAATTAGTCCTCAAAATGATGATCAAAAAATTTACACCGTACCAAAGAATTTTTCTTTTTTTCTTCCAAAACGATTTTGAGGTACATCGAGGTTCTCAAATCGGCTAAAACCATCAATCAATCGACTATCCGGTACGATATCCTCTCACATAAGATTTCCGTGGCTTCAAATAGCACTACAAAAATTTCAGTCCACTCTTCGCACCTTTGGCTGACGAATTCAAGCTACACCACGCCTGTGGTAACGACGCCTGTGATAGATCTGTCCTCCGAATCGTCGTCCGACGAGTCCGTTAAGTTCGTAACGAGCCTAGACTCCGACCCGACTCCTCGGGAGCCGGAGCTGATTCCCATTGACTCAGACTCCAGCGTGAGCAGCGATGTCAAGAGTTCGAGACACGCGAGGAGGAAAGAGGATGGAAAAAAGCGCAAGAAGAAGAGGCGGGACAGGTCGAGCAGTAGAAGACGAAAGCCGAAGTACGAGACGGAGGTTCCGAACGTTTATTTCGAAGACACGGCAAGAGACAGAAGGAATCTGAGCGTTTCCACGCTTGGGGGGTCCGCGAGGCCGAGATACAACAGGAAAGACGCGTACATTGGTTTCAAATCGGTTAAGAAACCGAAAAAACTTCCAGCTCCGAGATATTTTGCGGTAAATATCGACTCTGTGAGGAAAGGCGAGAAGCGGGACACCAGGATAAAGAGAACGAAGGAAGTCGAGGAGCCCCGGACCCTCGATCTTGACTTCGGAGTGAACTTGGAACAGGAACAGACCAACAGAACCAGGGAATTTAACGAAAGGCTCGCCGAAGATCCTGACGACGTTGAAACTTGGATGAAATACATAAAGTTCCAGGTACTAAACGGTCGACGAGCCTCAGCGGGTATTTTTAACGGCTGCTATTCTTCCCGCAGGACGTGATCTGCCAGTTTGAGAAAGATCGAGGGATCAAGGACGCCCGGAGCGCGACAACTTGCCAGCGTAAATTGGCCATTGCCGACAAGGCCTTGGAGAAAAATCCAGATTCCCGGGAGCTGTTGAAGCTTAAGTTGAGTTTGACCGCCAGACTGATGCCTGGGGATCAATTTTCTAACGAGGTCGAAGCCATGCTGAGCAAAGATCTCGGGAATATTAACTTGTGGCAGGCTCTGATAATGGCTACGCAGGCCTCGCTGGCCATGTGCACGGTTCCCAAGGTCCTTGATCTGTACTCCAGGTGTCTTTCGAACCTGAGACAAAGACTCAGGACCAATTCCGTTCTGTACGACGAACAGGTGCTAGGTGAGAGACTAGACGGAGCCTTCCCCTCCTCCCGCAGCATTAATTCAAGCGTTCAATCCCATTTTCAGAGATGCTCTACCGCTGTCTGACCTTCTTGAGGCAAGCGGGCCTCTGGGAACAGATGTGGGAGACTTTGAGGCTCAACTTGACCCTGAATCTGAATCTGAGTAAAGAGAATTTTCGGTTTCGGGGATTCATAGAGGAGAAAAAATTGAGTAAGGTTCTACCGCCCGCTCTCAATTCCTGTGTAAAGATACCATAATCCGTTTTCTCCCACTTTCACAGTCGGAATGGAAGAAGTCATCCTCACCTCGAGACTCCCGTTGAACCAGTTGTGGCTGAGGGTAGAATCTCTCAGGGAATGTTGTCACTGGATAAGCGTAACGAGCGACCAGCTAGAACTCCTCGGTGATTCGCGACGATTCGTTCTGCCGGAAGACGTCGCGGATTTTGTACAGCCCATAAAGTCTCGTAGCTCTGGTATAAAGCTTGCTGTATACGCTCTTCTCTCGTTGAAAGTGCCTCTGCTTCCTGTGCAGGATTTCGTCGCCCGCGTGAGTCCAGAGAGCCGAATAAAACGTATAAAACGCGGAAGAACTGAAAAACTGATCAATGTTCGCAGGACCTCAAGCTGACGGAGTTGGAATGGGACTCGGATTCCGTGGAGATGCTGCTTCCCTTGGCTTATCCGACGGTCGGCATGCTGCCCGCGTCCGAAGAGAAGAAGAAGGTGATGTCGTCGGTGCTCGACGGGAGCCTGACGTCGGGTCCTCAGTACTTGAAGTACCATCCGGCTCAGGAACCCTACTTGGAATTTGTCCGAGACGCGTTCAGGGCGATAGCGGAGAGTTTTACCTCCCTGCCGGAGCGCACCGGCGTGTATGTTTGGTGGCTGAGGTTTGAGAGATTGTTGGTATCTCTGAACGAGGAAAGGGGGAAGAAGCTGAAAAGCATGGCGAAGGAGTTCCTCAAGAGGGATGAGAACAGGAATAATCTTCACTTCTACAGGGAATACGCCCTCGTAGAGAGGGAAATCGGTCGCTTCGAAAGCTGCGTTAAGATACTGGAAACTGCTATCGGAATGCAGACCGATTTTCTATCGACTTTAGCCTGCTCATGGGAGAAGGGGGCTTTGTGCAGCGTTTTTAGAACGCTTCTAGAGACTCTGCTTCGTCAGGGCGACTGCAGGAGTCAGATTCTCGAAGCTACCGCTCGCATGGTCTCTGGACCTGACGAAAACCGGCTAGAGCAGGCTGAGGAGTTCCTAGAGACGAGTGTTAACGATTTTTTGGACCAGTCTCTCCCGGATCCGGAGGAGGAATCGTACTTTCTTCCCTCCTTCGAGTGCGACCTGATCACTTGCTACGCTTACTTTTTATACGCCAAGAATTCTGAGGTCAAAGAAGCTCTGGGAGTTCTTGAAAAGTGTCTAGAGCATTCTAAGGGGAACAAATACCTTCGGGTGATTATTAAACAAGTTCAAACGTCGATCATCATTTTATAAACTTGGGTTTACTCGGTTTCAGGAATCTTTGTACGAGAGTACGATCGCCCTTCTGCATCTGGACGAGAAACGATCAAAGTCTCACGGGATGTTGAAAGACAAGCTCGATCAGGGGTTGGACTTGTATCCCACAAACTGCTATCTGCTCTCCGTGGATATGGAAATGGAGGTAGACAATTCTACTATTTAAACGGATTTCCTCATTTATTGAATGTTTTTTTTCTCCCCAGAGCGAACTGCCTTGCTGGAAATTGAGCAGAAATCGGGTCGGACCCTGGCAGTCGTTGGCTTTGTGTCTCGCTGGGCGTATTAGAATCGAAAGACTGGAGAATCTCGGGCTTCAAGACGCTGCGTTAGCAGCAACGAATAAACTGTTGTCGATCCACCGTCGGCTTGCGAGGTGATTTACCGATTTTTAAATGAATCGGATTCCCTTTTCCCGTTTGGTTTGGATAATTGTTATTTTTTGTTTCAATTACAGAGATTCAGAATCGCAGAGGTGTGCCTTGATATGGAGACTGTACATGCTCTTCTTGAGGGAGAGAAATATGTGCGAGGGAAGAGGAGAGGAGGTTTATCGCGAGGCTGTCGCTCAGTGTCCGTGGGCCAGAGGGATTTATACGGACGCTGCTCAAGTCGCGCCGCAACTTCTTAACGAAATTCAAGATTTGATACGAGAGAAAGAATTAAGAATGCACGTCACCCCGGAGGAATTGGATATCCTACGAGGGTAGAGCCGTTCCTTCGTTCCGTATAGGACGCTTAATGAATTTCCTGTAAGGAAATATTTGTATGTGTGCACAGTAGGGACGTAGAGATTGTACAGATTCGACGAGAGATTCTTTTCCTGTCAATAAACGAGGGTATTTTATGTAAAATATTAAATTCAAAATAGCTTCATGTAGTAAAATGACGGAATGAATGATCGAGAATTGATATTCGACGCGTAGATCGAGACTATTGTTGTTTAAAACGCGTGACAACGATCGTAGTATTTGTAAAGTTGGTGCATCGTGGATGTAGAATGAAGGTGAAACACTGAAACATGCAACATTTATAATTTTCGAAATCATTGATCTCAGAATTCAAATATTGTTCAGATCGTACGTCGAATGTAAATCGTTTGTGACGTATCTGTATGACATGTAGAGTGAAAAAGTTGCAATTGATGATTTAAAAAAGAACCAGGTTTCTCAAATAATTATTAAGTGCAGAATATTCATCAAAAATCTAGGTAAGTAAAGCTCAAATATCGAAAGAAACTATCATTGAATGATCAATTAATAGCTGTGAACAAATTCACACAGTTTTGTGATTATTTATTTGCCGTATTAAATGTCATTCACGTTATTTCAGACTTTTTTTTATAGATAAAAACACAATCAAAGTTGCGGTACTTTTTCACGAAGAAAAAGAACATTTGAAATTTGAATCAATTTAGCGCCACATTCTAAAATATCTCAGTCGATAATTTACCGACTGAGTAAGATTTCTTTCTAGTATGTACGATGATTTATTGACAGTCTCAAGTTTGATCAGTCTCTCATTGGTTCGAAAAATCGCTCATTTTTGAACCCGTTAAGGTGAAATGAAAGTCACGTGACCTCGATATGATTTACACTTGGAATTTTCAAACGCTATTTTCTCAGCCAAAACACATTCGATTGATGTGAAATTGATATCAGTGACGTAGAAAAACTTAATGAAGGCCCTGCCAATCGTGGCTTTTCGAATATCGAAAGACATAATCAGAATTTTGTGTAACAATATTGTTCTGTAACCCAAGGAGGTGCTGCCCCTCGTGGAGAGAGGCAGCACTTCCTTGGATTAGAGAACAATATTCTTAAAAAACTGTTATTACATATCGATTTTCGAAAATCCACGATTGGCAGGCCCTTCATTCAGTTTTTCTACGTCACTGACATCAATTTCACATCAATCGAATGTGTTTTGGCTGAGAAAATAGCGTTTGAAAATTCCAAGTGTAAATCATATCGAGGTCACGTGACTTTCATTTCACCTTAATGTGTCGCTGATAAAAGCGCCAAATGAGCGACTAGCGGCCGCATCGATCACTCAAATCGGTGCCAACAGCCAATCAAACAAATGGCGCGAACTTGTGGACCAATCGCGTTTGAATTACTCCTGCGCTAGAGGCAACCCAGTCTCACGCATCGACGTTCAACGTATCACAACTAGGCCAACGTTGCTTGTGAGACGCTAAACAGTGTAAACACACGCATGTAGAGTCTGACAGCGTCAAAGTTGTACTTTGATACTAGATTATAAAGGTATAGTTACAAACCGTCTATAAAATGTATGAAAATTGATAATCATAAAGCATCGCGGTTATCGCGATATCCAGTCATAGAAGACCGTAGCTGTCCGACGAAAGAGAGAGATAAAGATAGAGTGTGTGTCTGTCAGTGAGTCGTTGCGTCGTTGAGTAAACGATATAAACACGTAAATATTTATTCCAACAATACCCTGCGCTGTTTGAGTCTAGAAAAAATGGTTGTCGTGAGATTGATCCGTCGATTGTTAGAAAAATGGTTAAACGTACAACAGAAAACAGCTGAAGGTGTGCGATCGGCACGCGACGCGATGCTTCGGAGCGGTATTATCGCCATCACGTCCGTCGTTGTTGTATGGATATCGGTATTTTTATACGCCGCATTTTATTACGCCTATATGCCAAGCATATCACACGTCAGACCCGTTCATTTACAATTTAAGTAAGTATGTATGAAAGAAGATGTGACATAACCTAAGATATTATACAGGATGAACCCCGTTTCACGTGTCGAAAATGGGAGGGGCTTAAAGTGGCGGGACTTTGAAACGGTCTGATGAAATGTGTCTTTTGACGTCAAAACCTACGTCTGATCGTCATCAACGAACAATATTTGAATTCTGAGATCAATGATTTCGAAAATTATAAATGTTGCATGTTTCAGTGTTTCACCTTCATTCTACATCCACGATGCACCAACTTTACAAATACTACGATCGTTGTCACGCGTTTTAAACAACAATAGTCTCGATCTACGCGTCGAATATCAATTCTCGATCATTCATTCCGTCATTTTACTACATGAAGCTATTTTGAATTTAATATTTTACATAAAATACCCTCGTTTATTGACAGGAAAAGAATCTCTCGTCGAATCTGTACAATCTCTACGTCCCTACTGTGCACACATACAAATATTTCCTTACAGGAAATTCATTAAGCGTCCTATACGGAACGAAGGAACGGCTCTACCCTCGTAGGATATCCAATTCCTCCGGGGTGACGTGCATTCTTAATTCTTTCTCTCGTATCAAATCTTGAATTTCGTTAAGAAGTTGCGGCGCGACTTGAGCAGCGTCCGTATAAATCCCTCTGGCCCACGGACACTGAGCCACAGCCTCGCGATGAACCTCCTCTCCTCTTCCCTCGCACATATTTCTCTCCCTCATGAAGCAAGAAGCATTCCTTCGAAATAAAAATTCTATGGCACCTCATTGTCTCACTTTTGGCTGCTAGCTTGAGCTTCATCGAAATTAAGCCCCTCCCATTTTCGGCACGTGAAATGCGCCACCCCGTACGTATATTTATACTCTTCTCTCCGTATCGATAATCGCCGCTTCTTGAAGATCCTGCGACGAGACTAAAGGCATATGCAGCTTCCCGTCGGCCCACGTTCAGCTGACTAAAAAGCAACAGCTTCTCATGGTCGGTCAGCCTTACAAGGTCAATCTTCATTTAGAGATGCCCGAATCTCCGGCCAACAGAGAACTCGGTACGTTTTAGGAACTCGTTTACCGCCGATGACTCGATTCTATCTTACGATTATCCTTAAGGGATGTTCATGGTCTGCGCGCAACTGAGGGACAGGGACGGAGTCCTCGTCGGGAATGCGTGCCGTTCTGCCATGCTGCACTACAGGAGTTCCCTGCTCCATGTTCTAACGACTCTGATGTTCTCGCCGATGTTGATATTGGGAAATGCGGAAGAGAAGCAGCACGTGACTCTCGAACTGTTCGCAAACTTCGAAGAGGATCAAGTACGGTTCTTCCAGGCGATCGGATCGGTTCGGTGATAATGGGGCCGTTTTTTTCCGCTGTTGACAGAGTCACCCCGTGACGGACGTTTACGTCGAGATACAGTCGAGGTTTGTCGAATTCTATTCGGCAACGATGATGATAAATGCGCACCTCTCCGGTCTCCGTTACGTCATGTTTCATTGGCCAGTGTTGTCTGCCGTTCTTGGGATCAGTACAAACCTATTTTTCATAGCATTGATATGCGTCCTGTCTTATTTCCACTTTATCGGCGACGAAGAGATGGTCGACGACGATTTTGTATATGAAAGAGGCGAAGACGAGGAGGACGAGGACAAGGATCTGAAGTCGAACAGCGATCGTGAGTCAGAATTGATAGAAACTGACAAACAATCGAGGAAAATTCTTGTCATTATTTTCTGTTTCAAGTTTCTTCGGACACATCATCCCTCGAAGACACTTCGATGCTGGAGGACATATCCAAGACCAGTAAAGAGACAAAGTCTAACGAAGCGGCAGTTGCGAGAATCGAAACAGTTAAATAGGATTAATTAGGAATTAGAGTAAAATAAAAGAAAAATAAAAAGAAAAAGAAAATAAGAAGAAGGCTGATATAGTTGTGATAAGTGTTGAGGAAAGAGGGGAAGATGAAAAAACACATCGATGCTGACAATTGTTTGATATTCAATTTTCTCTTGATTGTTTTTATCGTTAATATAATAATATAAATTAATATAGGCATACGGGTATTTCATTTTTTTTTTTTTTTTTTTTTTTACGAAGCTGTACATAAAACAGGCTTCGAATATATTTATATTTATTGTTATATATGAATTTTTATTTCAACGGACAAGCGAATAGTGTTTTTGTTTTATTTTTTAATCTCTTATATTTCATTATCATCTGATTACCTAAATTTTTTTTTTTTTTTTTGTTAATTATTATTTAAGATTGTAATAATAATAAAAAAAAAAAAAAAAATGAAAAATCGGTTATTTTTTCTTTTTGTTTAATTATATTCAATTATTTATTTCTTATTTTTAATCTCCTCAATCTTATCTACGATTTAAATTCTTATCTCTCGAAAAATGAATCAATCGAACGATTATGTTGGAAGATAATTGAATATAATTAAATTCGACTGATTAGCGAGGTAATCAATTTTCTCTGTCTAATATATTTTAGAATAAGCCTCAAAGCGATGATGTAGTCTTTGTAAATTTTATTTTTTTTTTCTTTCTTTCGGTACAAATCTGGAGTGAAAATTAATTTATAACACTCGCTTTTTCTCCAAATTTTTCTCCGGTGGTCCGACGACGATGATAAATTGATAAGGTGATGAAAAACTATATAAATTATAGGCGATGTTTATTGTTGCATGAATTATGATCCGCATGCAACATATTGTTTAAAGAGAAAAAAAATTAATAAATAATTACACAGTAGATTATAGTTTTCTTTAATGTTATTAAAAAAAAAAAGACGCGAGTGAGGTGAGTACGTTTATCGTGATAACAACAATAATAACTCTCTTTCTATACCCCTCCTCTTTGGTATACATATATGACTCATTAATCTTTGTCAAATCCAGAACCTCAGTTTTTATAACTGATTCTTATTCAGATAAAAATGTCAAATGGAATTAGTTAATTAATCAAAATACAATCCTTGAGGGTAAAAAAGAGGATTCTAAAAAACAAAGTTGATGGTGTTGAAATAAACGATACGACCGAATATTAAATCTGCTTCGATGGATCGTCCAAAAAAAAGGGAACAACAAAAAAACTATCTACTATTCTCAATCGACTATCTAAGATTTAGATTTCGGCAGATGATTATAAGCGAGGGATGCTTGTGGGAAAGTTCAAACCACGCACCTGTCCTTTTATTGTCCGTATAAAATCCGTGTCAGTGAGTCGTCTATACACACACATACAAAAAAAAGAAAGAAAAAAGTAGAAGATGAGAAAATGAAAAAAAAAAGATTTTTCTCACACCCGGTCGCAAAATGCCACTTTTCATACCTCTTGAGCGGGCGCAAAACAGATCTTTTCGGCCCTCGGGCGGAAATGTGCTTTGCGCCCGCCTAAAGCGGGCGCAAACGACTCTTTTCCTGCCCTCGGGCGCAAAGTTCCGTTTTGCGCCCGCTCACTCGGTCTGAAAAGAGGCATTTTTGCAGACCAGGTGTTGAGAAAAAAATCGTGTGCAACACGGGCGCAAGGCTATTTTGACGAGTGTGATTGCAGTACACTCGCCTTCGGCTCGTACTGCAAATTTCACACTCGAAAAATAGTGTTTTGCGCCCTTGATACACAATGTACTATTTGGATAAAATTTGTTCTTTTTTCCCCATTGATTCCGCGGGAAGTTGAATACATGCTCGTAATCCAATTAGCAGAATAAAGCTGGGGAGATGAGGGTGGGTGTGATAAAACCTACCTGATGAAATGAAATTGCTTTCATATACTAAACACGTTCATCAAACGTTGTATACTAGAAAGAGAATGAGCGAGAGAGAGAGAGAGAGAGGAGATATGAATTATCATTAATACGTGTGTGACGTACGTTATCTCCGCACGCCATGCGATTCAATAACGAGGGGGTAGAAAATATTGTGCTTGCGAATGTCGCGATACATACATCCACCACTGCCTACTCAACCGAGTAACGAACTGGGTGTATATTATTATGTTGCTAAAAACACCCGGCTAGCGATGGATTTTTATTTCAGTAGTACGACCTGTGACGTGGTCGAAAATTTCTACCACAGTACCACAAACGAATAAAGGGCAACGTTTTTCCGATTTCGATTAACCGGTTAATCAGCTATTTATGTTGCTTGGAACTATTTTGAATTTTGCGAATCTGACCTAAGATTCTCAATCAACGTTTTGCAGTTTTTTTTTATTTTTTTTTATATACCGCAGCAAATTGGATTCGGCATTTGAAATTTCGCAAATTTGACTCCAAATTCGTCATCAGCGACCCAAAAAACTTTCGAGTACCAATTTTCATCAGAATCCAAGTGTTTTTACTCTTTTTTTTCAAACTCAAAACAGTCGAGGTGAAAACTCGACTTTTCATTTCCGGAGTGATCGCGATAACTTTTTAGTTTCTATGTTCTCAGAGAAACGGGAAATTGGAAAACCTACTAGTCAGAAATAGTTAATCGAAACTTTGGATGATTCGACGAAAACCTAGCGATTAATCGACTAATCTAGTTATACGCTATGAAGATGAAGAATTCAAATGATCCTGCGTGACACAAAATGACATGGATTGAAAGATGCGTGAACAATTGATTTTCGAAACGAAAAATTCGTCTGAATTGTATCTCAATGTGTTAGTAAGAAGGGGAATAAAGATCTATAAAATCAGGTGAACAGTGTGGATTTTTTGTAACGGATATAGTTTATAAAAATATTTTCTACCTCCGGCAACAAATTCTGCACCGATGCGAGGATGGTGCAAATTTTTCTAATCTATCCGCGATCTTGAGACCGTAACTCTTCTAGTTTCTTGGCCGGTGTCTAGGTACATACAGGCACCAGCCTCTCCTACCGCGAGAGAGAGAGGAACCGAAGCAAATTGTCCCGAGAGAGCTGGATAGTGAAGGGAGAGAAGTGGTTATCTACGATGCTGCGTTAAGGATGTATTGGCCGTACAATCTCAACCAAAAATGATTCTCGTCGGCAAATTGAGTACTTCATGATAAGATAAAAATCGGAAAAAAATCAACCACGGTAAAGATGATGAGAGTATTCATTTTGAATAATAATAATGCCCGAAAGTTATCAATAAATTGTTTAAACAAAACATTGTTTAACAAATTCTCCCGTGACGTTATTTTTTTTCATCTCAAGTAAATGCCCTAATTTTTCTGAACACGAATGCATTTTTCAAGAATTTTGTCACTATTTTGAAATTTCGGTTTTTGAAAATTTGCAAAGGCCGTATTTACGAAACTATTTGTTCCACGCTCCGGAAACTTCGGAATTGTAATCTACATCGTTTTCGCAAAAACATATCCAAAATTCAGATTTTTTTACCATTTTTTTAAATTTGGAAATTTTCGAAAACGGAAATTTCAAAATAGTGACAAAATTGTCAAAAAATTCACGTGTATTCAGAAAAATTAGGGCATTCATTTGAGATGAACAAAAAATGCTGTTACCAGAAAATTTGTTAAACAATGTTTTGTTTAAACAACTTATTGATAACTTTTGAGCATTATTATTATTCAAGGTTAATACTTCGATCGTCTTGATCGTGGTTGATTTTTTTCCGATTTTTATCTTATCCCGAAGTACCTGATACCGTCGACGAGAATCACTTTTGTTTGAGATTATACGGCCAATACATCCTTAAACCCGCGGTTCATCACCATTCTGGCATAACGCAGGAAAACCGATAAAAAACCGAGGAAGGATCATAAAGGCGAGGGGCTACTCGCTCCGATTTCGGGTGTACAGGTGTCTCACGACTCCCAAAGACTTCCATTTTTAGTATTTCGAAGACTTCCAAAGGCTTCCGAGACCAGCGTGCATGGGACTTCCCCCATGAGAGGAGGAGATGGACCAGAGATAAACGAGATTGAGAACCACTGGGTTGTAAGCGTGGCCGCCTATCCCCTCCCGTATCTCGTTGCTCCTCTAGATTCCTCTGGACCGGTTAGGCGGACGTACAGTTTCCTCTTTCCTCTTTCCTCTTTCCTCTCGTTCGCTCTCCGCCGCTGCGGCCTCGCAGCGTCCTTATCCAATTTCGCCTCCTCTCTCTCTTCGGCGTGCCCACCCATCCATTTACCTTAGAAGCCCCCAAGCCGCGCACGACAGGTGCTGGCAGTGGCTGGCGTGCAGTAGTAATACTACAGAGTCGAGCGCAACCAAATAATGAAATAATAACGAAGTACATATCTATATATGCTACGTAGGCATGTGTGGCTCCGGCAACAGCACAAATTTCACAGCCAAAGAGCTAGATACCTGCCCAAATGGCAGATCGTCATCGGCACTGCCTATTCGAAACAAGAGCGTATCTAGTACAGAGTCCTCTATGGAGAAGTCGTAAGACCACAGGATGGTGTCCGGAATGCTGTTCTAAGCCAGGTGTCAAAAATGCCTGGATGAGATATACGCACGGGTACCAATTTATTTACGCGTGGATAATTGGTCCATGAATCGAACGTTTTGCAGAACCATTAGGTTGCGTGTATCGCGGATGAAAGAGAGTCGTCGATCCGGCACGATGTACTTATCCGCCTATATGGGAGCCTGCAGGTTTCTCATGATCGTTATAAGGCGTTGTTCTTACGTATCCTGCGGGGTCATCGCATCTATAGGGGAATTATCCTGTCTTTAGGGTATCGATAAACCATTAACGTGTAAATATTTCGTTTCTTCTTCTTCTTCTTTTTTTTTTTCATTTTTTGTCGCGTAGGCGGAGAAGAATGATCGCTATTCTGGACGATCTAACAGCGCCTCCAATTTAACGGTTAAAGAATTTTATTTAACGAACTATCCGAGTCCGGATATCGGTTTTATTCCTTCACCTTCACCTCGGGCCAACGAAGATACTTCTTATACTCGGATTACTCGAGTGGGCATTACTATACCATCAGGAAATGAACAGCCAAGGTCTTCTTCATCGAACCAAATGGTTATCTACACTCGGAAATAAATTCATTCACAACGCTGTTACACGCTCGTTTACCCCTTATATTGTATCTTAACGGAACAAGAGAGCGGGAAATCGCCTGTAATGCAAATTAACATTTTTTTTTTTGTACATTGGCAAAACTTTAAACGATTTTTTCAAAATGAGCTACTTCAAGCTTGGTGAAGAGGGATTATTCAAGCTTGAAGTGTGAAGTCTCAAAGTCCACTGCACGCCATTCTTCATAGTGATTAATCCCCCCGTTGCCCGTTTCGGAATATCAATCATTGAATAACGATCGTTGTTGGTTTTTTTGTACCGTTACACATTAACGATCTTAGATTGTAAAGCGAATCTGTTTGATTTCGATCTCTTTGAATTTTGTTTTTACCTTTTATTTTCATTATTTTTTTTCTCTTTTTTTCCCTCGATCTCGACGTGTCGACATTGACGGATGAATCCGCTTAAGAACTTGTCTTTCCGGGTCTTTTCTCTCCATCTCTTTTAGTCTTACCCACGCACATCCATTCTGGTACCCCTTGGATCAGGAGGCGGACGTCTGCTCGACTTGGTTCCTCGTATATCAACATCCGTCGTCGAGAAGTTGCGAATATCGAAACATGTATGAGCGAACTGGCATAGATTCTTGAGCCAGGAAGATCGAATCTACTAGGATATTGCGTATGTGTATGCCATACGATGGTGGAATTCGGAAACGGGAGTTCAAGTCGGAAAGAATTCCGGAAGTTGCGCGAAGCGACACGTTCTCACGTTCACACGGCTTAGTGTCCCCTTATTTTTCATTCGAGAGAATCCAGAATTTATACCACATCGAGCGCCGAACGCGGTATATAAGGAAAAGCAATTTCGAACGTCATTCAACCGGAAATAAATTCCGCGTCTATTCCTACCGTCATGGTCACTTCTACGTCCTCACGATCTATATGCCCACTTGACGTTCCCGCAATTACGGTTACCGGATCCCTAAATAAGGTATCTTTTCTATTTCAATCTATTGCGGCATAACAATCAAACGAAATGAGAATCGACAAGCATCGTCAGAGATCAACAAGGAGCACAAGGAAACTAGGGACTTTGCGCTGTGTCGAGCCTCTAGTTTAATAATTGGCAGCCCTGACTCTCGGATTCTCCCACTCCTTCCCCCTTCTTCCGGAACTGTGAAACAGAAGCATACATGATCTTGTCTAACATTTAAGGATGTATTGGCCGTACAATCTCAGCCAAAAATGATTCTCGTCGGCAAATTGAGTACTTCATGATGAGATAAAAATCTAAAACAAATCAACCACGATAAAGATGATAAGAGTATTCATTTTGAATAATGATAATGCCCGAAAGTTATCAATAAATTGTTTAAACAAAACATTGTTTAACTAATTCTCTGGTGAGGTTATTTTTTTATCATCTCAAATAAATGTCCTAATTTTTCTGAACACGAATGAATTTTTTAAGAATTTTGTAACTATTTTGAAATTTCCGTTTTCGAAAATTTGCAAAGGCTGTATTTACGAAACTATTTGTTCCACGCTCCGGAAACTTCGGAATTGTAATCTACATCGTTTTCACAAAAACATATCCAAAATTCAGATTTTTTCTCCATTTTGCAAAATTTGGAAATTTTCGAAAACGGAAACTTCAAAATAGTGACAAAATTCTTAAAAAATTCATGTGTATTCAGAAAAATTAGGGCATTCATGTGAGATGAAAAAAAATGCTGTTACCAGAAAATTAGTTAAACAATGTTTTGTTTAAACAATTTATTGATAACTTTCGGGCATTATTATTATTCAAAGTCAATACTTTGATCGTCTTGATTGTGGTTGATTTTTTCCCGATTTTTATCTTATCCCGAAGTACCTAATATCGTCGACGAGAATCACTTTTGGTTGAGATTGTACGGCCAATACATCCTTAACGTATTTGGTTGTTCAAACAAACATGAAGCAAACTACAAATAAAAACCTACTCGTCTTCTACCAGCCTTACTGATCCTAACCGTCACACATACGACTAGGATGTAGGTGACTTTCGCAGGGTAGAATGAAAAATATGAAACAAGTAAAAAAAAAAGGGTCTGTCAGATGCTGGGGTAGATTGAGGAAGAGATGCGATCTCTGATGTGTGCCTGGCTGAAAGCGGCCTTATTTCGGAAGCAGAGTCACCAGGGTTAAGCGTTTTACTTAGATTAAATCGTTTTTGGAAGACTTCGGGATGGTTTTGGTCTTTTCTCATGTGCCTTTATTCAAAGTCGTGAACAAAAAAGAACTTTTTTAGCTAAGGATCCGCATCAGTGTCCACGTGTTGCCGGGACCTCGTCGTCGTCGTCTTCAAGAGATCATATCTTCAGAATAAATGTTTGCTACCTTGTGTACCATCAAGCAACTACATACCGAGAGGCTGGAACCTCCGGTATGAACGGAAAGTCTTTTCTTCCTTTTCGCCACTTGATGCTTATCGTGTTGTCGTTGGTCATGTTGGCAACGCGAGCGATCGATCTGACCTCTGCACATTAGTTTCTATTTGGAGGTCAGGATCACAGCCGACTACAGTCTCGACTAAAAGGCGCTAATTATTTATATCCCGCGTTGTGAAATTGCCAGGGGTCGATCACTCATGAATGAGTTTGACTTTGTGGAAAGGTACCACGTCGTGTCGTCGTGGATTCAAGTTTTTTCTGTATTTTTTTTTCGCTTGCTCCTTCTTAGTCGCGCGGTTCCGATCAATCATCCGAGCTAAAAACTAAGTAGTAGCGATGACTAGGTTGAAATTGTTATAAATCTGTATCAGCCACTGCAATCTTGAGTCTAGCCGCTTATGCAACACAGGAGCACCGCGCGGTTCACCTGGGCCAGCGTTAAGGAGGTTTCAACGAAATTCCACTCTTGCGTGATTCTGTGTACGTGGCCAGGTGCGACTAAAAAAACTGGTTTTAAAGGTTAAACCCGATCCGACGAAACCACCGGCTTGTGATGCCTCTGCATACACACAGCGTTACACGGGCTTGTATAGGTATGGGTAGTCGGGATACGGGCGTCATCTTGCAGGCGAGTAACCAAATGATCCGTAGGTCTTTCCGAGAGAATCCTTTCGACGATCTTCTTTCCTATAACCCACAGTTGCCTGACCATGTATAACCACTGAGTACCAATTTCTATCCGGGGTTTCGTTACGTTACGTAACGTTATTTTTTTACGATTTAAAAACCTGTGATAGAAGAATCTTCTGCGGTTTCAAAGCTACTGCGACGTGACAAGAGAATTGAGGTGATGATGATCGTCGGAGGTGTGTCAACAATGAAATTATTGGAGCGTCTTGTGGCTTATGGTCTCAAACCCTGTGGGAACAAAAAGCGTTTGGGGAAAAGGATTAATTTGGGGGAACGGAAAATCTTGGGATCCATTGCTGTTCGTGTCCTGAGTCTGAGGGGACTGGGACAGTGATTCACGAAAAATGGACTTTCTCCTTGTCGTACCGATAGCTAACAATAAGACGTATCAATAATTAGCACAGGGCAAAGTTGTCGCTGATTCAGGATCAATTAATGATCACGGGGATCGCGGGATATCGGATGAGTGGAGTTATGCCGCTTGGGAGATACAACCTTCTGTCTGTGTAAGGCCCCCCAGATTCCCTTTGACGGATACCTGCGGACCTATACAACTGTCAATTCCAAGTTCTCCGTGGTTTTAGCGTAGATTCTCCCAGCTACACCTCCGACTCGACGTAGATCTCCGCTCTGCTCACAGATGCTCTCCGCAAATCCCTGTAGGCTTACAATTAACCGCGGAACGCGGTTGATAAGATGAGTTGGGGAAAAACTTTGGAGGGTTGATTCGGAACCGAGAAGAAAAAAAAGGTAAGAAGATCGCCGCGCGGAATCGACGTTTGATACATAGGAGTGAAAAAATCGAGAAAAAGGAACGAAAACAATAAAAACCTGCTCGGCTCCCGACGTCGATTATTTCGCCGGGGCTACTATACTCGTCCGGCTGTCTCCCTCGTCCGCCATTTCAGGCCAATTAAATGATCATCTTTCTATCCTCCGAGGGCCGAGAGGCACGTCGGTCTCCGCGGGACCGAACCATTAATTTATTTCGAAACACTCACCGAACAAAGGGCCTACCTGTGTCTCACTTTTTGCCCTCCATTCCCCGCTCCCGCCGTCTTATTTTTCTTACTACGCTCCTTCTTTTTCATCCTCCGGTTCCAGATCTTCTTATTCTCGTTTTTCTCGATCTCAAGTTCCGTCTCTCCACCTTTACCAGCGCTACATAACCCTACCATGCCCTACCGTACCCCACCGCCTTAAGGAAAACAAAAAAAACTATCAGCCTTTGTCGGAGAAAGGCGGCAACAACCTGCCTCGCTCCGGGCTAAACACTCCGAACGAATGCAGCATCCATCGCAGTAGCTGCAAGGTGCAGGTTCAAATAGTGATTTTAACTCCGCGTCATACCGCTGAGGTTATGCTCCTTGTTACAGCGGAACCACGCCCGGCTATATCGGCTATTCTACGAATTCCCGCGCAGCGTGTGCGCAGAAGGCTGCGCGCGCAGCTCGCAGAGTCACTGCGCAGGTCTGGTGGGGGTTTAAGGATGTATTGGCCGTAG
>JAEUYN010000644.1:0-38121 GCA_018257835.1 Euura lappo | reverse complement strand
TTTTTCAATCTTTAAAAAAGTTGCAATATTTTCTTATCAATTTTTTGGCGCCCTAGTGTCTTTCTATTTTTAGTCACCAACGAGGACTTCAAGGATTATCATTATTTAGTAACAAGGATTAGGAAAAATGACTAAGAATGATATGAATAATTTTTTTTTCAATCTTTGTAAAAAGTTGCAATATTTTCTTATCAATTTTGGGCGCCCTAGTGTCTTTCTACTTTTAGTCACCGACGAGGACTTCAAGGATTATCATTATTTGTTAACAAGGATTGAGAAAAAGTGACTAAGAATGATATGAATTTTTTTTTTTCAATCTTTAAAAAAGTTGCAATATTTTCTTATCAATTTTTTGGCGCCCTAGTGTCTTTCTATTTTTAGTCACCAACGAGGACTTCAAGGATTATCATTATTTAGTAACAAGGAGTAGGAAAAATGACTAAGAATGCTATAAATAATTTTTTTTTCAATCTTTGTAAAAGTTGCAATATTTTCTTATCAATTTTTGGCGCCCTAGTGTCTTTCTACTTTTAGTCACCGACGAGGACTTCAAGGATTATCATTATTTGTTAACAAGGATTGAGAAAAAGTGACTAAGAATGATATGAATTTTTTTTTTTTAATCTTTAAAAAAGTTGCAATATTTTCTTATCAATTTTGGCGCCTAGTGTCTTTCTACTTTTAGTCACCGACGGGACTTTGAGATTATCATTATTCAGTAGCAGGATTGAGAAAAGTGACTAAGAATACTATGAATTTTTTTCAATCTTTAAAAAGTTGCAATATTTTCTTATTAATTTTTTAGCGCCTAATTAATCTTTTCTACTTTTAGTCACCGACGAGGACTTCCAAGTTGTATATTTATTTGTTAACAAGGATTGAAAAAAGTATTTAAGAATGCTATGAATATTTTTTGTCAATTTTAAAAAAGTTGCAATATTTTCTTATCAATTTTGGCGCTCTAGTGTCTTTCTACTTTTAGTCACCGTCAAGGACTTCAAGGATTATCATTATTTGTTAACAAGGATTGAGAAAAAGTGACTAAGAATGCTATGAATATTTTTGTCAATTTTTAAAAAGTTGCAATATTTTCTTATCAATTTTTGGCGCCTAGTGTCTTTCTACTTTTAGTCACCAACGAGGACTAAGGATTATCATTATTTGGTAACAAGGGTAGGAAAAATGACTAAGAATGCTATAAATAATTTTTTTCAATCTTTGTAAAAGTTGCAATATTTTCTCATCAAGTTTTGGCGCCCTAGTGTCTTTCTACTTTTAGTCACCGACGAGGACTTCAAGGATTATCATTATTTGTTAACAAGGATTGAGAAAAAGTGACTAAGAATGCTATGAATATTTTTTTTTGTCAATTTTAAAAAAAGTTGCAATATTTTCTTATCAATTTTTGGCGCCCTAGTGTCTTTCTACTTTTAGTCACCGACGAGGACTTCAAGGATTATCATTATTTGTTAACAAGGATTGAGAAAAAGTGACTAAGAATGATATGAATAATTTTTTTGTCAATTTTAAAAAAAGTTGCAATATTTTCTTATCAATTTTGGGCGCCCTAGTGTCTTTCTACTTTTAGTCACCGACGAGGACTTCAAGGATTATCATTATTTAGTAACAAGGATTAGGAAAAATGACTAAGAATGCTACAAATAATTTTTTTTTCAATCTTTAAAAAAGTTGCAATATTTTCTTATCAATTTTTGGCGCCCTAGTGTCTTTTTACTTTTAGTCACCGACGAGGACTTCAAGGATTGTCATTATTTGAAAAATTACTAAGAATGCTATAAATAAATTTTCTTTCTCAATTTAAAAAAGGTTACCGAGGATTAAAATTCCGGAATGATTTTCATTCTAGCGAAGTGAATTTGGTCACTCGAAAGAATTTCGAGGGTGTGATCGTAGAATCGACAACTGTACGAGTATATTACTGAAATAGTCGGTATATGCATTCGCCACGGTAATTAGCACGTGAGTTTCGATAGGGTCTAATCCAATTAGTTGTAACAATTAGATATACCCAGATAGGTGAATTATACCCGATACACGGTTAATTGACAGAGGTTAGTAGCCGAGTGAGCGTATTATTAGCCTATCTGTGGGTAACCGTAGAATTCTCCTAATTAATATCAGAATTAGGCTCACGATTCCATAGTCACAGTCTAGTCAAACTATACGATCAGCCATGATGACTTCGCTTCTCAAAATTCAACAAAAGTTCAATATTTTCCTAACGATTCGATTTTCGTGAATTTTTTAATCCATTCGTTTCGTTGATTTCGTTTTTTATACAGTGTGAAATACATCTAGGAATGGTAGAGTATCAAAGCCTATAGGCCAAGCGTAAATTGGCACGAGGACGAGTGCTGAAAAGTTCACGTGAAAGTATCCTGAAGGTGTAGGTGCATTGATCATTCATCAAAAGTCTAACGTTATTCTTACTTTTCGCAATCTCACAATGGTACGATATAAAAAATATTCTTCCAGGTTTTCAGTATTAGCTACATGGAAAATTAAAAGTCCCTACCTTTTCTCAATTTTCCGAGTAATTTTCCAGTCAGAAAATTCCCTTTGGCAATTTCTTTTCCAAGTATAATCAATCCGAAGCGTGGTTTTGGACGGAAAAGCGTACTTTGCATCCAGTGTGTGGAGATAAATAATGAATTCAAGCCACAAGGCGTATATATATCCCCGAGAAATACATACCTGTATTAATTTGACCCCTGGATTGTGGTCGTTGGATACCGGGACCTCGCGGTTTTGCCGAGTGGCTAGAATTACGACTGAAGAACGTAACAGTTCACCATTGCATTGGTCAAGGGTTTGTCCGTTTCGTGTGTAATGTCTGCTAATTATTGTACAATTCTCTTCGCATAAAACCAGTTTCGCAATCGCTGTACAAGCGCACAGCTCCTCTTCCATAGCGTGAAATTATACAGAAGCAGTTTTTCAGTTTTTTTTTTTTCAAAATCCATATTTTAGGATCACGTTTTCTCCACGTTTCAGACAATTCTGAACAATTCTAGATACATGACAAATTACCTTTTTCTAAAAATCCTCAATGTATTAATTCCAGTAACGAAGCTCGCACGATTCTCTATCTTATTAAGTTATTGGAGTATTTAGTGTCTCATGCCATGCATTAAGTTCGTTGAAAAGATTCAAGATAATCGAGTCTCTCTATCTTCGTCCATTAGCTAAAATTGTTCGAGCCAAGCGAGGTGCATAATTTTCGATTCTGAAAGAAAATAAGTAACAAATTCATGGGTTTGATTTGAGTTCGGACACGTCCATTGGCTGAAACGCATGCTTGATATAATACGCAGCTCGATATCAGAATCGGTATTTTAGCCCAAAGCCCTTCTCAGCCCATTAGCCTAACTTATCGTTCGACGATGGAGAGTGAAATGAATGTGTGAAGGTGGGTGTGAGTACCTTTGGTCTTTTAGTCACATGGAGGCAACCAAGAAGAGAAGAGAAGAGACCGGTGGACGTACGTGGCACTCGAAATAAACGCGATATCTTGATTTACGAGCAAGTCGATGAGACAGCCACGCAACCTTTTCTTAATACTGTATATAGTATATACACACACACATTGAGCTCCGGAGATAGAGTCTCGCGGCGTCAAGCATCACGATGCACGTTTCGTTTCATTTATTTCATTTATTTTCCCCTTCTCTTCAATTCTTCATCTCATTATTGATTTGTTCATGTGGCAGATATCATTAATATCGATCGCTTTAAAAATGTGAAAAACAAGCGGGTTTGGGCTGACTATGAGCCAGCCTTCGAACTTCCCGTTATTTATTTTGTTCTCGGCTATTTTGAAGTTTGTAAATCTGACCTCAGATTCTTGATCAGCGGTTCAAAAAACCTTCGAGTACAAATTTCCGTAAGATTTCGAATTTTTTCAGTATTTTTCCCAGCGAATCGGACTCGCCATTTTGAATTTCGCTAATCTGACTTCAGATTCGTGATCAGTGACCCAAAAAACCTACGAGTAACAAGTTTCATCCAAATCCAAATGTTTTTAGTTTTTGCAGCATATCGAATACGCCGAATGAAAATTTTGCAAAACTGACTTCAGATTCGTGATCAGCGATCAAAAAAACCATGTGGTACCAAATTTCATTGAAATCCGTTGATTCGTTCTCAAGATATCGTCATTTTTGTTGTGTTTTTTAGAATTTTGTTATTCGAATAGTTCAAAAAGTACTAATCCGATCGAAGCCAAAATCTAATCAGTTCTAAGTTAAGAAAAGCCCCGTCGATTGAGCTCAAGTTGATCGAAATCCGACCACGCGTTCTCGAGATATCGCGCGGACAATAATGTGGTCACGCACATACACACACATAGTCGGAGGTGATTCTTTGGACCTCGAAACGTGAAGATTTAGTGAAAACTCACATTTTCATTTTCGGGTTGATCACAATAACTTCCTTTTTTCTCTGAAAGCAGAGAAACGGGAACTTAAAATGGTCCAAGTCATTACTTTATGCCTGCCTCTTGGACTGATGGTCATAGTGATCCTGAAAACGATGAAAATCGAAAGGGCAGACATTCAGACTCTTGCTTTTTGTAGTAATCGATTTTTTGAGGGTTTTTTCTATGATTTAAAAAAGTGACAGAAAAATTTCTAGTAAAACTCTGCGGTCTTAGAAATGTATCGTCTCAGCTGCATGTTTCCCTCATGTGGCATAATCGAGAAAATATTCTTACGTAAATCGTATTGAAACTAAATGGGGAAAGATAGTTATCTTGGTTTATGAATATAACCGAGACACGACTCTACGGAGTTGAGCTGGTACGTAACTCCACAAAGTTGTACGTGCGATGATTACAATAAATTTATTGCGAGTAGGAAGCCGACTGGCTCACAATCGAACTGACAATTACCAAAGTTTGATACATTATTAGAAATGTTCAGCTCCCACCATAAAATGTTAACATCTTCTTATTCAGTAGGAAGGTAGGCAGGTTCCTCTTGACCCAATTTCCCAGCAGACACGTTTGTATAACTAGAAGGTAACATCCAGCAAACCAAATATAACGCGTAAGGTAACTGGTTAGTTACATGCAACTGTGTCGTTGCTTGTAATTTCCTATGCAGTCCAAGGTAACATGTAAATAACATACATGTAACCGTGTTACTATTGGTTACGTTGCCAACATCTAACAGTAAGATCATAATTAGGTAACGAGTGGTAACACGTTACATAACCTTGTGGTAGAAATGTTAGTAGGTTTGTATATGCATATACAGCTGTACATCTCAACTTGAATCTATAGGGAGGAATCTGCGCCCTCGCTCGAGTGAATATGCCTCAAGATTCTGGATATTCGCTCGACTTTTGTGCGCATATTCCTCTCAATAGATTTAATTTGAAATTCCAATAATGAGCAATAAATCTTATATGTTGGTTTTTTTTTTCAATTTAATAAGTATCTCTTTATTGCAGTTTTACATGTATCACAGGTCTTTGTATTATACGTATGTGTCTATCAAGTATGTGTTAACTATGCATCTATCTTATTTTTATTATTATTATCATTATTATTATTTTATTATTAATTCGTTACACGAGGTACGTTACACTCAACGATCAAGTTTTGTAAATCCTGCCTCAGACTTGATTTCTCTTCGTTTATTGTGGTATCATCACTGACGAATCGCTGGCTCATATCGGATAGAGAATCACTATGGTTCAGGATAGTGTCAGCATCGCTATGGTTCGACTGACAATGAGTGTCATCATGTTCTGCTGACGTTAATTCTTCAACAGCATTTTCATAAATATCTGAAACCGACGATCTACTTGATTCTGGCAGCGGAGGCACAGATTCACTTCTTGATTCATTGTTATCTAAGCCAGAGAACGAAATACATGAAGCAATAGCTGCACGAGCGAGTTCGGAACTGAGTTGATTCTTGCGTCTCTTTGATATGTACCTGCAATAAAGGTTCGAAAAAAGATGAGGGACTTATAACAATGAGTCTATGATGTATGATTACGTATCGTACGCACATCCATATCAAAGTAAATTCAAGGTTAGGATCTCAGATCAATATATCCGGAAATAACATGCACTCAATACCATAGAAAATCAAAAACATTCATTACCTGTGATCTGCTGCACCTTTTTTGTCACTGGACACAATTTATTTATTTATTCACACCCACTTTAATCGAGAATTATACGACTTAACACACGTGCCACACGCCGGGACTCCGGAGACGCGTAAGAATGAAAATGGCGGCCTCGAGCAGTGGCGCTCGACCGGGACGCCGCCATTTGGCGCGCTTTCAAACCGCTGAACGTTACATGGCGTTATATAACATCCACCTAACGATGTGTGCATAGCCATATCAGTATGAAATCACATTTTGTCATCTGAACGAAGGTAACAACTGTTACAATACATTGAGGTTGATGCAACCTAACCGATTTTAGGTCACTTTGTAGGGCTCTGGTTATATAACAGTTACGTTGCATTTGTTATAAGCGAGTAACCTACAAATGTGACATTACACTTATATTGATGTGAGGTAACCGATGTGAGGTTGCTTTGTGGGTCCCATGTTATGAAACAGAAAGGATACGTGTTTGCTGGGCCCAATTTGATACCCAAATAGGCACCCTAAAACTCGGGCTGCAGGTGAATCATGAGAGCTTCTGAATCATCCTACCAATCCCGGTCTATCATTTTTTTTTTTTTCTATTTATTATCATAGGCTAGCTGCCATCGAGATGCGAGGCTACAGGCACGAGGTAGCTCTAACTAAAATTCAGGTTAATGTGATTAAGTCGAGATCACTGGGTGTAAAATAACACCTGTGTGTTATAATTTCCCACCACACGATGGACCTAATAACTATAATCAGAGGAATCAGTCCCCGAATACATTTACTTTGTACCACCAATTTTTCAACGTTACACTTTGTAAAGATATCCGAGCCATTATCCGGTCCAAAAATTGTTCCTGCATAAAAAAAAATTGCCAAAATCGCAAAAATTAGCAACAATATTGTGTACACACAGATTTGACGTTTTTGGAACAAATTATACAACCTTTTTGTCACAAAAATCGCATTTTTTGGATCTTACGACCTTTTGTCATTCTCAGTGGGCTTATTTCTGGTCAACAGCTTCATGGCAGATCGATTGGTTATTTTATATTCATTTTTCTTTGCTCACAGTCGACGTTCAAATTCACTCCTTCGCCTTCATTAAGGTACTGGTAGCAGGACAGCAAAACCTTCGTCTGAAACGTTAAATTCCTCGAAGTAAAGACATGCAAATGGATTGAAGTCGCTTTAGCCTGTGTGTGTATTTTTTTTTTTTTCGTTTCATACTCATTTTATAACCTGTTTGTCCTTTTAGTGTAATTAGCATCAGTATCAGTAGCTCCGGGACATTCGAACTGGACCTGCGTGCATCCTACTACTACCCAGGCCACTGCCATGCCTACTGCAGCCACTTTTCAATCCGAGTTCAGGGTATCAGCTCTACTCGTAATTAAAGAGGAGCGGAAATCTATATTCAACTGTTGTCTTCATTTTTTTCTTTCTCTCTTTACTCTATTTCAATCGATTCGGGTTCGAGGAAAACTATTCAATTCCAGTCCTTGTGTTTTCTTCTTCAAAATGAGCGGTTGATGAACTCTGCAGCTCGAACCAGTCCGAAGATATTTGGATTCGAAAAGTAGACATCTGGCGGTGGAAACCGGAAGTAGATGGATTTTTGGCTCGCTGAGTACGAATTCGAAGGATATTTTCAATGAATGGAAGCGAAACGACCCCCAGAGCTGGGAATAAAAAGTCTTTAAGAGCATGCTCTAGTCATTCCTTACACACAAAGTAGTCGCGTCACTTATTTTCACTGATATCAACGCCTACGCATAACGGGCGCGAAAAAGAAGATAAGAGCGCACTTCCGCATGAAATTCCGAACACATACATCCCAAAATATCTCTGTTTCACGCAACAATAACGACGAAATCCTTGTTCCTAACTAAAATGATAATTGCTGCTTTCAACTGGTGGTCGCGGCCATTACCATTTTAGTTAGGAACAAGAATTTTGTCGTTATTGTTGCGCAAAACAGAGATATTTTGGTATGTATGTGTTCGAAATTTCATGCGGCAGTGCGCTCTTATCTTCTTTTTCGCGCCTGTTATGCGTAGGCGTTGATATAAGTGAAAATAAGTGACGCGGCTACTTTGTGGGTCAAGACTGACTAGAGCATGCTCTTAATCGCGTTCAAAGTCACAGTAAGTATCGCAATCAGGTTAACAACGAGTCACTCAAGCTGTGCGGGTGTTCCTTGGGTTTCCCAACGGTTATAAAACTAACCCTGAAGTAAAATTCTTTCGGACCACATAATTTACCTACAATCTTGCTATTCTCGTTGTGCCTTGAGTACGGAGGCCAACCTCTACCCCGGGATATTATTCTTAATTTTACAACCCCTTCGTCCCTTGGGGTTGTAAATATTGTTAACCAGGTACCACGTGACTCGGTACCGAAGTACCTCCCTAGTTAACGGCTTTACGACCAGCTAAATTATACCTTCAACCTCGAGATATCTTTACTCTTTACTCTTTACTCTACCCACGATAGACGCCCCTTAATCTTATCGCAATATCCCCGGACTGTAAGAGATCTTAGATCTATGAATCGAAATACAAAAACAAAAACTATAATCGTGTTGAAATTGTATTAGTAATTGTATTAGAAGTAGTATTTCCCAGCAGAGGGAAGAGCGAAGAAAAATTTCCTCATTCGTCTGTCTATTTTCCACCCTAGGGCTTTTTTTGTCACGCATGCGCAGCGTAAAATCTTGTAAAATTGTTCGATTGATTTGGATTGATTGCAAAAATGATTTGGGTTCTTCAGAATCGATTATTGCAGAACAGGAATTTGCAGTTCTCAAGGAATTGGCTGACCCAGTTATCTTCGCTTTCATTGATACAATAAGTGACACGAAGTAGAATTTTCATTCCGATTAGCCATTTTTTACTGCGATTTTTGCCGGATAAGAAATCCAAGAACCGTTTATCTACAATTTTTCATGAAATTTGAATGACCTCAAGGGTTTTGGCCACTCCTTGCCTACTTTCCGCACGTTTCACGTTGCCTTTCACAAAAGATGAACACATCCGCATACCGCATCACGGGCCTTAGTCTGAGATTGAATACGAGCTGCCTACCACGTGTTGCAATCTAATCCAGTGGCTGACGTCCGGCATGAATTATTGCAATTTGAACAATAAACGGTATGCAGTCAGAGTTTTCAAGTAATAATCCAGAGTTATGATCCGCTGCTTTTGTCCGATGGAATTTATTATAGATAGAATTTCATAAACTGTGTATTAAACTGTATTATAGGTATAAAAATTCTCAGTTTGGATTCTTTCGATTCACACGAAGAAAATAATCCTTGTTCCATTATATTTTCCAGTTGGGAAACTAGCACGAAATAAAAAATAAAAAATGATAAGTTGGCGGGTAAGTTTTAAACGAGCCGCCCCCCGACCTCCTTCTTCACTTCCGGTTGGTTCCAACGTAGTTCTTTCCGCCAATTTCTTGCGTATTCTTTGTGTGCGAGTGTACATGGCTGGCAGAATAGATAATAGACGGGTTCGTACTATCTTCGTATGGTATGTAAATTAATAAAATACTGCCGCTGATGCGATGTGTCGGCTATGAAAAGAAACTCTATTTCAGTCACGAATGCGAAAGCCGATGAAATAGATATACGGCTATACACAGCCCATGGCAGACACGTTGAGCGAATATCCTTGCGTGTCGACGGATAGTAAGTTTCAATATTTAGAAATATCGAGTTCTTTTGCTGCTGCAAGATAGGCAAACTTTATACCTGATCAAAATATTCATGGGACTTCACTCGCTTACGACACGATTCCACACGGTTAAATGTGGTTTTACTCAACCATTAGATGAAAAAAAGACTTATTTTACACGAGAAAAACGAAATCTAGTTTTTTTTTTTGTCATTTTGGGACCATGTTTTCTCCACGTTTCAGACGATTCCGAGTCGATCTGGATAGTTGACAAAATACATTTTTTTTTCTACTTTTAGACGATTGAAAAAAAAATTGATTCTTTTCCTTCTTTGAAGTGGTTTGATTAATTTTCTGTGATATTTTTCTATCACCCGAGTAGATCGTGGCTGGTATATGTATAGGTAGCTGGTATATTCTTTCTTGTGGAGTGAAGAGAATTTCTTGAATGATAAATTATTCAGTCGAGGAATTTTCAATAACACCGTACCCACGCACCTGAAACCTCTCTGGTATGGTAGCACGTGTTACTTGAAAATTTATACTTCTCAAATCGATTACACAAATTCCGCGAGCTTATTGCCCGGGTGGAATAACAGAGAAACGTGAAATAAGATACTCTAATTAGAATAAATAATTTATAAGACAAAGAAGTACAATTTTAAACTCGATTTCATCCATCAATTACTCAAGAATAATGATCGACAATTACTTTCAGGATCAAGCGAGTGTTTTTTGATTCAAAAATTCATTCACAAAATTTGTGGGACTGAAAAAACTACATCAAATAGTTTGATATGATCATTCAGGACACTTGGAGTTAGCCACTAATTGGCTATTAACAAAGTCTGTCAGATTAACATGCGAAATATTGATTTGAATGTAAGTGAAAGTAGTACCTACTCAGAGATAAAACACCATTCCAGGTGTGTTGCGTGTTCCAGTCGACGTGGAAACGGAAAAAGGTAAAATCATTTTTGCCTCAAAGCCATACAGCAGTTAATCTATGACAAGATCAATTGAAACGGTGAGAATTATCAGCACGGTATAATAATATTGATTGAAGTTCTTCATCCAAACTATCTTTCACTGTTTAGGAATTCATTGCAAGTATCCTTGCACGCATCGATAGCGAGGTAAAATCATATCCTAGAAGATATTCCCACTGCCGGCTTATCCTCAATCAACATCGCGAATCTCTACGTTAGAGAAAGTGAGAGTAGTATGGCAACGTTCGCAACGCTCACGCGTGAACTCTCCGCATTGTATCGTCAAATCCCAACCACTATAGAAAACGAATATATAATTTTCAACAATATCGTTTCAACAATATCTGAAATACATTCCGCGCGAAAAATCGGGACGATTTTTCCTCAACGCGAAATTCGTAGGTCAAACAGAATTCAAACTACGCCGATTCGGAGCCTCGACCAATCGCGGAGCGCGCGATCGACGCGCCGCCTGGCGGCGACCGTTACGCGACAAAACCTTCGAGCGTCTATAACTCGAAAACGGTTGGAGTCTCGGAATTTTCGTTGAAACAAAATCGGTCCAGTTTTTTTAGAGGAATACGTGTCTAAATTTTCGTCTTCTTCTGAGGGAATATCGAATTCTTTTCTGGGGTATAATTAATCTCCGATTACTGTATAGACGGTGTGATTATTCGGATCAGCAGCTGCGCCGCGCGTTAAACTTTTCGTGTTAGCGGAGGTACGAGATTTCAATCGTTTATAGCTATTCGTGAGATGGGACCGTCGGTTTGCTTCCAAACGGATAAAACTATTACCTCATTAGGTACATTATACCTCCATATACCCGTTTCAGATAGCAATTAAGCTAATTCAAGTTTGATTCACGTCACGTTTTCAGATTCATCGAGAACGCTCGAACGCCGTAATTAGGCAAACTAATCAAATAAATTTGAAGCGCGATTTCGCGATTCAATTCGATCAAAAAGTCGTTAATGTCAGTCGATTTTTACCTCATAACCTGACATAAAAAGACAAGAAAAAAAAAAATTACGTCTGTTTTATAATTCTTCTACTCGGGTTTCTGTGATAATAGTTTTTCAGCCGCGTTTCGTTTTACGCCTTGAGAGAAAATTGAGCATTGATGTTATACGGGGTACTGGGTTAGGGTTCGGGGTCCTTGAAAAACCGCCTAGGATTACCGGTAAGAAACAATGCGGACAGTGGGTCGAAGAGAAAAGGGAATAAAGAAATAATAGAAAAAAAATTTAGTGAGGTCGAGATGTGGAGGATAAAAAATGTGCCGAAAAAAACGTTAAAAAATAATATTCACTCCTGTAACTCGACACTTCTCATTCATCCCACGTCATAACTCATAACCAAAGACACCTTCGCTATTCAAAGCTTGTCAAAAATCCTCAAAAGAGATTTCACTCTTGATCGCCTTGATCTGCAGAAACGGCGCGGAAGCCCGGGGTCCCAAGACAACAATGATCCTGTTATACCTTTTTTCATTTATCTTTTGATACCTGAGAGAATCCCATATGGCCAACCCAATTCTCATATCAAAAATAGAGGCTCTTTGATTCATTATTCGATTCTGATTTTGGCTGATTTCCTTTATTTTCTTCATCCTTTTTTAACTTCCCGTTTCTCTGTTTTCAGAGAAAAAAGGAAGTTACTGTGATCACCCCGAAAATGGAAAGTTGAGTTTTCACTAAATCTTCACATTTCGAGGTCCAAAGAATCACCTCCGACTATGTGTGTGTGTGTGTGCGTATGTGCGTGACCACATTATTGTCCGCGCGATATCTCGAGAACGCGTGGTCGGATTTCGATCAACTTGAGCTCAATCGACGGGGCTTTTCTTAACTTAGAACTGATTAGATTTTGGCTTCGATTGGATTGGTACTTTTTGAACTATTCAAATAACAAAATTCTAAAAAACGCAACAAAAATGACGATATCTTGAGAACGAATCAACGGATTTCAATGAAATTTGGTACCATATGGTTTTTTTGATCGCTGATCACGAATCTGAAGTCAGTTTTGCAAAATTTTCATTTGGCGTATTCGATATGCTGCAAAAAAAAACTAAAAACATTTGGATTTGGATGAAACTTGGTACTCGTAGGTTTTTTGGGTCACTGATCACGAATCTGAAGTCAGATTAGCGAAATTCAAAATGGCGAGTCCGATTTGCTGGGAAAATACTAAAAACATTCGAAATCTTACGGAAATTTGTACTCGAAGGTTTTTTGAACCGCTGATCGAGAATCTGAGGTCAGATTTACAAATTTCAAAATAGCTGAGAACAAAATAAATAACGGGAAGTTCGAAGGCTGGCTCATAGTCAGCCCAAACCCACTTGTTCTAGGTTAGGTTACGTTCGGTGAAGCTAGATTAGGCTGCAAAAAGCGAGATATTGGAAAACTGTTTAGAAATATTGTCTGGGACAGTGAATACAGAGTTTATATAAAATTTGAGCGAAAAATATGGAAATTTGTGGAAGTTATTCGAGTTTACACGGCAAAAACTGTATAAATTCATAGAATATATTTTTGGTTTAAATTTCGAGTGAATTCTTGGTGGTCAAAAAAGCATTTAGAATAAAATTCACATCAACAGGAGACGAATGATTCTGTAAGTTTGAAAAATTTTGGAACAAAAAAAAAAAAAAATCGGAAAAAGGTATTATTATTGAATTATCGTTCGAGTTTCACTTTCATCGTGAAATTGGGAGTCTGCCAGTTTCTGAAATATGCAAATTACGATTTATCAAGTTTTTAGTAAAAAAGTCACGATTCTGATTCTGATTCTGAAATTCCTTCACGAAACTTTAGTACAAGCCACAGAAACCGCAGAAGCCAGACACACATACACACACACACTTCCAAGTGATAAGATGCGGTCCGATCTGAGGCCTTCTCCTTTTTTTTCTAAACCATTGTCATCATCATTGAAAACGATGAAACCGTCCATTTCTGATATTTAAAATTCTCAAATTTTCGATTACACAAAAAAAAAAATCGTCAAGTTTAATACAAAACTTTGAAAAAAAAAATCCCATTACAATCCCTGTAATTTTTTTTTTCTTTGTAATCTTTGTAATCATTTTCAATTGTAATCATTGTACGCATCATTTTTTTTTTTTTGCATAGTCAATAACCCCTGGGGTATTCATGTCCCCTTGAACGATACATTCAATCAGGTTGTGGCCCTCCAGGGGGGGGGGGGCAGAGCCTGACACGCATGCAAAATTTCACCAAATACGTCTCAGATAAAAAAAAAGAACATTAAAAATCCCACCATTCATGTTTTATGTTAATATATCAAGTTTCGTTTTGTGTTTTGTCGAACGTGGGTCGAATCTAGGTAAATCGGATTTGACAGATAGTGTATATTTTTGATAAGACGGAGAGTTTTCGATTATCTGTAATAAGTCGTTTATCAATTCTCACAATAAAAGGACAATCTTGGAGTCTGAGATCTGTGTGGATTGTTAATATTGAAAAACGGAACACAATGAGGTTTTTGTACAATAGAGCATTTTCCCTCGAGATGCGAAAAGCGCGGCGGGTGGGTCGAATTTATGCGAGTGAAATGAAGCGGAATGTAAAACCAATCAAAAATGTAACAATTCCAAGACAGAGAGAGAAAGAGGGGTAAAAATAACGGAAGAAGACGATCCGAAGAAATTGAATCTCGATCTACTTAATTTTTTTCAAATTCTTCTCCCAACTTTCAAGGATTTGATCACATATCGACGATGAAACAAATCCGCTTGAACCTGAACTGGAAGATTGACCGATCCCACCTCGTGTCATTCGATTAGGATTGAAATTAATTAACCCACATCGTTATTGGGATCAATCGAATCAACGACCACTTTCAATTGAGGGTCTGATCGAGGTTAAGCAGCTGAAACGCGGAGTGCTTCTGAGAAGCTGATTGATCCCTGTCATGGCTGACGAGGATATGGTTCAAAATGATACCAAAAATCAACGTTATCCTCGGAATCTCGATGCTTATCGAGTCGTTACGAAATCGAAGGGGAGTGTCTACGAAGATGGGGAAATAAGAGAGCTTTTTTCTCCTTTAGACAGAGGTAATTGAATTTCTTTATGTTACGCTACAGTGGCGGGTGGATTTGGGCCTCCGTCAGGCACGTAGGGCTCGCGGGTTCTTCGGATGAAACTGTTATTCGAAGGACAGTGGTGCTTTTCCTGTTATCGTTACAACTAAATTAGGATGTAGACTCGATACATTCGAACCTCAAACCTTGGATTGATTCTGTCTCGACAGTGACGAAAGCCAGAGGCAGCACCTGGTTTTGACTTCCTGGTATTTGACACTCAGATACCAAATCGGGGATCCAAGAAAGCAGGAACTGAACATTGAACCATTTTTTAACTTCCCGTTTCTCTGTTTTCAGAGAAAAAAGGAAGTTATTGTGGTCACCCCGAAAATGAGAATTTGAGTTTTCACTAAATCTTCACGTTTCGAGGTCCAAAGAATCACCTCCGACTATGTGTGTGTGTGTGTGTGTATGTGCGTGACCACATTTTTGTCCGCGCGATATCTCGAGAACGCGTAGTCGGATTTCGATCAACTTGGGCTCAATCGACGGGGCTTTTCTTAACTTAGAACTGATTAGATTTTGGCTTCGATCGGATTAGTACTTTTTGAACTATTCAAATAACAAAATTCTAAAAAACGCAACAAAAATGACGATATCTTGAGAACGAATCAACGGATTTCAATGAAATTTGGTACCATATGATTTTTTTGATCGCTGATCACGAATCTGAAGTCAGTTTTGCAAAATTTTCATTTGGCGTATTCGATATGCTGCAAAAGAACTAAAAACATTTGGATTTGGTTGAAACTTGGTACTCGTAGGTTTTTTGGGTCACTGATCACGAATCTGAAGTCAGATTAGCGAAATTCAAAATGGCGAGTCCGATTTGCTGGGAGAAATACTAAAAACATTCGAAATCTTACGGAAATTTGTACTCGAAGGTTTTTTGAACCGCTGATCAAGAATCTGAGGTCAGATTTACAAATTTCAAAATAGCTGAGAACAAAATAAATAACGGGAAGTTCGAAGGCTGGCTCATAGTCAGCCCAAACCCGCTTGTTTCTGCTCTGAATGTGTCGTTCTTTTATAAATTCGTGGTCAGGGATCCAAAAGTATGTTAATTTTTTTTATTAACGGATATTGAGAGAACGAGGAACCGGATTTTGATCATCCTAGTCTCAATCGACGCGGTTTTTCAATACTTAGAACTGATTAGATTTTGGCTTTGATCGGTTCAGTACTTTTCAAATTATTTGACCACAAAATTCTAAAAAAAATCGAAGAACGGATCAACAAATCTTAAAGGAATTTGGTACCACATGGTTTTTTGGGGTCGTTGATCAGATCAGCGAAATTCAAAATGGCGGATCTAATTTGCTGAGAGAAACACTAAAAACATTCTAAATCTAAATCTCATGAAAATTGTTACTCGAAGGTTTTTTGAATCGCTGATCAAGAAGCTGAGGTCAGATTTGCAAAATTCAAAATCAGCGAAAACCCGGTTGTTATGGACGTTTCGTTCTCATTTTCTGAGGATGCAAATCGAGTGAATCCAGTTTAGTATCGTTTCATAATGATTGCAAGAAATGTAATGAGAGATTCTCGGAATAATTATCCGCGGCGTTGAGGAGTCTGATTCTTTGTATTCTCGGTGGGTCATTACTTTTTTTCGTAAGGCGCACTCGATATTCACGATCTCTCTGTTTAAAAAAGGAGTGTTTCTCGGTAGTTTATAAAGTTTGAATCGATGTGAGATGTGCGGCGTAATAAAGGGATACCCAGGGTGCCCGGGAGGGTTCTTGGAATGATTCGATAAATCAAAATTATTCTCTTCTCTTCTCGTTCTCGTTTTCTTTTTTTTCTTCTCGTGGGTAGAGGTTAGTAGTTGGTAAGGTACCACTTGCACCAGCCACCACAGACGTCCGAATTCGCTGTGGGATACAAACTGACAAGTAGAAAACGAAAATTACGCAATTTTTTTCTTTTTCTTTTCCCTCTTACCAACGATAGTCGAATTTTATCCTGACATTCTCCGGTTATTTATTGCTCATGAATGTAGATGTTCGCAGCGAACCGAGGTTAGATCCATCCCAGAGATTAAAAAACGAATCTCGATGGCACACTTGATTCTCAACGGAACAATTTGGCACACTAGAAAATTACTTCGAGCCTATCTAATCGGAGATCAAGATCTCTGAAGGCATAGATTTTAAACAGAAAAATAGACCGTTTTTAGATCCACTTGAGCTTTTGTCCAAACAAATTTTTCGAAAAGCTACCAGGAATTGAGATACTATTGATGAAATTCTATAATCGCGCCTTTCTCATAATCTGGTCACCCCATGACGAAATTTTGTTGAACAAAAAAGACGCGTTTTTTCTGAGAGGTAAACTTTTGTTTGAAAGATTTTTCAAAAAAAACCACTCGATACTGAGATATTCTTAATAATGAATGTTTTCTAATTGAATAGTTTCGATAATTTGAATTGCTTAGCGATTTTTATTTCTTGTTTATCTCACTTCCTCATCATCTGACAACAAAATTACTGGAGACAAAAGAGTTGCATTTTTTTATGATCTGAAACTTTTGTTTCAAAAGTATTTTCTAAAAGTCACTGGATACTGAGATTTCATCAATAAACCGGATTCCTCTTACTGTTATACTTGCAGGTACCTATTATCTTTTTTCTTGATTCTGGTTTTTTCTTCGATCCTAATGACCTCACCAAAAAATGTGTGGGACATAAAAGTTGCGTTTTTTGATGGTCTGAAACTTTTGTTTGGAAAGTATTCTCGAAAAGTCACTAGATACTGAGATATCATCAATAAACCAGATTCCCTTTGCTGTACTTGGTACCTAGTATCTCAATCTTGATTCTAGTTTCTTCTCCTATCCTGATGAGCCTACAAAAAAATTTGTGGGACATAAAAGTTGTGTTTTTTGATGGTCTAAAACTTTTGTTTGAAAAGTATTTTCGAAAAGTTGATATATACTGGGATATCATCAATAAACCAGATTCCTCTTGCTGTTGTACTTGGTACCTAGTATCTTTTTTCTTGATTCTAGTTTTTTCTTCGATCCTGATGACCCCACGGAAAAAATCGTAGGACATAAAAGTTGCGTTTTTTGATGGTCTAAAACTTTTGTTTGAAAAGTATTCTCGAAAAATCACTAGATACTGAGATATCATCAATAAACCAGATTCCCCTTGCTATACTTGGTACCTGGCATCTCTTTTCTTGATTCTAGTTTTTTCTCCTATCCTGATGACCCTACAAAAAAATGTGTTGGACATAAAAGTTGTGTTTTTTGATGGTCTAAAACTTTTGTTAGAAAAGTATTTTCGAAAAGTTGATATATACTGGGATATCATCAATAAACCAGATTCCTCTTGCTGTTGTACTTGGTACCTAGTATATTTTTTCTTGATTCTAGTTTTTTCTTCGATTCTGATGACCCCACGAAAACAATCGTAGGACATAAAAGTTGCGTTTTTTGATGGTCTAAAACTTTTGTTTGAAAAGTATTCTCTAAAAGTCACTAGATACTGAGATATCATCAATAAACCAGATTCCCCTTGCGGTACTTGGTACCTGGCATCTCTTTTCTTGATTCTAGTTTTTTCTCCTATCCTGATGACCCTACAAAAAAATGTGTGGGACATAAAAGTTGTGTTTTTTGATGGTCTAAAACTTTTGTTGGAAAAGTATTTTCGAAAAGTTGATATATACTGGGATATCATCAATAAACCAGATTCCTCTTGCTGTTGTACTTGGTACCTAGTATATTTTTTCTTGATTCTAGTTTTTTCTTCGATTCTGATGACCCCACGAAAACAATCGTAGGACATAAAAGTTGCGTTTTTTGATGGTCTAAAACTTTTGTTTGAAAAGTATTCTCTAAAAGTCACTAGATACTGAGATATCATCAATAAACCAGATTCCCCTTGCGGTACTTGGTACCTGGCATCTCTTTTCTTGATTCTAGTTTTTTCTCCTATCCTGATGACCCTACAAAAAAATGTGTGGGACATAAAAGTTGTGTTTTTTGATGGTCTAAAACTTTTGTTGGAAAAGTATTTTCGAAAAGTTGATATATACTGGGATATCATCAATAAACCAGATTCCTCTTGCTGTTGTACTTGGTACCTAGTATATTTTTTCTTGATTCTAGTTTTTTCTTCGATTCTGATGACCCCACGAAAAAAATCGTAGGACATAAAAGTTGCGTTTTTTGATGGTCTAAAACTTTTGTTTGAAAAGTATTCTCTAAAAGTCACTAGATACTGAGGTATCATCAATAAACCAGATTCCCCTTGCGGTACTTGGTACCTGGGATCTCTTTTCTTGATTCTAGTTTTTTCTCCTATCCTGATGACCCTACAAAAAAACTTGTGGGACATAAAAGTTGTGTTTTTTGATGGTCTAAATCTTTTGTTTGAAAAGTATTTTCGAAAAGTTGATATATACTGAGATATTCTCAATAAACTAGTTTCCCTTACTGTACTTGGTCTCTTTTCTTGATTCTAGTTGTTCTTTCGTCCCTTTGACCCTATGAAAAAAATTCGTAGGACATAAAAGTCGCGTTTTTCTATGATCCAATACTTTCGAAACCGTTTGGTTGCTTAGATATTCTGAAAAAAATATATATACGTCCTTTTTCTTATAAACTTCCAGGACAACGTCCTTCCTCCGCTCTAAATCAGGATCCTCTAGTGTCTCTCTCGCTTCCTGTGTTCCTCAATGTTTAAAATTCTCCATCAAATCCACCACACAGCTCCGCACAGTGGGTGAACTTTGTCGCCAAAGTAAGCTGCACGCCTCGTCTCATGACGCCGTGCCGTGCCGTGTCTGAGAGAAATTACCCGGTTCCCTCCACCTCCTCCGCCTTGTATATAATTCCATATTTCAGCCCATCAAACATGCTCGAATAAAAAGTCTTCCAAGTACAGGTACGTACCTCGTAGCTCCGTAGCTTGTAGTTTGCAGTGAGCTTACATAGCTGCCTTAGCGATAATAACTTTCTCAATTTTCCACAGTGCGCGGATACCGGCATGTACCGGGGATAGGGGATAGCGTTTGTCAAAGAAAATTGCTCGATAAACCAAACCCAACCCAAAGCTCTCTCTCTCTCTCTATAACCTCTAAAGACAAACTGTTACGGGTTTACTTACACATTATTAATACATTTTCAGGTACCTTCGAAGACGTTAACGTTACACCCCCCATAGTCACGCGGTATCAAATTTATTGCCAATATAAATTAATTACTTCGGATGGAAAATAACATATATCGTCTTTTTTTTCTCTATTTATTTATATTTTTCCTGATTCCCTGGTGGAAAAATAATTGGAAAATGACTCCGAAGTTTTTCGAATATGAATTTTTATAGACATTTAGTTATTTATTTTTTTAATAACATTTATTGTGATGAAAATTGATATCATCTTTGTATAAACGAAAATTTGAGAGTTTCTCGGAAATGAAAATCTGACATTTTTCTACATAATTCATAATTATTGGACGAGAATCTAAAATTCAAGAGTCAGATACTTGAATGTTGTTTTAAATTGATATCCAGTTTTTTTTTTTTTTAAATCTTGATTCAAATTTTCTAATAAAATTCTACATCACAGATAAGAACGTATTCTTCATTTTTTCTTTTCGTGAAAACCTACAATTTTCTGAATTACATTTTATCCACAAGTTCGATTTTCCTCACGAAAATCCACAACTGAGAATCAAAAAAAAAAAAAAAAGATAATGAAAATATTTCAAATTTATTAATTTTTGCATCCCTCTGACCGGTGCAATATTCGCTGTACACTATATAGAGGGAAAAATCCAATTTCGTCCCGACCACCACGCATCTCTGGTCAAATCAATTCGAATTTAGCATATCAAAGCCAAGGCAAAGCAAGGAACGACTCGACTCGCCCCTACGTCTTCCTGCCCGGACCGAATGCTGCTGAAAATAATTCGCGACGAAGTAGGAAAAATGGAAAATGGAAATCGGGAAAATGATTGGACAGAAAATTCTATCGATTATCAAAAAATCCGGCTAAACGTCTCCGCCATCAGCTCTTCTCGCGCTTGACGCTCGGACTCTGGACTCTGGTCGCTCGCCCTGCGCAGGGCAGCACTTAATTTCATACGAACGGCTATCCGCGTATTAGTCACGCCTTAAGGCAGAGAGAGCCAATTTTACTGTCGGCCGTTATGATGTATCGACGTACCCCTCTTCTCACTGTTTCTCCTTTTTTTTCCACCCCGGCCCCCGGCCCCTCTAATTCACATCGACTGTATAAGCGAACCGGATTTTTCCGATTCTCATATCTCGATTTTCGATCGTTGAGTTTGGCCCCCCTACTCGAACCCTGAACGTTTATTTCGATAATAATCGATTGTCGCACAAAACCAACCAAATACAAAAAAAAAAAAAACAAGCGGGTTTGGATTCTCAGCTATTTTGAAATTTGTAAATCTGACCTCAGGTTCTTGATCAGCGGTTCAAAAAACCTTCGAGTACAAATTTCCGTAAGATTTCGAATGTTTTTAGTATTTTTCCCAGCAAATCGGACTCGCCATTTTGAATTTCGCTAATCTGACTTCAGATTCGTGATCAGTGACCCAAAAAACCTACGAGTACCAAGTTTCATCCGAATCCAAATGTTTTTAGTTTTTTTGCAGCATATCGAATACGCCAAATGAAAATTTTGCAAAACTGACTCCAGATTCGTGATCAGCGATCAAAAAAACCATATGGTACCAAATTTCATTGAAATCCGTTGATTCGTTCTCAAGATATCGTCATTTTTGTTGCGTTTTTTTAGAATTTTGTTATTTGAATAGTTAAAAAAGTACTGATTCGATCGAAGCCAAAATCTAATCAGTTCTAAGTTAAGAAAAGCCCCGTCGATTGAGCCCAAGTTGATCGAAATCCGACCACGCGTTCTCGAGATATCGCGCGGACAAAAATGTGGTCACGCACATACACATACACACACACATAGTCGGAGGTGATTCTTTGGACCTCGAAACGTGAAGATTTAGTGAAAACTCAAATTTTTATTTTCGGGGTGATCACAATAACTTCCTTTTTTCTCTGAAAACAGAGAAACGGGAATGTAGAAATTGTGCTTCCCTACTTGATCATGAAAATCGAAAAAGATTCTTCTGGTATCTTTTTAGGGTACAATCCCTTTTTTTCTGCAATATTTGAGTGATTTGGAGCGTGGGTACTTTTTTTTTGCAATTTTTTGCCGATTTTTAGCGTACTTTCGTTTTTTTTTTTTTGCAGTCTTTAGCGATTTTTAGTGTCTTTTTTGATTGACTCATTCCTGGGATTACCACTGATTCTTCAGATTTTCCTAATATTTCTATGTTAGTTTGAGATATTAGTTTTAGTTTCAGTTTAGTTTTTTGTTTTTTATTAGTAGAGCTTTAAGGTTCTCATTTTGTCGCACATTTTCTGCTCTTGAAAATGGCATTTGAATTTCCAAAGAATATTGAATAGCAAAAAAGCTGATTACATATCATACATATGAGACTGCAGTCAAAAATAAATTAAAAATCGCATTTTTTTTGAGGACTTGCCTCGCTATTTTCTGTCGCTACGATGGGTTTCAGGTACCGGCTATAGTCCCAATTTGTGGACGATTTTCTGCTCTCGAAAATGGCGTTTGAATTTCCAAAGAATATTGATTAGCAAAAAAGTTGATTAGATATGAAACTGGTCAAAAATAAATGAAAAATCGCGTTTTTCGGAGGATTTGCCTGGCTATTTTTTATCGCTAGAATTCGATTCAGATATTGGTTCGTTGAATGATCGGTGCTAATTATCTGATCGATTGCGAATAATTTCAACCAATTTCACAGAATATTTTGCAATTTCTCATGAAATGATCTATTTTTATTCAACTGTTTGAATTTTGACGATTTCGGGCAGGAATAAAATTGAAAGAGAGAATTTTTCTGCGGAGGGAAAATTAATCTGGAATATTTCATGTATTCCGGGTCTCCGTGGTGCAAAATTAATCACAAAAACGAGTCCTTTGTTCGTTAGAGTTGTTAGGCAGAAAGGTAGAGAGGTAGGTTTATATTTTCCATTATACAAACAGAGTGAAGTCAGTCTCAATTAAAATACCTCCGTTTTCCTCGTTATTATTTCATCCTTGTAACACGATATATTTCTCTTATACCATAAAACAAAACCGGAAACGTACGTAGGTACGCCACGTGAAATACGAAACTCTTGGATATTGGATGTGAAACTTTTTCTATTCACTGTGTAAAACTCAACGTTTGTTAATCACCTACCTTTTCCATAATTTCACTAAAAATGCGAAGAAAATTCGATAAAAAAATATACCGAACAAAAAACAGCACGAATATTTTGCAAATTGCGAATTTTGTAGCACGAGCCGAAGGCGAGTGCTGAAATTCTGCGACGAGCAGGTATAAGTGAGGTGCACCTGAGATCAGTGACTGATCAAACTTTTTCTAACCTTTCAAAAACTGACTCAACTTTTCTCAAAGCGACAGTAAAACGTCTGCGTAGTTTGTCAGAGTCTTCATCGAGGGGGAACAATGGATAGTCGAACTTTTTCTAACCTTTGCTGGCTGGTGTTAATTTCTCTAACCTTCGGTAGCTGGTATAACTTTTGCTAAATTTATCGAACTTAATTACTAATTTATTTGAAGTTAAGAAAAAGTCAGACCAGTCGCCAAATTAGGGTTAGAGAAAGTCGGACTAGCCAGTGAAGGTTAGAAAAAGTCAGGCAAGCTACTAAATTATGGTCAGAAAAAGAGAGACTTGTCACCTCATTGATTTTAGAAAAAGTTATAACAGCTACTGAAGGCTAGAAAAAGTTAAGCTGGCTATTGAAGGATGGAAAAAGTCAAACAAGCTACTAAATTATGGTCAGGAAAAGAGAGACTAGTCACTAATTGATTTTAGAAAAAGGTATAACACCTACTGAAGGTTAGAAAAAGTAGGACGAGTCAGTGAAAAAGATCAGAAGAATCTAAACTAGTCACTCAATTCAGGTTAGAAAAAGTTACATCAGCTACTAAAGGCTAGAAAAAGTTCAGCCCGCCATTGAAGGTTAGAAAAAGTTGAACTGTTGGCCACTAAATTGATTTCAGAAAAAGTTACATCAGCTACTAAAGGCTAGAAAAAGTTGAGACAGCCATTGAAGGTTAGAAAAAGTTCAACTAATCACTAAATCGATTTCAGAAGAACTTACATCAGCTACTAAAGGCTAGAAAAAGTCAAATTGGCCCTTAAAGGTTAGAAAAAGTTCAATTCTTGTCACTTAATCAGCGTCAAAAAAAATTTATGCCAGTCAGTAAAGGTTAGAAAAAGTGATATAATATCTATATCCGTGTTTAAAAGTACCTGAAAACAAACGGCGTGAGTGATTGTGTGCTGAGAACCTCAAGGGGGGTTGGGGGTGCCAAAGGGGTGAAAAATCCGACCCCCCCCCCCGCCACCGACTGCAATCTCCGGGCTTCAATATTGACGCGATCGTTCCATGTTATCCAGTGTGCAAACTTTTCGGAGCTGCGTATAACTACGTATATCGCATGTATGCATATATACCAACCTCTCTATAACCTATCTATCTATATACCTACACCCACCACATACCTTCACTATACCTATTTTAATTTCGCGAAGCTGCGGTGAGTTTGCAATAACACTTTAATCCTTCGTTATGAACGGTGAAAATCTCACTACCTAAAATCCAAAGCGTCATATACATACATATAACTTGAGCAACACCGTTTTTTGATCCTTCTTTGCATAAGAGCCTTTTTTTCGATGTTTGATGACTCGATGGCAATGACGCATGTTTTTTTTTTGTCTTCAGATTCTCGGAGATCGCGACTGTCAGTTTTTTATCCTCCATTTGAAACTATGTGACATTTCGCGGTTTTTCCTTCAGACTCTTTTCCTCTTCGTAACAGCTAAATTGAATTAAAGCTCTGATTATAATTCTCTCATTTTACTCCCATCATCGAAATATCAGAGAGCAAAAATATTTTTGGACAGTGGAGACACAAAAAAAAAAACGTTTTCTTCTTCTTCTTCTTCTTCGTTTTCAAGGGGTGAAATGAAATAGCCGGTAGGAACAGATTGACATTTTCTTGTCGGTCGTGTCTTTATGGAGGGGTTCGGAAGGGGGATCGTCGGCCACATGGCGGTACATAAGAGTAGAGAAAATTCGGGTTTTATGGAGCGATGTTAGAAAAGATTTAGGAAACTCGACTTCATATATATATATAGCAGCTATCCTCGTATGTCCCGACAATTTAACCACCCCTCCTCCCCCCGCCGCTCGAATAAAGACGATTCAGGTTAAATGCCCATAAAATAAACTCTCAGCTCAATTTCATATACTATACAGACTCACATATAATATGAACATTGAACAGACTTCTTTCTTTCACTTCTGTTTTTTAAAAGCTTCTACAATGATTTTTGTTTCTTGAAAATCATGATTGCTACGTTTTATTGTGGCTACAAAAGAAGCTTTTTGGGTTTTTGAAAAAACCTGTACTTCGGAATTTTGAAGTTGATACCGAAGGAATGATTTTTGTTCTCTGAACTTTTTTTTTACACTCAATTTTCCACTCATGATATTCTATCCTGGATCAAAATAATGATTGCTACGTTTTATTGTGGCTACAAAAGAAGCTTTTTTGGTTTTTGAAGAAACTCGTACTTCGGATTTTGAAGTTGATACCAAAGGAATGATTTTTGTTCTTTGAACTTTTTTTTGACACCTAATTTTCCACTCATGATATTCTATTCTGGATCAAAATCATGATTGCTACGTTTTATTGTGGCTACAAAAGAAGCTTTTTGGGTTTTTGAAAAAACCTGTACTTCGGAATTTTGAAGTTGATACCGAAGGAATGATTTTTGTTCTCTGAACTTTTTTTTTACACTCAATTTTCCACTCATGATATTCTATCCTGGATCAAAATAATGATTGCTACGTTTTATTGTGGCTACAAAAGAAGATTTTTTGGTTTTTGAAGAAACTCGTACTTCGGATTTTGAAGTTGATACCGAAGGAATGATTTTTGTTCTTTGAACTTTTTTTTTACACCTAATTTTCCACTCATGATATTCTATCCTGGATCAAAATAATGATTGCTACGTTTTATTGTGGCTACAAAAGAAGCTTTTTTGGTTTTTGAAGAAACTCGTACTTCGGATTTTGAAGTTGATACCGAAGGAATGATTTTTGTTCTCTGAACTTTTTTTTTACACTCAATTTTCCACTCATGATATTCTATCCTGGATCAAAATAATGATTGCTACGTTTTATTGTGGCTACAAAAGAAGCTATTTGGTTTTTGAAGAAACTCGTACTTCGGATTTTGAAGTTGATACCAAAGGAATGATTTTTGTTCTTTGAACTTTTTTTTGACACCTAATTTTCCACTCATGATATTCTATTCTGGATCAAAATCATGATTGCTACGTTTTATTGTGGCTACAAAAGAAGCTTTTTGGGTTTTTGAAAAAACCTGTACTTCGGAATTTTGAAGTTGATACCGAAGGAATGATTTTTGTTCTCTGAACTTTTTTTTTACACTCAATTTTCCACTCATGATATTCTATCCTGGATCAAAATAATGATTGCTACGTTTTATTGTGGCTACAAAACAAGCTTTTTTGGTTTTTGAAGAAACTCGTACTTCGGATTTTGAAGTTGATACCGAAGGAATGATTTTTGTTCTTTGAACTTTTTTTTGACACCTAATTTTCCACTCATGATATTCTTTGGATCAAAATCATGATTGCTACGTTTTATTGTGGCTACAAAGAAGCTGAAAAAACCTGTACTTCGGAATTTTGAAGTTGATACCGAAGGAATGATTTATCTCTGAACTTTTTTTTTACACTCAATTTTCCACTCATGATATTCTATCCTGGATCAAAATAATGATTGCTACGTTTTATTGTGGCTACAAAACAAGCTTTTTTGGTTTTTGAAGAAACTCGTACTTCGGATTTTGAAGTTGATACCGAAGGAATGATTTTTGTTCTTTGAACTTTTTTTTTACACCTAATTTTCCACTCATGATATTCTATCCTGGATCAAAATAATGATTGCTACGTTTTATTGTGGCTACAAAAGAAGCTTTTTTGGTTTTTGAAGAAACTCGTACTTCGGATTTTGAAGTTGATACCGAAGGAATGATTTTTGTTCTCTGAACTTTTTTTTTACACTCAATTTTCCACTCATGATATTCTATCCTGGATCAAAATAATGATTGCTACGTTTTATTGTGGCTACAAAAGAAGCTATTTGGTTTTTGAAGAAACTCGTACTTCGGATTTTGAAGTTGATACCAAAGGAATGATTTTTGTTCTTTGAACTTTTTTTTTACACCTAATTTTCCACTCATGATATTCTATTCTGGATCAAAATCATGATTGCTACGTTTTATTGTGGCTACAAAAGAAGCTTTTTGGGTTTTTGAAAAAACCTGTACTTCGGAATTTTGAAGTTGATACCGAAGGAATGATTTTTGTTCTCTGAACTTTTTTTTTACACTCAATTTTCCACTCATGATATTCTATCCTGGATCAAAATAATGATTGCTACGTTTTATTGTGGCTACAAAAGAAGCTATTTGGTTTTTGAAGAAACTCGTACTTCGGATTTTGAAGTTGATACCAAAGGAATGATTTTTGTTCTTTGAACTTCTTTTTGACACCTAATTTTCCACTCATGATATTCTATCCTGGAACAAAATAATGATTGCTACGTTTTATTGTGGCTACAAATGAAGCTTTTTCGATTTTCGAAAAAAAAAACCTGTCAATCGGAATTTTGAAGTTGATACCGAAGAAGCTCGATCACTGTTACAAAATAATTGAGAATCTTGACCAAATTTAGTTGGGGTTACATAATTATATATGAGAATTTATGAAATTTCATCAAACTTCGTACAAGTTTAGTGAATTTTACGAAAATTCCCGTTTTTCACACAATATTTATAAAACTTCTTGAGATAGATGAAAAAAAAAAGAAACCTTACATAATTTCTGAATACCGTCGAGTTCCGATTTTACAAAAAATAAATAAAATTCGCAATACAACGAGGGAAAGTCGGGTAAATAAAAAATAGATTCCAAGGGTGAAAGAGACCGGTGATAAATAATATTTTTAAAGAGACCCTATATCGCGTTCTGAGGGAGGAAAGTGGGGGTTGGTTGGTTTGAGATATGGATAAATCTAGTCGCTGGTATTGGCCGGTGGATATCGACTTCTTTCCATCGTCGTGTAGGAAATACGAAGTATATTACGGGCTACTAGATGTCTGTAGGTACCCGACGCAACCCTCATCCCCCATACAGTCGACACTCGTAGCAATTTCCCGTCAATTCGAGTCCCCCTCTTCGGATGCACTTCTCTCGTGGTGGCTTCCGCTGCTTTGAGCTAAACTAGACTCTCACTCTCTCTCTCTCTGTCTCTCTCGTCTTCCTCTTCTCCTCGTTCCCGTTGGGGTTAGCTTACTCGGCTACACACAACCCCGGAGAAATCCCCCATAAATATATACGCCGCTCAGCCAGGACCCCGAGCTCCGAAGGCGAAGGCGAAGGCGAAGTCGAAGGCACCAATTTCAAATTTAGTTGGCCACGGTTCGATGAGCCCTGTTTATGGTACTACTACACCGGGGCGAATCCTTGGATTCCCTCGTCCCCCCCCCCCCTTCTTCTCTTGTAGCCAGGACCTAACCTTTTGTCGACTGAATCGATCCTTTGAATTCACAATTCTGTATAATGGCAACGAATTATCATTCACACCAGGCTATATGCCTGCGGGGTGATATTTGGACGTGATTTCGGTACGTATGTTTCTTGAAACTGGCCAGCTTCCTCTATCGACAAGCTGAAGCTGGCCAGTTTCAAGAAACAAATGTATGAGGACATCAACATTGAACCCTGATGTTTTCCTGGTATCGCGTGGATAACTTTGGGAGACTTGATGAAACTTTTTGGGATTTTATAGAATCTTTATTAGGTTTTGTGATACTTTATTACATTATTCACATTAGGGCTATTCCGCGTGAAGGGATTTTTTTTCTAAATTCTATGAAGCTTTCCGCGTGAGTCAAAAAAAAAAAATTGAATGTAACTTCATCTTTGGCGGAGTTATGAATTTTTGAAAAAAAAGGTGCTCTAATTTGTTATTGCAAATAAAAAATCGAATTTTGCATTATCAAAATCGCGCTTTGGCACAAAAATCTAACTCCCCCTACACAATCGACATGCAAAATTAAAAAAATATCTGAGAGGTGACTGATCCGCTTCACGCGGAATAGCCCATTATCAATCACAAAACTTCATCAACATCATAAAATGACTTGATGAAGCTTTTTGGGATTTCATTAATTGATTTCATCTCAAAATTCCAACTGGGTCTTCAAGAGAGGTCGATATCCGACAAATTCAGATCATGTATCCAAAATAATTTACTGATTTCAGTGATAGAAATTAGGAAAAATAGACATCCTTGAAAAAATTCGATTTTTTGATGAATTTTCTATGCCTCCTAGGTGAGTATAACTTTTTTGATAACTGATTTTGAGCTTCAAAAGTAGCTTCAAAAAGGAAAAATACGTGAATAAATCCACAGGTTTCACCCATGGGGCAAGAATTGAATTTTTTCTCAATGATCGTACATTCGTTTCGATTTTCTCATATAAATTTTCCTGTTTTAGAGGAACACTTCGTAACTGTGATTGATTAACGTTTCTTTTTTTATAATCATAATTAGGTTCTTCATCGTGTCATCAACGCTAAAACAGATATTTCATATCGCGTGTCTGATGACATAAGGGCGTAAGCGCTATTATACGACGTTTTGCTGTTTATAATGGCATAAGCTCTGAAAACGGCCAAAATGTATAAATCAATTGAAATTACGAGATAGAAAAATGGAAGTGCAAAAGGTCGTAACTTGGGCGGATACGACCTTCTGCTTTTAACTACCAATATTTTTTATCGAATTTTTTTAAATGGTCTTTCTTTCAATTTATCTTTGCGTTTTACGAGTTTCTACAACTATTTGGAAAAATCATTAAAAATCATGAAAAAAAATGGCGCTTACGACGTTTTGCCGTTACGTTATTTTTTATTTTTCCTGAAAAATTGTAATGATAGAACGACGTATCCGCCCAACTTACGACCTTTTGCACTTATATTTTTCGATTCATGTATGGAAAAAAATGTCTTTTTTCAGTATGAAGCGACGCTTCGGCAACAATGAAACTCACAGAACCTATGAGTCATATCATCCCACATATTGTGTAGAATATTTATTGAAAAAAGAAGTTTCGTTTTTAAGAAAATGAGTTTTTCCGATTTTCAAGATAATGTGCGTCATTCGGTTAATTTTCTGAATTCTTGAAATCTCTCTTCGGATTTTGAGGGGATGCAAGTGAAAAAAAATTCACAAAATGTGAGAAAGAACGATGAACGTCAAGAAATTTTTGTTAAATTCAGATGATGTGAACGCCAATTAGGCATCCACCTCTGAACAAAATAATATTTGAATTTAGGTATTCATAGTCCACGATGCACAACTGCATCGATAAGGTACAGGCGATGATAAAACTTTATTGAATATTCAGAAGTAATCACGAATTAACGATTCAAGTACTTGCGTCAATACAATATGAATCAGTCTCGACAATCGGGGTAAACGAATCCCGTAATTGAAATGTCCTCTATACCACATCTAGATACGAATTGACTGAAGATTATCGAAGGCCCGTTGATGCCATAAGGTGACTTAATTTTGAGCGGAAAAATCACGTCATGTCTTTAACCATGGAAGGGGTGCACGGGGGATAGAGGCATCGACTCTTCTCGTTTGGATATCATTCTGAACGTCTTTCGGTTTTTGAATCACTTTTTCGGATAATCAGTGACTAATTATCTGTATCGTAATATTCCTCACGGTATTTTGTAATCAAACATGAAAGTTACGTGGTTAGCGAGCGACGTTTGAAAACTTTATCGGCACAGCCTCGGAAGAAGAACAGCATGCCTTGCAAATTTCATCCAAATCGGATTAGCGGTCCGAACGGAATAAAACTTTTCATGCAGGTGTTGTAAATAAAAAAACCTTTTCTCATGTCACGTGACTCGGAAGGAAAAAGCAATTAAACGATCAAACGAACTTACCTGTACGTGAAGTTCGATCGTAATTATACGAGAGGCTCGCCTGAGATGATTACAGATGTAGTACCATTCTTGTACCTACTAAAGTCACGATTTGTTTTTTCGGCGCCCTCGAATTGCAACTCGTTCTGCAAAATCCGCGCTCGCCAAAAATCGCCTGCTTCCTTCCCGTGGTGCATAATATACTATTCTCGTTCTTATGAGGGCGTCTGAATGTCTTTATTCTTTTGTATTCGGAATCTGTGTTGGGAAATGGAAAATTTATACGACTGAGCGAATGAATGTTTTGATTGAATTTTCGAAATTGATTTTTATTGCTCACAATCTTATGCAGCTTTACATTATTCTCACTGGTATATACATATTCAGTAATCGATTGGAAGACGTGCTGGAAGAAAGTGGTAGTCTCGCGTCCAGCAGATGATTTACGTCCTTCCACAAAATGTTCTTCAGATTAGCACAAGCGGTTCCGAATATTCCGCTCCGCGATAGCTGCTAAGAAGTGGCCTGCGAATAGATTCACCAAAATTAGTGAACAAATATATTCAGCATCTTCGTATCAGGTGATACTGTCGATGACACTCACCAATAGTATCTTCAGCTGCTTCGGTTCAGCTGGACTGGCATGGGATTTATGATTATCCAGATCCAGATCCAGATGGAAATCTGGATCCAGATCCAGGTGGAGATCTGGATCTAGATCTGTATGGAGATCTGGATCCAGATCCAGATCCAGATCCAGATCCAGATGGAGATCTGGATCCAGATTCAGATCCAGATCCAGATATACCTGCGAAAGTGAAATTACGATTCAATGGCAATTACCAGAATACATTGAAAGTATAATTCAATAAATCATCATATTTTAGTTGATGTTGGAAATAATATAAAAAGTCAAAATATTAAGGATCGTAGTTTAGCAGTACTAAACTGGTGGTACAATTGAATTCAGGGATCGAATGTTGAGTATCAAATACGTTTGCCTAACTAGAGGCTAAGAAAATAGATCAATTTATGAAAGCCTCATTAGAATTTGGTTTGTAGCAAACGACAGATCTCACTATGAAAATTAGATGTCTAATGGTTAGATTGTTTCCAACTTACCAGGGGCAGCATCCAAAATTGCATCGATTAGAAGGTCGATTGAGTCGAATACGTAAGTAAATATGCTCACAGAACTTCGGATCTGATCGCTGGTACCTGGAAATTAAAAGATACCTCATTAATTTAGACAAGTTTGAATTGCTAATTGAGGCGCGATAATCTAGATGGGCAAAATCGTCTTCAACTCACGTCCGGCTGCCGTTTCACTTCTCTGCGCTTCGGTTATCATTCTGGTTTTTATTGGGTTGACAGAATCTGAAATTAGAATACAGAGGTTATGTTCAAGTCGTCTTCGACTATCACTCAGTTCTAACAACAGCTGGATGAAAATCAAGCTAGGCTTGATGTATTTTTCGAATGAGTGTCACTTACTCTCGTAACTGGAAACAATATCTTGTTTGTTTCCTAAAAATAAAATAGGCGTATCATGACAGAGTAGAAATTCACCAATTGACGCATGATATATTGGCAATAAGTGAAAAAAATGATAAAATATGAAGAACCAAAATAGAAAATCTCGGTCAATTAAAACAATTTCTCGACTTCACCCTGATATGTGAAGCGAACAGTAGATCACAAAAACATTTTTAAAGTGGAAAAGTCGTCTTCAACTCACTCTTGATATCCACTACGATATCAGCTACAGAGTTTCCGAGATAGATTCCGGCACTCTTCAACTTAGCTGAAAAATAGAAATAAAGAGGTCCTGAATATCAAACGGAATGATTTTCCAGAATACGGAGACAAAGATAATTCGAGCGTTTTGGTAGACGTATCAATTGGTCAAGTAAGTGTATCCACTTATCACTTACCAGCGTCTGCTTCGGTCACCTGGGAACCGCCATCTGCAAAATAAAATAGGTACGTCATGACACTATTGTACTTTGTCAATATTTGACGCATGTCTTACTAGCTATGACTTGAATATCTTCATTGGGTGATATTGTTTTGAACTTACTAGCGGACAGCCGTGTAACATCATGCGAAAGTGCTAACAGTCGGTATTGGACACTTGATGAGCCATCTGAAATTTAAGTAAAGAGGACTGTGATTAAGTCGTCATTCCGCGGTGCTCGACTCGCTTGAGCTAACTTCGAACAACAAGTGAATATCTGTCATTATCGAAAATCTCTGTATCTTTAACTTACGGTTGATTCTGGTAGCCGCGGATGGTTTGACTACTGAAACAAAAATCAGGTTATCATGACAATACTTGACGAATCGAGTGGAACCTGACATGGTGAAAATGATTTGAACATTCCGTGTAGCATAAATTGTAGAGAATGAAATGGTTCCAAACAAAGAGTATAACCTTCAAAAAACACATTTTATCTAGTTCTTATTTTCAACGATTCAATGAATCTTACCACCTGCAGAACATACGTGCTACAAAATGTCAAGTGTGCTGTTAAAATACTTCGAGACACAATACTTGAAAAATTGATTGCTTTCGATATACGCCCATGAGTTCCAGTTTGGCTGTTGGAATTGAAATCAATAATTCAAATATTCTCAGTTTGAATATTGTATCCTTGTTGTATCGAGAATATTTTACTCCTTGATGCAAAAATATTTCTACGTTTATCTACAGAACAGGTTTTTTTCACCTGTTGATGATGTGTGTGAATAATTGCAATGCTGACGTGAAAGCTGTCGAACCACTTGTCTCTCAATTAGTTTTTTTTTTACGTTATTCTCACTTATATGTATGTATTTTCTAGCGTACCCGATTGAAATGAGTATAAGTGAGGTTTCATTGTATTGGAAAATAGAACGTTCGAGCATGTGCTATTGGTCTTTTTGCTGTTTATAATGGCATAAAGTCGTATAATTTTTTTTTTTACGGCACAGGCATTGAAAAGCCACTTTTCGACGCCTGTTTTCGACCCGTAAAGTGGCGCTTTATACGTCTGACTTCAGAGCTGACACAAAAAGTCTCCTCCTCGACATGGAAAGTCTTCATAACGTAGTTCACCTCGACATGAAAAGACTTTACAAGTCAGGGTCGGACTGCGCAGAACTGCCTTTTGAGCCGACTGGGCACGCCGCAGAACCGTCATGGTAGATGCAGAGTTCGGATCTCAACTGGCGTCGAAATGACTTTCAATGCCTGTGCCGCAAAAAATATCGTATGGGGCGCGCCCGTAAAGTAACTGCTCGGCGAGGTTATGTTCTTAGTACTCTCCGTTGGCCTTACCTTAGGCTCGCCTTCGGCTCGCCAAGTAAACCCAACGGCTCGTACGAAAAACATAACCTCGCCTGAAAACAGTTACTTTAGTTTATTACATAAGTTTTCATGCGGTAGCATAACCGACTGCGATTCTTCAGGTCGCCGGTTCGATCCCGCACCGGGAAAGACTTTTTTACCTCGCCTGAAAACAGTTACTTTACGGGCATGCCACATAATATACTATTTTTTCACGCCAATCGCTCTGAAAACGTTCGAAACGTATCAATTGAAATTACGAGATCCAAAAATGTAAGTGCAAAAGGTCGTAAGTTGGGCGGATACGACCTTCTGCTTTTAACTGCGATTTCTTTTATCGAATTTTTCGATACGACGTCGATTTAGATTTTTCTTTGCGTTTCACGAGTTTTTACAACTATTTGGAAAAATCATTAAAAATCATGAAAATAATGGCGCTTACGACGTTTTGCCTTACGCTGTTTTTTATTTTTCCTTAAAAATTGTAATGAAAGAACGACGTATCCGCCAAACTTATGACCTTTTGCACTTACATTTTTCGATCTCGTAATTACCAGAACACATTGAAAGTATAATTTAAGGCATTATCATATTTTAGTTGATGTTGGAAATAATATAAAAAGTCAAAATATTCAGAATCGTGGTTTAGCAGTACTTAAAACTGTTGGTACAATTGCAATCAGGGATCGAATGTTGAATATCAAATACGTTTGCCTAACTGGAGGCCAAGGAAATCGATCAATTTATGAAAGCCTCATTGGAATTTGGTTCGTAGCAAACGATAGATCTCAGTATGACGATTATATTTCTAATAGTACGATTGTTTCCAACTTACTACGGGCAAACAAAGCATCATCCACAATCGCATCGACTAGGGGGGTGAAAGAGTCGAATATTTGAGTAAATATGGTCACAGTACGTTTGATCTGATCGCGGGAATCTGGAAATTTAAAGATACCTCAATAATTTAAACAATTTGCAAGTGCTAATTGAGGCGCGATTTTCTATATGGGCACAATCGTCTTCAACTCACATCTAGGTCTATCCAAATGGGCTATTATTTTGTTTTTTACTGGGGTGACAAAACCTGAAATTGGAATACAGAGGTTATGATCAAGTCGTACTCGACTCTCACTTAGTTCTAACAACAGCTGGATGAAAATCAAGCTAGGCTTGATGTATTTTTTGAATGAGTGTCACTTACTCAAGAATTCGTCAGCAATTTTTTTCTTGGTTGCTGAAAATAAAATAGGCGTCCCTACTGAAAATGATTACATAATTAATCATATGAAAAATCACCTGGTAAACTACATGGTTAATCATATGATAAATCATAAAATATTATGACCGATTTCAGCATACGATTCATTGTGTAATTTATCATGTGATATTTACAGGTATATCATTGATCATGAAATTTATCATGTGATTTATCTCCTGTTCACGACGAAGGAAAGAAAAAAAGTCTTTCCCGGTGCGGGATCGAACCGACGACCCGAAGAATCGCAGTCGGTTATGCTACCGCATGAGCCACGCCATCTGTTAGTAGTATAAGATTGTTCGACAAACAGGAAGCTCAACCTGAATCCTTCGATATAGTTTTACTTCATGATCGTCAAACACTCTTATACTAGTAACAGATGGCGTAGCTCATGCGGTAGCATAACCGACTGCGATTCTTCGGGTCGTCGGTTCGATCCCGCACCGGGAAAGACTTTTTTTCTTTCCTTCGTCGTGAACAGGAGATAAATCACATGATAAATTTCATGATCAATGATATACCTGTAAATATCAGATGATAAATTACACAATAAATCGTATGCTGAAATCGGTCATAATATTTTATGATTTATCATATGATTAACCATGTACTTTACAAGGTGATTTTTCATATGATTAATTATGTAATCATTTTCAGTAGGGGTATCATGACAGAATGGAAATTCACCAATTGACGCATGACGCAATAAGTAAAAAAAATAATAAAATATTAAGAATCAAAATAGAAAATCTAGGTCAATTAAAACAATTTCTCGACTTCACCCTGATATGTGAAGCGAACAGTAGATCACAAAAACATCTTTAAAGGGTAAAAGTCGTCTTCAACTCACCCTTGTTACTGTTTAGGATAGTAGCAACAGCGGTTGCGAAATATTGTCCGGCTCCCGTTAAAGTATCTGAAATAGAAATAAAGAGGTCCTGAATATCAAACGGAATGATTTTCCAGAATACGGAGACAAAGATAATTCGAGCGTTTTGGTGGACGTATGAATTGGTCAAGTAAGTGTATCCACTTATCACTCACGAATGTCTGTGGTGTTCAGCTGGGAACCCCTAACTGCAAAATAAAATAGGTACATCATGACACTATTGTACTTTGTCAATGTTTGACGCATGTCTTAAGTAGCTATGACTTGAATATCTTCATTTGGTGACATTGTTTGGAACTTACTGGCGGACATCTGTGTAACAGCTTCCACAAGTAATGCCAGTCGGTTTTTGACATTTGTCATGTCATCTGAAATTTAAGTAAAGTGGACTGTGATTAAGTCGTCATTCCGCGGTGCTCGACTCGCTTGAGCTAAATTCGAACAACAACTGAATATCTGTCATTATCGAAAATCTCTGTATCTTCAACTTACTCTTCATTCTGTCAGCCGTGACTTGGTCGACTCCTGAAACAAAAATCAGGATATCATGACAACACTTGACGAATCGAGTGGAACCTGACATGTTGAAAATGGTTTGAACATTCCGTGTAGCATAAAATGTAGAGAATATAATGGTTCCAAACAAAGAACATAACGTTATAAATTCGAACAACAAGTGAATATCTGTCATTATCGAAAATTTCTGTATCTTTAACTCACTGTTGGTGCTGGGACCCGCGGATGGGCCGACTCCTGAAACAAAAATCAGGATATCATGACAATACTTGACGAATCGAGTGGAACCTGGCATGTTGAAAATGGTTTGAACATTCCGTGTAGCATAAAATGGTTCCAAACAAAGAGAATAACGTTCAAAAAACATATTTTATCTATCAAGGGGAACCTCAACTACATGGGTGACCGATTCGAAACAAATTTATTCCACAGGTAGGTCGTACCAGGAGGTGTAACAGGTGCAAGTAATAGGACGCGACTCTCAGCCGTTTTCGAGATGGAAAATTTCGATAATTTTCGAGCGTTCACATACTATCTGAGTTCGGCGAAATTCAACGAGCGCGTGGCGTAGTCGGTAAGGTCTCCGCTTCGTAAACGCTGGACCGCTGGATCGCTGGATCGAATCCCGGCCGATGCTTTTTTTTCTTTTTTTTTCAAATTTTACTTATTCTACGGCAACTGCTATGCAATTACATTAATATTTCTGTGAATGAACAAATAAATATTTTTGATTGTGGATTATTTTGGTGTTATGAGGAAAAGGGAAAAAGAAATGTGACAAATGAACATACGAGTTTCAAAGAAAAACCAATCTTTTTGTTTACTTTTCAAACAAAGATTATAATTTTCAAAGGTTACCATCGAGGTTATCAGTAACGCAGGAACTAGGGTGGTACTCATCATAAAAACACGGAAAACAATAATTATTTTGGCATTGGGCACACGAAATAAATGCCGAGTTTCCGCATTCACGGAATTTTTTCAAAACGTCAACCGCGAAGCAAACTTCGTTAACGTTTACGAAAGATCTCCTGTCGTCACATAATTGCATAATTGCATAG
>JAEUYN010000643.1:0-52547 GCA_018257835.1 Euura lappo | reverse complement strand
ATTCGACATTTTTTTTTTTTTTTTTTTGCTTCTAAACAATTAAAATAGCCTACAAATATTTAGAACTGTGACAGACGCTCATTTTCTGTTTCTTTGCACATCGACCCAGAAATATGGTTTTAAATTTTTATCCTTGCGTCCGTGACAAAGAAATTCTCTCAATTGTTGCAAAGAAAAAATTATCTTTGCGGCAACGGTTGAAACCGAAGCGCAGAAATTTGTTTACGGTGAAAAAGAAAGCTTCTGAAAACAAGAAGACGTCGAAAATAGAATCTCAGACGATAAATTCCTCCTCTTCGAAGCTCGTCGATGATCTTGAGTGGATAATTTATGACTAACGAACGGAATTCGATTCTTCGACGATTTCCGTAACAGAAAAACCGACGACGGAAGTCGAGGAGTGTTTTTCAGATCGAACGTCGTTCCGAAGCATCGAATAGCGAAAAATGACTAAAAATCAGTCCGGCTCTGTTGTTTGATGCGAAAAAGTGTTTGGAGTGATAAAAAAAATCGGGGTGACTGTTAAAATGACTTACTCATTTTCAAAGGCTACCAGAACCTCATCATCAAAGACATCGGTGACAAAGGCCTGAAACGTGAAGAAAAAAAAAATGTGTATTTATCGTCGAGCGAGTAGAACCAAAGCGGCGATAATATCCACTCCGAAAATTGGTTCATCGGTCTCGGTCCGGGTCGCGAGACCGCGTGGAAATTTTCGCCCGATGCGTCGTCCCGGCGAACAACGACGCCTGGGTCCCTCCGCGGTCTCGATATTCCGCTAAATTGGGGCAATTTAGACACATGCGAAAATCACGCCCTGTCAAATAGAGACATGGCGTCGTAGGAAGCCGCGCTGCTTCGGCGATATTTGATCCCCTCAGTATATGCGAAGTATCGCGTTAAGGCTGGCCAAATCGAGCCGCGGAGGAGCCCCGGTGCGACGGTAACCGTCCCACCTCACCGAACGAAAATATTTTCATATACTTTTCACATAACGAACCTTATAATATGCTCCGTTTTCGCCGCATACTTCGACTGCGAGATCCTCCATCTTGCTTTTGTGTGACGGATCCCTCGGGGCAGGCATGGTGGGAAGCGGACGGGTTCGAGGCTACGCGGGCCGCGTCCAATAGCGCGAGACCGAATCAAAATCACGAGGCCGCATTGGCCCGATCCGACAATACGCGACTGTCATGGGTCCGTGAACGAGTGAACGAGTGAACGGAGTCAGCGAGTAGCCAGCAGCAGCAGCACTCACCAGGCAGAGGAAAATGATACGGGAGCGTTGATCACGTCAGATGGTTGTTGGACACATCGAACATGTCGGGAAGCAGCGATTCCGAGGAATTCTTCGACGCCGAGGACGACACGTCGAACCGTAGCTCGAGGTAATTTTTCTATTCATTGTCGGTGGATCGTAGCTCGCCTCTGCACGTACGATTATTAAACCGATCGTCGCGGAGGGGGTGGGGCGACACTGTCAAAACTCACACGCAACGCGACGATATTTACTCAACACGGTACGATTGACATCGCTCAGGGACGTCGTAATTATACACTTTTGATAATAATTAATACCCTCTCGTCGTCTTACGTCACGCTAACGATTCTACTGCGATTCAGTGTCGGATATTTGTTCTAGAATCGATTTGACGGTATTTGAAACGAGAAAATTAATTTCTCCATACTCAAAAAATCATCGATATCTTATCCAAAGTTCGTAACACGTCGAAAAATTGACTTTTTCGAAATACACTTATCGAAATTTGGCGACAATCTAGTCACTCTTTTGCTCACAACTTGGTCCGAAAATTTTCTTTCTCAATTTCCCCCGTTCACACGGCGAAGGATCGCTCTCCGACGAAAATGAGACGTCGAGAGACACAATCGGATCAATTTTTCGATGCGGAATGAACTTTGGATAAGCTATAAATGATTATCGTCGCCCCGATCGATGGGTGATCGGATAAGATAATCCCTGCCCAACGGAACAATATTTATGCGCAGGAAATCACGATCCAGAGACACGACAGCGGTTGACTTGCAGTCGGCGAGCGTATTGAATGGCAGTAAACAGTTGGTCGTGTCCGACGACGTGTTCGTCAAACCGGCCGATCCGAAGCCTTTGGACGATGTCGGAGCGGCGCAGAGCCTGGAGGCGGAGAAGAAACAGAGTTGGGACAAGCCAGTACGTAGTATTTGAAAGAGGAATCGATGGAGCTTGATAGAATGAATTGACGGTGGTGTACCGGTGAACTTCCCTGGCGTTGACCCTAGTCTTGTTACTTTGTAAAATTGATTATTATTGAACGGATATCTTCATCCGTAACGGTTCGGGGTGTCGTGGATAGAGGAGAGACTCTAATAAGACTGAAATTTGTTTGTTTTCAATAGGAGGAGGAGTGGAAGGGTAGTGGTGCGGAGAAAATAATTGGCAGGCGTCGATTTCGCGAGCTAAGGCAGCGAATGCAAACCGAGGATGACGATATTCCGATAAATAATTCGCCCCCCGATAGCCAGACCTCTTCGATAGAGGGGGTTTACCCCGCGCCCTCGAAAGCCTCCCATCCTTTCAGAATAATAGAGCACGACACGCTCAGCTTGCAAAGTATGACTTCGTTAGGACGCGTCGGTAGAATATTGGCCGGCGTGTCGGATAGCGCGGCGGGAATCGTTCCCCTAAATTTACCCCAGGGTCCGGTAGCTCAGGTCGCTAACGAGGCACAGATATTACAGAACACGGCGGTTAGCATTCCGAACAAAGACGAGGACTCGGAATCTGGTAAGGTATCCAGGTCCTCTAGTTCCCTTACTCTCTCTGGAGACAACCTTAACGATATCGAATCCTCTATCGACGATAGGCAAGATTATCCAACATCCTCACAAGGTAATATGCCTGTAATGTTCCAAGAACCTGACGTTATAGCCAGTACCAAGAATAACGGAAAACCAATCGAGAACGCTCAAGATTTCACCCTTCCTTCAATGCCTGTTGCACCACCACGACGTAAAAAGAAATCTAAACCTCAGACACCCACAGATCTTACTGTAAGATATCGCGATTCAAATTTGCTATCTAGACGCATTCGTGAACCCCACGACCTTCGCACCATCTGACGTAACGATTCTGGTTTTAGCCGCCCGTAATCGAGCAGCTCATGCCTGCTTCCTCGCTGCCGAGTCCGGCCAGCACCATAGAATCCATTACCAGAGAGTTCGAGCATTCTTTGGACATTCGATCCGCGACTAAGGGGCAGTACGTCGTCAAGCCTCAGGTAGAGACGGAATGCAAGAAGTTTTTTATCATCCCTTCCGGGTTGAGTAACGTTCGATTTTCTCCAGGACGAGGATAGATCAAAGGCCGAGGGACCGTCCGCCGAGGAATTGGCGAGGGTTGAACGAATGAAAGCCGAAATAATGAGCATAAGATCCAGCGAGATGTCCAACAGTCCTCTGGGATCCGTGTCCAGCAACAGCATAGGGCGTTGTTCTCTGGGCCCTCACCGACTGACTGGATTCGGAGCCCAGGGTTCCAGGGAGAGACGCAAGTCCGCCGGGGACCAGGACATGATAAAGCAATTGAACATGGTGGTCAGAACGAGGACCGATTCAGGGAAACGACTCACTGACATGGTAAAACGCTCTCAAGATCGCATCTATCTCTCTCCGCCGAGTCGCCTAGCGGATGTTAATCGTTTCAATTTCCAGGAAATCCTCGAGCAAGTCTCCGTCCTGAACCTTGACACCGGAGAACGGGTACCGTTGAGCATCGCCGAGGACAAACTGCCCCAGTGCATGGACCCTCTGTCGCTACAGATCATGAGAATAACGTCGGAGTACATAAGCAGCGCGAACATGGAGAAGGAGAAGGAGAGCGACGAGGAGAGCGTGGACAGCAAAATGTCAAGTATACCGCCTGACGAGGACGTGGCCGTGGGAAGAGTCCGGAAGAGGACGCAGAAGCTGAAGAGGTTCCTGGGTTCGACGGTGAAGAAAACTATGGACAAGGCAAAGTCGATCGCGCAGGAAGTGTCCCACGCGAGGCACAAGGAAGACATAATGGACATAGTCGACGACGTTTATCCCGGAGAGCAGCAATACATAAAATTGAAAGCCTCCAACAGTCACAAGGGGCCGTACGAATTCGACAATATCCAACACGTCCAGGATCTCAGCGGGGAACACGTCGGTCCCGTTTGGTGCATGAAATTCTCAGCCTGCGGAAGACTGCTGGCCACCGCAGGGCAGGATCGGGTCCTCAGAATCTGGGTGCTCAGGGATGCCTACGCCTACTTTCAGGATATGCGGACGAAATACAACGCGGAGAAGGTCAGCCCCACTCCCTCGCAGGAGTCCCTGGTCTCGCAGCAGTCGGTAGACGACCCGAACGTCTCTGCCAGCATGAACAGCGACACGGACGGAGCGAAGAGTCCGTTCATGCCGAAGCCCTTCTGCACGTACACGGGACACACTTCCGACCTCCTGGACGTCTCGTGGTCCAAGAATTACTTCGTGCTATCGTCGTCGATGGATAAAACCGTGCGGCTCTGGCACATATCGAGAAAAGAATGCCTCTGCTGTTTCCAGCACATAGACTTTGTAACGGCGATCGTTTTCCATCCGAGAGACGACAGGTACTTCCTGTCCGGATCTCTGGACGGTAAACTACGCCTTTGGAACATTCCCGACAAGAAAGTAGCCGTCTGGAACGAAGTCGATGGCCAGACGAAGCTTATAACGGCTGCTAACTTCTGCCAGAACGGTAAATTCGCCGTCGTTGGCTCCTACGACGGTAGATGCATATTCTACAACACGGATCAGCTCAAGTATCACACTCAGATTCACGTGCGATCTACGAGGGGTAAAAATTCAACCGGGAGAAAGATCAGCGGCATAGAACCGATGCCTGGCGAGGACAAGATACTGGTGACGTCTAACGACAGCAGAATTCGTCTCTACGATCTGAGGGACTTGAATCTCTCGTGCAAGTACAAGGGGTACGTCAACGTCAGCAGTCAGATAAAGGCGAGCTTCAGCCCCGACGGACAATACATCGTGAGCGGGTCCGAGAACCAATGCATCTACATATGGAAGACGCACCACGATTATTCGAAATTTTCAAGCGTCCGGAGGGATCGGAACGATTTTTGGGAGGGAATAAAGGCGCATAACGCGGTCGTGACTTGCGCGGTGTTCGCACCGAATCCGGACATTATTATGAAGCAGATAGAAACCCGGGAACAGTTTGAAGGCGGAATCGACTCTAAAAGCGTTATGGAAGGGACGGGTTCCACGCCGGTCGATCCTGTGGTAGAGCAGAGGACCAAGGGGTGCGGGGGTCACGTTTTAGTTAGCGCGGATTTTAACGGATACATAAAAGTATTTCTCAACAAAACTAAACCGAAGCACAGCTCTCTGCCAGCCTCGGCACTGGCATAACGCAAAATTTTTTTTTAACGAATTTTGAAGAACAAATCTAATCGTGGCTTATCATACTTTACGAAAGTTTGTATGAAACTGTTGCAATTTGAATTAACATTCTCGTCAATATATTAGTTACGTTTTAACAACGACAAAGATCGACGGGAGGATCTTGTTACGATAAAGACTCATTTTTCTTTATTTATTAAACGCGTCCCAGTCAATTTATACCACAAACGCACAGCAAAGACTAGATAATTTTTCTTCTTTCTGTTATAATCGAATAGAATAGAACACTTTGTACATATATTCGGAATTTTTATCTCCCAAAATCAGAGCCCCTAGGTCACGGATTTGTTTTTTGGATCCCCGACGGCTTTAGCAATCAATTAACGAGATTTTCCTGTCTAAAAAAAAAACAAACTTTTTATCAAATGCACCATACTGTCTCGCACTAAAATCACCCTGATCGCAGCGATGGTCCTTTTGTGCCATATACATTACACATTACACACACACACACACACAACTACTACTTATAATAGGAAGAATATATCATACATACATGTAGCACAGCAAAGGCTTTATAATAATTATAATTTTTAATTTCTTTGCTACATAGAAGCTATTATAATTCATTTGTACGATCAGTTTCTATCAATATTTGATAGATTATTAGAATCTATTTGAAAATTTTAGTCTCCATCGATGAATTTTAGAATTATTTTTCATTGTCATTATTATTATTATTATTATTATTATTTCTTGCCTCATAATTTTAATGTAGATTTATGAAAAAAGAAAGAGAGAGAGAGAGAGAGATAGAGATATATGCGAATTGTAATATATACTATATAAAGAAAAAAAGAAAAATAAAACGATTGTTCGTTTTTGCTGTTTTTCGTCGGTCCGAAGAAGAAAAAGAAAAAAATACTCTGAACAGAATAACCATCAGGTACAATGGATTATGTGTATAATAATAATATATTTTTTATTAAAAATTTCACAAATGAAATTGATCAAAGTGTAAAGTTATTAGCTACCAAGTTGAAAGTGTGAGATAAAGAAAAATTGAAAATTGATTATGATTATATGATATACAAAAGGCGAGTAATAGCGTTCGTGCTACGGTCTGATGAAGAGTGAAATGTGTATATTGAACAAAAAGAGATATTGATATTGATGAAAAAAGAAAGCAAAGAAATAGTTTAATCGGTGAATATTATATACATATAATAGTTGTTGATAAAAAACAAAAAGAAAAGACAGAAAAAAATCAAAGGACGAAGAACTAAAAAATGAATGAATAAATAAATGGACACATTAAATGAACACCAAGTCGACGATATTATACATGAAAATTATAGAAATAGATACGATTTCGATGGATAAATTGAAGTTTAGCACTTGGATATCAAAGAAGTATTATTGATTAATTAACAATTGCCGTTAATTCGAATTTTTAACGCGTTTTGAATCAGAATATTATTATGGTAGAAGAAAAAGTATCATCTTAGCCTACTGTTCATGAAAATGAATCAGTAGATAAACAAAAGAGGCTGAAGTTTCTCTAGAATGAAAATAAAAACATTAAAATTCACCAGACGTGTTAATTTTAGTACTTATACTCACAACAAAAGAATAGAAAATAGAAAAAGGAAAATAGAAACTAAAATTCCGATCATATTTAAAGCTGTGCCTTTAAGACGTATTAGAAGAGATTTGAATGAATTTGAAAAAAGGAAAGAAAGAAACCTGTTTTATAAAACCGCACACGTGCAGAAGTGGCTAATTGTTTTTTTCTTTTCCATGTGAAATACTGTGCGTATATAAAAAAGAATAAAAAACTGCATCATTGTTTATAATATAATATATATATATATATATAATAGTGACTACATTTCAACGAGATTTTTTTCTTCTCAGATTAGGTATGTGATAATATCTGTATATTGTACATAAAAAATGACAAAAAGAAATGAAAAAATAAAACTTATTTCACTTGTTAGATTCAGAGGATGTATATTGACCAAAAATGTCAATCGAAGTGAGAATGTGTGAAAGAAAAGCTTGAATTTGCACAAAAGCGTGGAACAAAAATCAAATTTCTTATACTATGCAACACGGAATCTTTATGAAAGTTGTCGACACTTGCATACATTATTCACATCGATCGTTGGTAATGCCTTGGCTGGATTTTTATGTCATCGTAAAATCGTGTTCTATGAGAATATCAATTGCCTATTCAGAAATGAGCAGAATAAAAATGATAAAAAGAAAATATTTGCCCTAAAAAACTGATTAATATTGTTACTACGTTTTATTTTTTATTTTTTTTTTATCATCATGTTAATTAAATTTCATAACTTTTTTTTATTGTCCTAGATGGAGGCTGTTTTCACTGAAATACATGAAAAAAAATATATATATATAGCTTATACAATATTTCAAGAAGGTACATAAATAATGAACGTAATGATTGACAAAAAAAGCACGTTCATTAATTACCTACATATTGTATAGGATGAGAATTTTGTTGTTGTAACGAAAAAAGAAGATTTCATCAAACCTTTGTGTAGAAACTATGTTTCTAATCAATTCACTGAAAAATGCATGGAATTAGACATATAAAAAAATATGTTATAATTACCTGTTCTTCAGTCTATTTAATTAAAAATCACTTTTAATTTTACCAAACTTCGGGAAATGCGTCAAATAAAAATTAACTTGACAAAAATCGAAAGTTTCATCATTCGTTAAACCATGGCCATTATTGCACACAATAATTTTAATCTTCAATTCAAAGAAAGCCTTTTTATTCTCGTCAAGTCCAATTTACATCAATCGACGTTCTGATTACATTTCATCAGACCATGTATAATAAATATGTGGATCACCTTGTGTACGATTGGCTTTGTAGTAAATGTATATATGGGCAATCACTACGATCGAGTTCATTTTTCGTTGGTCGATTAAAGATCCGACGCAGTAACGCGTTTTTCGTTAGGTTCATTTTTTTTCTTTTTTCTTTTTTTTATACTCATCTTTATTTTCCTGCCCTCTTTGATGCACCGAGAAAGAAAGATATCGCCCTGCATTCAGTAACGGTTCATGCCACATTCTTTTCCAACCTTGGGCCACCACCTGACGTGCCGTTAAAGAGAAATATATTTATTACACAAATTTTCTTACTCTGACATTTTTTTTTCTAATTTTTTCTAGAACATTTTAGATTATTATTAAAAATGTCTGTCATCGATGTGCTGCAGATATCATTATCACACAACAGTCTAAAGCGATCGATTGGAACTAGAATTACTAATTGGTGAGAAAAAAAAAAAATGTTCCTTAATTTCGCGGGAAAATCTCAACTATCGACGAATTCTGTTTACACAATGGCAAGAATTCTCAATCCTAAATGTGCTATTTTCTGTTTGAATATGAAGATAATATAGGTATGCTCTGTGTTTTACACGCTGTAATAATTGGAATTGTGAAAACCAACAATAACTGTACAATATTGTAAATAGTTAAATATTGGCATTGATTAAAATTTCAGATTCGCTTGTACAATGGAATATATAATATATGCGAAGACGATTTTATGTAGTTGATGACTGAAGAAAGAGAAAAAAGAAAAGAATGATGCTGTCTTTATCTCCAGAGTCTTATTGCTTCTCTTTAACGAAGAATATGAAATTTTTAACAATGCTTTTTTGACAGTTAGTTAGCATAAAAGTAAATTTACTATTCAGTAGTGATGAAAAAAACAAAAAATGTTTAAATATACGATCGGTATAATAACCCAACACTATGCCGAGAAACGCTGTACATATTAATAAAGAGCCAATGTTGAAAATTTTCATCGAATTTTGTTATTAATTGTAATATATAATATTTATCTATCTTTCTTCTGGTTACGAAAATCAATGGAAATCTCCGCTATGGTCAGACTTGCGATGAGCGAGTGGAAGCAGTCTCTAACCGTAGATGAACAGGCCGGTCTGTCTGGGCAGGCATGGTAAGTAGTAACTGACAGTCCGTGGTCAGGCGAGCCCTAAGTAATTATCCTTGATCTCCGGGCCCGACGGTCCAGACTCGATAGACTCACTTAACGACATAATTCTGTGTGCATATTTTCAATTAATTTCCAAGAAGCGCGTCTTTTAGACACCGTCAAATTTCTTCGCTGCGGTAATTAAGGAGTACATAGGTATACTTTAAATTTTTAAAGAAGTCAAAAGAATATAATGACTCTGACATGAGTCTCGGACTAATTAACGTTTAGGGTGATAGATGATTACATCTTCGAGCTTGAAGATCTTCTCATTAAAATGATTCCTTTCGTATTCTAGATATGGTTATTGTCAGGATTTTTACAAAAATAAAGCTAAACTTGTGGGACAGCTGGTCAGCAAATTGTGCGGTATGTATCGAAAGTCCGTGAGTTCCGTTCTCTTCTTGGCACAGTGCCTTCGCTTCTTTAATTATGCGTACCATGCGTTCGGTACATACATCTACGAAGAGAGAATGAAAAAATCGGTTAAAAAAAAGACTGCGGTGAATTTTTTTACGCCAAAATAATCTTCGTTAATTGAGCCTTACAATTACAGCTAGCAGCTGTGAACGGGATATCACAAGTCAAGTGTGTATTTAGGATTCACAAAAACTCGATCCTTGGGGCTCATTACACTCACACTGATATGATCATATACGGAATTCTATTTTTTTCGATCATCGTTTTTGGCAAAGATGAACAAAAACCCAGCACAATTAAATATTAAGTAGCGCAAGCCGTAGCTGACGAGCGTTGATATTTCGTTTTGCAGTCTTAGAACGTAGGGAATTGCCAAAGAGAATTATTTGTGTACCTACATTATCATTGAGTTTGAGTGCATGAATATTGAGCATACACACACACGTGTTGAAAGTCATTAAAGGGACATAAATCTCTCCATTGCAATATCCTGACAAGAAAGAAGAAAGAGGAGAGAAGAAAGAAGAAAGAAGAAAGTCGCTAGGAAATATAATGATGATGATAGTTATTACTCACGAGTGGCTGCAAGAAGATGTACACGACGCACAACAGGCATTCAAACAATATGTGACACACCTATCGCGAAGAGAGGCGCATCTCGTTAAGAAGATATATGTGTGGTCGTAAACGTTCCCTTTGTCGCTAATTGATAAGATAAATTACAATAACTCGAGGATATGTATACATATACATCTTTAACTGGAGGTTTTGAGGGCATTTTACAACGAGGGGGAAATAACTCAAGATTTAGCTGACACGTAATTTGTTTTAGTGAAATAATTCAAATTACTTCTTTTATTTCAATTTTTTAATTTTTTTATTTAACATTACTTCATTTATTTCAGCCTATTTTTTTCAACATCATTTTCTTTTATTTCAAAATAATTTTCTCATTAATTCTTTTCTCAATATTTCATCTACTTTTTCAGTTATTTCTCATCATTTCAGTTATTTCCTCGGTTATTTCTCAATATTTCACGAGCGATTGTCGTTTATCGCGTTTTCGAAGTGACATCAACGACGGAAAAAAAATTAATTTTGTGGTTTCTCGATCTTGAAAAGTTTAGAGCTACGTTTCAGGGTCATTTTGAAAGCTTAACGAATATCTTCAATTAATTATTATCGGTCGTTAAATATTCTCGATCGTGATGTGCATAAATTTGACCATTAATAACTGAGAAATTAATTCCGATTCTTTTTAACGACATGTACAGAAATACCAAATGTACACAAGTGACTACTTTTTGGAATATTTGTTACTGTGAAAGGTTGGAATCCATGCACTTAACTGTACAAAATATTCGGACAGATATTTCTTCTAATCGAGTGAAAAATTGTCTTACAATCCTGCACACGAAAATACATGTGTTTTCAAAATAGGACAATCTTCGAATAACTGTGACATCGAATAATTTACTCTAAACAGAGCCGTAGGCTACGTCTAGAAACAGGAATGAACACTACGAATTTTTCCATCCTTGGCACCTTGAAAATTTCGCCAAATTTTGCAATGTCATTTAAAATTGGAATGAAATTAAACGTAAAAATAGCATTCAAACGATAAAAATCATATAATCATGATCATTAAAAAAATTATATAATTTCATACACGATTTCGGATAATTTTATTTTGGTGCCGACAGATTTCTAACTGATTTCAATGAATAACTCCTCACTCTCGACGTCTAAGAGATTACAGATAATTAGAATTATATAATTGCCTCTAATTTTCTTTGCCACTTGAAAAGTTATTTTTTTTTTTTATGATTACTACTGATTCACTAGTAATTCGCTATTATTATAACATCATTCATCGTAGAGTATTTTTGGTAGAATGGAATTATTTTAATAGCGAGAAGCAACTATAACGATGATAGATTTGAAAGAGTCGTTGGTTTTTTTTATATTTTATTTTTTTTCATATAATATAATCGGGGACGTCGATCGCTACCATATTGACTCCACCGAGTCATTCCTATAAGATGTGTACAAGTAAAATACATGCCATACTAGGTCAATAGACCGGCTCTCCGTACTAAATCCTAGTCAGGCGCGCGCTACTTTTTAATCCGCAATTTGAATCGCCAATTCTGGTTGAATAAAATATCACTCAATTCGGGTGAAAGATTAAACGGTATTTAATTTATGTGTACTAAAATCGTTGAGTATCTTGCTAATGCTGTTCGTCCTCTCGAGTCAATGTTTATTAAGCTCCTTAATTAGTCGATTCGAGACAAGTTTGGAAACCATAATCCATCCGTTGTTACCTTCATTCATCAATTTTCTAAGGATATAACTAGTCTGACACAGGAATAGACAGATTCTAATGACTTCTTTTATAGAGCGGACGGTGAAATTAGAAATGTACAAAAAATTGAATGAAGAAGTGAACAAGTAACAACTCGTACATGAAGATATTCTTCACACGAAACTCCTGCTTCGTGAATCTGTACGCGGATGACTCCACTGGTGATAAAAGAAAATGAAAAATAAATTGTAGATTCGGTACATGCTCAAACGACTCCGAAACACGCGACGATAGCTCAATTCCATCGGTAGAATTATTTCGATCCACAAACTCGCGTCAAACATTGAAAAAACGAATGTAAAAGAACTGTGACACTTTAAAAAGAATAAAAAAATGCTTCGGATCTCGATCGATATCTCAAAGGAGAGAAAAAAAATGCCCGGCACATTTCATTTAGCGACGATCTTTATCGCCAGAAAGCCCGCGAGTAATGTCAATTTTCAGCCGTCAACCGATCGATACTCAAAAAGGTGGTTCCTCGTCGTCATCGAGCCCAGAAGAGGTGGAGAACCTTCTTCCGCCTGTATCTCGCTTCCGATTGCTCCTAGGCGATAAATGAATAGGACTAACTTTAAAGCTCATAAAATTTTCTACAACAATGGTAATAACTATTTTTTCCGCACAGTCGGCGGTTTGGAAGATATATAGGATTGAAAGTCAGGTCAATTGAAGATGTCTTCTAAGATCGATGCTGAAAATCTGAAAAAAAATGCGCAATACTGATTCATAAAAAATAAAGGGTAAAGCAAAGTCGGCAAAATCCTTCGAAAGGAGGGCTTCACCCGACAATCGATGCTCAAAAAGGCGATTTAACATCGTCATCGAGCCCGGAAGAGGTGGAGAACCTTCTTTCGCTTCTATCTCGCTTCCGGTTGCTCCTAGGTGGTAAATGAACAGGACTAACTTTGAAGCTCATGAAATTCTCTACAACAATGATCTTCAGCATCTTTGCCGTACAGTTGACGGTTTGGAGGATACAGAGGCTCGAAATTCGGGTCAATGGTGGATGCTGAAAATCTTGGAAAATGTGCAATACTGATTTTTCCAAAATGAAGAGTGAAGCAAAGTCGGCAAAGCCCCGCTGAAGAAAGGCGTCACCCGGCGTTTCCCCGGCCGAAGGAAACCCCCGGAGGCTTGTTAGACCGGAGAAGAGGAAGATCAGACACTACGAGAGACGAGGGAGACACGAACGGTACGCAGAAGCGGTGTCTTGGTGAATAAGGAGATATCCGAGGCAAGGCTCGCGTACTCGCGGCCGAGCCAGAGAGGAACCTATATAACTGTACCACCGTGTCTGGGTCAGGAGGCGGATCACGACGTTGTAGTAGATATAGTCTCTATATCGGACAGGTGTATCCCATTCTTCGTTTGCGCGCCCTCGCGTCCTCGCGTCTCCGCGCTATACGTCTCCGCGCCGTAACGTAACGTAACGTAACGTAACGTAACGTAACGTAACACCCGTTCAGCTCGACAGAGCCACCCAATTGCCAATTGATCAATTTTCAATAAATGAAAATAAATCCATGGTACATAGAGTCGAAGTAACGCCAATTTTACAGTGTCTGTGTCCCTGTGTTCATTGCAAGAACCGTGATCACTGTGATTAAGTGGATCTTACTGTGTCAATCCACACGTGATACCAGGCCGAGAGTCGAACCCCAAAAGGTATTTATTCCGAAAGAAAGTCGATTATAATCGCCGCGAGTCAGTGAGCACGTGTTTTCACGATTCGTCTCTCCTCGTTAGACGCGGTTGATGTTTTTATCTTCTAATTTTTTGTCCAGTGAGATTGACCGAGACCGATGGATCAATGAAATCCTTTTGGTCCAATTAAGACGCATAACGTCGTGGAGATGATGAAATTGTACGAGAAGCTCGGAGAGTGCGACATGAAATTGTAAAACAAAACTTAAAAAGTAATAAGGAAAAAAGAATTAATCAGTTGGATAAACCGCCGAGACGTGATCGACGTGAATTTACTACGAGAGTAATGCGTCAAGCGATTATTGGAGCGTGACGGATGCTTACTTAAGAAGTTGTAGAAAATTGTAAGGTACCGGTTACCCGGTTACTTCTGGTCCCAGACGCTCGTAGATCATAGGATAGGCGTGTCTTATTCACCGGGTAATCTCGTCTAGGCACTTTCGTTTGCAGCAAAGTGAAACAAACCGACAATTTTTTCCACCAACAATTGCCTCTGTAATGTCTTCATCAACAGAATCTCGTTTAATGCTGCGCAGTCATCCTCAAACTTTGAGAACGTGCAACAAAACTCCAAAAATATTCGAGCTACTATCCAGGTCGAGACGGAGATTATTAACGAGATAATTAACTCATTGTACCTACTAATTAACGGCTCGGTCTTGTTTTGACGAATGTTTCAATAATTAAACCCCAATTACACAGACTAGGCATAGTTTTGAATAAATTAGAATGTGAAGAGTCCATTACGACTCCTCCACTACATTGAAATGATTCTGATCGTGCGAAGGTTACATGATTTTTTCATGTGTCCCACTGTGTTTGCTGAGACACATATATCACGTTCCCGTTCCATCACGCGGTGCGACTGAATTGTGTAAATGTCCAACCCGTTAGGTATGTCTTCCCGTCTCTCCATTCGACCAAAATATCTTCAAGGTGATAAATAATCATCGGCTATCGGAGGATAAAAACTGCTTGAACAACCACGTCACGAGTCATCGAATCGATCGATCAGGATACCCAGTTTCGACGGTTCGGACCGATAACATCCGAATTTTAATCACCCCGACGTTTGGCCCACTTCGCGCGGCCTCTTTCTCCTCCGATCGACACAGGCTCGCGGTTTTTATTTCAGAAAATAAAATAAAAAAAGGATTAATTCTGGTAGAAAAATCCACGAGAATCTTTCGTTTTAATTTTTGGTCGTTAGTCTCAGACGGAAAAGTGGGACGCGGCCGATCGGCATACCTCCGCGAATAATATTTGGTTATCATCAAACTGAAGGAGAGAGAGAGAGAAAGAGAGAGAATATAAGAAAAGGAAGCACACGAAGCAGTGAAGATATTTTGCCCGTGGCGTGACAGTTACGCGTATCAAGAGCACCGATATGGCGAAACACACGTAGACAGAATCGGTATGGATGAGAGAGTAGAGTAAAAGGATTTGGACCGTAAGGCAATGCAAATGGTAACAATGTGAAATAAGTTCAAAGATTTAAAACAAAGGAACGGTACAAAAAATGGAGAAATGTGATACTAAGAGAATCACAGAAGATAACCAGAAGTATTAAAAATGCTTAACAAGATAGTACCAACGAACTTGAGAACACAGCCATCTCAGAATAACAAATTATACTAAAAGATAATAAAAATGTCCAGCATGGTTGTAATAATAATGATCCAGATGAAAATATAGCAATCATATAAGAAAGAGGAAGAAGGAGAAAATTTCCAAGAGGAGCGAATGTTAACTAAGTCAGAAGAGGAGACATTCATTGATTTGAAACGAGAGAAGAGCCCCAAGGCTGTTGAACGTTACTTCATCAATGAAACCGTTATGTGTATTTGACGACGGGCAGGCAAGCCCCCCGCGTGGTCCTACTTTTTGAAAAACCGGCTGTGCACCGGCATCTCATCTCCTTTCGTTCCAAATTCTGTAATAATCGAATGCAGTCCATTGTGCTGTGAGGTGGAATCGAGCATCAGTGCAAGTCGCAGATTAAATTCCTCCGAACGTTTCACCTGGAAAAAATAATTGTTGGCCTCCCGGACGGGGCTCGAGGCGCAGAATTCGAGTTTGTATTCTTCCTCTCCACGTGGAATCCTGTCCGGGCTGGTCGATGGACGAACGCCCGGGGATATTTAACGTCGAGGTTCGCATGTGCGGCCGTTTATACCGCCGAGAAGACACGAATTCGCGGATTGAGTCGGTCAGAAGCAGGAGCCGGGGGCTTGAAGCCAGCCGAATTACCGATTCGCCAGAGGAATGCCCCGCGTCCGAAGCGGATGCGCGAATACGCCGATCAGTTTGCCTACTTTCCTACATACTTATACCGCATATCAGTCCCGTCATGATCCCAGAAGCACCGATATGCAAATTCGAGTACGACGTCGACCCCCGATTTCGAATGATCTGGATTTCAGACAGTCCTTCCGATTTCGGGCTCGTGGGAATGCCGATCAGTGTCCAACTCGACTGACCTTAATTAGCTCTCTTTATTGCCCGGCCAGAGATTATAGCAGTACAAAAGCCGCGTACAGATTCGAGTTCACGGTTCAACATCGCATTCCTCCACACTTTCCGCGTCTGTGCGACCGAATGAATGGAAGTATGCGTAAAAATGTTTGCGTTTTTTTTCCCTAAAGATAAAAATCTCACCGTGAAAAGTTCCTACTCACTGCTAACCGCGCGTCAAAGACTCGGGGAGGCGGGCAGTGGACCAGTGGGTCACCAGAGTCATCTCGAGCGTGATAGGCTTCCTCGTGTTTAGAAGGTATTGTAAATACAGAGTGGGGCCCACCTGCGGCTGGTCTTTGAGCCACGTGAATGCCCCGAGCGCGTCAGAGGTCATTGAACATCTCAATACCGAAGATTCGTGTCTGATGGACCAATGGACCCACGAGGTAAAAGGGTCGGTTGATCGGGGGTCACGTATCGGGACGAATAGCGAAAATAGGCGTCTGATCCAGTGTCGCGAATAGATCGGATCATTTTCATCGAGTCACGGGGCGGAGATTTTCGTATCGATAATGACCACAGCGCCTAATCTCGCGGGTCTCCAATGGCACACTGTTAGAAATATTACTTTACGTTTTGAATCTCCGAAACAGTTCCATAAATTTAATCGAAGCGTATCAATATTGAGATATGTGATTGAAAACTCGGTATCTTTTTTCAATATCAAGCCACAAATATGAAATTTAAAGATGTTTTATATTAATTTCATTCGAATCACCAGGATTTCAGAATTTCATTCCTGTTTGTATAAGAAATTTTAATATATTTTTAACAGTGCGTAAGTAACTCAGCAAATATGTGCTTTGACTTGTTGACGTAAGAACGAACGTGCGTGGATGGGTATGTACTTTATGGGGCAGATGATTGCATATTCACGGAACACATGTACTCCTTTTTTGATTATTCGAATGTTCCCATATGCAAATTGCGACCAGAACTGCCTCGTGGTTACTGAATATTGATGAAACTCGATAATACACTTGTTCGAGTACGAATGAATTCCACGTAGGCTCCATCGGATTCTTTGTAGAAATTTTGGACCAGTTTTATAGATCATTTGCCATAAAATCAATCGCCTCGTGTTCTATATGCGGAGGAGAAAGAAAAAAGGGGGAGTAGTAGTATAAAGGAATGTGGCATTGAATTTCGAAGGAGTGGCCGGATATAGTTTGAGATTTGTGAACAGAATAACCGAGACCCCTGAGTGATGATTGGTAAAGTCGTTAACCCAAATTCACAAATCAAGTTGAAAAATAATTATATTTCCGAAACGACAAGTGAGAGCTGTAACGGTGTTACAGCTGGCAATCATGAATAAACTCGAGATTTATGTTCCATCGAGGGGAAGATGAAAGAAATGAAATAAAATAACCAAACGAACAGACAAAAAGCAAAAGATAAAATACAAGTGTGAGAAACGATTTGCGGTAGCCCCTCAGATATCATAGATCATCGAACCTTTCATAAACGATTAATAGAACGGCTGTGAAATCAAAACCCTTCCACAGCTGTAGAAGAATGAGAATGAGATAGAATTACGAAATGTCCCCAGGGAATTTTGTAACCGATGGTCACCGATGTGTCCATATATTTAATTGGAAGCTTTAATTCACAGTTTCTTTCTCTCTTTGTCTTCTTATTACGAAACTTTGACTTTAAATTGCCAATTGATAAAGATTTAAAACCGTGGCTACGATTCGAATGCTATAATATTCCAAGATCAAGAATTCAAAAAACGCTTTTTCCCTTCGAATCTTGACCAAAATTTGACCGATGCAATATTCATTTTTACAGGGTCTCTTGATACCTGAGCTACAGTTTGGCCAAAAACCGTGACACGATGCGGTTACACATACACCTGGTGCTTGCCTGTCTTCTGTTCAAAGGGGTGAGTATTTAAACATTTTCTTACCTGAGCTAATCAATTTTTATTAGATTATTACCTGCAACTATCAAAACCGCGAGTAGATTACAAAAAAATTACAAGATTATTTAAGAGATAATTAGAAACTGGTCGTACAAAAATTGTAAGAATTACAAGTGTAACAAAAAATCTCGATTCTTCAAAACTCCCTTAAAAAATCGCGGAGTATAACCATTTATGACTTTCAATCGAAAGCAACTTCATGCAAAATAGTTTTGATTCTGATTGATCGGTAAAAATCGACGTACGAAGGACCGTAGACGTTATCTAGCGGAATGCAGTCTGTGTTATATCTGTCGTATTCGCCGGGGTTCTGGGGTAACCAGGTTGACGTTTTATTCCGCCGTTGGTTCGTAGAAATACCTACTTAGAGAGAAGCTTGAATCCAATTGAAGGTAACCGATCACTAACTGTCGTCTGCGGCACAGCCCCGGTACGTGACATCGTGGTATGTGCTGTTAGGTGCAACTTAGATCCAGTTTGATGCATTCGCGAGCGAGCATAAGCAGGTTCGCAAATCGTTACATCCTTGGTTCTAAAGAACACGGAATATTGTTCAGAATCAGGTCGCACCGGGTCTTCTACCCGCCTAATTGCCATAACGATAATAAATCAGCCCGAGAAAATGATCGTCATCCACAACTGTGACGAAATTTTAAATTCCCACCGTAGGTAGAGATCCACGTTCTCAACGTTTGTCGATAGAACTCAGACAGGAAGTCACGCTGACATGTGTCGACTTACAGTAGCCTACTTTTCTGATTCTTGGCTAATTTCCGTCAAGGTATACTCAACACCTCGTCGCCTTAGTATTTATTTGTCCTACAGACCGTTCCGATTCGAGCGGAATTTTCGACTTTAAAGTTGAATAATAATTTTTCTACGACAGTTTTGTATGATCTTCTCATATCGATGCACCCTGACAACAGTTTTTTACTTCCGATTACTGAATTCGAATTTTTATTTTCAATTTATTTAATCAAACTCCAAATGGACTTAGGGCAAATGAATACTGCGCTGTTATCAATTGTAGAGAATGGTGGCCGGGAGATTCTAATCCTGATTTCTCTGAATGATTTCACGACGGTTGTACGGTGTGCATCCCAATAAATTTCCAATCAGCCATCTCGATCTCGAGGATATAAACGACGACGTAGTCACGGCTGAATAGATTGCTCTCAGGTAGACCTTTCCCTGCACTCGAGCCGACCAGGCGCTATCAATTGCAGGTGTAAATCTCTTTTCCCATTCCCATTCCCATTCCCATTCACCATGTGATCGTTTCTCTCTTAATCGTACCGCGTCTTCAACGACGGGTTGACTCGCTTCAATGGAAGTTAATACACAAACGTGTTATACTCACATTCACTCGTATCAAGGTGCACGCGAGTGTCGCTGTATATGTATCACCTCTTGACTCGAGTTCAACACGCGACTGAGAGATAGCATCGCGCCTTTAGCGTCTGGGTGTCTGAGAGGATCACGTTTCATAACAGAGCACCGCGTAACGTGGGACGTAGGACGTAAGAGTGTCAAGTCAACGAAGCGAGACACGATCTCCAAAAATGTGGAAAATCGGATCGGGGCCTCACCCCGAATCGGAAATGGTTAAAAAAAAGGGTCCACGGTCGCTCGACTTACATAACGAGTTCATGTAACCCAGATATCGCGTTATATACTCAGATCCAAGAGGCCACATACCGTTGCCGTTATTCAGTTGTCTGACCCAGTGCTAAGGGCTACGGGTTTCCTCCTCGACTCTCAGGCCACGCCGGTCGGCCGGTCGGTACCTCCTTATTGAACCACGCGCGTCCGCTCGCGGCTCTCGAGGAATAAGAAATAAGAGAATAAGAAAATGAGGAGTAACGCTGTGTGTGGGCATCCCGCTTCACCTCAACGTTTGTTAATAAATTAAGGGGGGGCTTCACCGCGCTAGGTGGCTACAGAGAGCTGGCTATTTTGTTCCTGAACGCTTTTTCGTGTTCCGAAAAACATGTCGTACAGCCCAAGGCGGGAAAACTAGATTCGAATCTCGACGAAATTCCGTATGCAAGCCAAAGAGATTGACCGTGCGGGATGGGGAACCGAAGCTGAAAATCAAGAATCTCATAAAGTACTTAGAATATGATCATTCAGAACTAAGAACTGACTGACTTGGAATAAAAATAGCAAATTAGAAAATTAAAAAAGTGCAGGAGGCATGAAAATCAATGACTCCTACAATTCTCAATATTTTACAATGTGTACGAGAACGCATGCTGGCCTGCTGGTATTCATGCGAGTGCATCAGCGGGTCTTTTGATTCCCGCGTTCTCGGTGCGGCCGAAGGTGCCTTTTTAGTATGAATCGCTTGCGATCTTTAATTGGGTTAGAGGAACGACTGAGCCGAAGAGACGGAGTGAGCGATGCTGGCCGATTGACCTGTGGCTCAAAGTGGTTGCGGCGATGATGGTGGTGGTCGTTCGTTCGTTCATTCGTTCATTCGGTCGTTCGTTCCGTTATGCCTGAGGGTCACGTGTGACGTGTCAGATGCTCCTGTTTTGTGCCTCGGTCCCCACTCCGTGTCACCCCGCGATCTCGAGAATTCCCATCGCGCTATGCCCATTAGCACCGGAGGCATTTTAAATTACATTCAGCGATGCAACGACACCGAACTAACAAATACATCAAAATTTCAGCTGGCCGGGTCCGACGACGTCGAAGTGATCCAAGCCATCCCTGGAGAGGACAAGCGGAACGATAAATCGGCCATGGACCGTCAGGACACCGAGATAGGCGGCTCCGACCAGCTGGCCCTCGAAACGACCGGTGAAAATAGCGCCGGAGGTAACCAGTACAGCTCCGGACCACTGCGGAGTCATCCGGGTCGCGGGGGACTCGGCCTGCCCAACTCGCGACCTCATCACAACGTCGCCTATCACGGCCCTCCTCCTCCGCTACCGTCGAAGGGACAGCCCGAAGCCCAGGACAAGATCTACTCGCCCAGCGCCGGAGGCCAGGGCGGCGAGAACTGGCCGGTCGCTACTCCGGACATGCCGAAGATAATATCGTTGGACGTAAAGTGCGAGAAGAGCCTGATGAAGGTCTACCTCGGCTTCGACAAGCCCTTCTACGGGATCGTGTTCAGCAAGGGCCACTACAGCAACGTCAACTGCGTCCACCTTCCGGCCGGACTGGGCCGGACCTCGGCCAACTTCGAGATAAGCATCCACGCCTGCGGCACCGCCGGGAACACGGAGAACGGCCTGTACGGCTACGGCGCTGAGTCCGGGTCGGGAACGTACTTCGAGAATATAATAGTCGTGCAGTACGACCCCCAGGTCCAGGAGGTCTGGGATCAGGCGCGAAAGCTGAGGTGCACGTGGCACGACCAGTACGAGAAATCCGTGACCTTCAGGCCCTTCCCGGTCGACATGCTGGACGTCGTGCGGACCGACTTCGCGGGCGACAACGTCGGGTGCTGGATGCAGATCCAGGTGGGAAAGGGGCCCTGGGCCTCGGAGGTATCCGGCCTGGTCAAGATCGGGCAGACCATGACCATGGTCCTCGCGATAAAGGACGACGACTCAAAGTTCGACATGCTGGTCAGGAACTGCATGGCCCACGACGGGAAGCGCGCCCCCATCCAGCTGGTCGACCAGAAGGGCTGCATAACCCGGCCCAAGCTGATGTCCAGGTTCACCAAGATCAAGAACTTCGGGGCCAGCGCCTCGGTCCTGTCCTACGCCCACTTCCAGGCGTTCAAGTTCCCGGACTCGATGGAGGTCCACTTCCAGTGCACGATACAGATCTGTCGGTACCAGTGCCCCGACCAGTGCTCGGAATCGAACCTGCTCGACTCGCAATCGGGGTACCTGGAGAGCCACCAGGTTATCCACCCGGACTCCGGATACGGCCCTCCGTCTCTCCACCCGCTTCCTCTGGAGGCGTATCTCCAAGCGACCGCCGGACGCCCGAGAGACGAGCGACGGAGAAGGACTCGTGAGGTCGGGGTGAGCCCGGAGAAGGAGGTCGGAGTCAATAGAATCATCCGGGTCGTGTCGACCGGGGACCTGACCTTCGCTATCGACGATTCCGCCAACGACTCCGTCGTAGCCGGGGGACCGACGATGGTGTTTTCTGCGAAGGATCACGCCCTCAATTCCAGCCTCATATGCATGACCACCCCGGGCTTCGCCATCACACTGATCGTGCTATTGGCAATTTTGCTGGTATCCTTCGTCCTCACCGCGTATGTCTGTCTGCGTTTGAGGCCGTTCGGTAAACCGATCAAAAACATGGCCGGTCCGTACAGCAGTAACACACCGCCGAAGAAGTCGTCCAAAATGTGCTTCTTTTCTTAAGACACATTTTTTTTTTTCAATTTCAAGCTCCTGATGGGGTCTGGCCTGAATTACGTGCACAACGAATTTTGAGTGATTCTATCGCTTGCTCAGGATCAGATTGTTGTATCTTCGTTATTGAACTCTCGAAATTTCTTGGGGCGAAAATTTGAATTCACTCTATTGGACAGATCCAATAGAGTGATTATTCAATCCAATCGAGTGATTTGCTCACTCAAATCGCTTGGAGTGGAAGATTTCACTCTAAAAGAGAGAAAAAGTCACTCAATTCTTTGGACTTGCGCTGTTTTCACTCCAAAAGATTTAGCGAGATAGTCTCGAGTAAATGGGATTCATTATATGGATGTGTAGACGAACAAAATGAACAGCTAACTCGATAAAGTTCAAAATTGGAGATAGAACAACCTGATCCTGAAAAAGCGATATATTGAAACACTTTTTTATACTTTCATAGATTCTCTATTCTTTTTTTTTTTTGTAGACGTTTATATATGGGCCGTTTTTTTTTTCAATATTTACAGTATAGATAGAGATTGTATTTTGTATTAATTATTAGGGGCGAAATCGAGGCTCCATACGTGTTCGTCGCTTTATAGTTGATTCTTTTTTTTTTTAATTTTTTTCTACGTAGCCAATCTGACGATCACCGTTTTATTATACAGTTAAGTTATTTTTGTCTGATTATATACATTTTTTTTATATACGTTTTTTTCGCGATATAATTAAGCAGAAGAAATTCATGGTAGGATAGAAGGCAGTTAGGTAGGGTATAACTGTTATGTATCGCACACGTTAGCTCAAATATCATCTCGTCGCGTGGGTAAATTGTTTGACTATACGATGTTTAGTCATTACGTTTAATATTTGATAATTTATTTATTTATTATTGTGTATCTTAAACAATTTATTTATTTATTTATTTAATTAGGAAAATGACCGGGTAAATGGTTAGGATAATGTTATATATCGTTGGGAGGTTCTGTTGCATACGGTTCGAAATATCCTACACGGTGCAAAAATTCGATTACGCATTACTCAATATTCAACGGTAGCCAAAAATAAGAACAGTAATAATCGAAGCTTGAAAAATTTAAATTTTTATCAACTTTCCAGTATAAGCAACGTAATTTATTTAACTGCAGCGTCGTGGTTGAGTACTTTGAATGCTACAGAACCTCAACGAAAAGTTGTGCTCGGACAAAGTACGCTTAGTATACTTTATACGTTGAAGTAATTTAATTATAATTTATGACATATATATATTACGCACCTATTCAAGTTTCATTTCTTTATATCCGTCATTTACATCGCTACTAATTATTAAATATCCAATATCTATCAATAAATTGTATCCATTCTTGGACGTCGCTGTATAATTCGGCTAATTTTTTATATTAAATCTAATTCGAATCTCGAATTCATGAATTACTCTTGTTTGGATCAAGAAATAAAAATAAATACATATTGCATTTTTTTAAGGTCAAATTTTTTTTTTTGCATTTGTGTGTAGTTTAAACACAAAAATAAAATTGATATAACACTCTCGAATTTTTAGCTAGTGGAGTAGTTTAAAACTATTATACCTATACTTCCAAATTCAATGAATGTCAATGTTAATTATCACGATAATTATTATGATATTAAATAAATCAATAAAAACTGCAATCATGGTGAAAAAAAAAAAAAAAAAATACCGCACGACTGACGTTGACACATTGAACAACAATTTAGATGTACGTAATACATGTGCAAATATTGTCTGAGTTTTATAGCAAATAATAATACTATAGACAATTTTATAAGTATTATATGTATACACATAGTTTACCTGTGCTCGTTGTAATTAAAATATCAATAGTAAGCTGTGATTTTAATTCCATTCTTCTTGACCTCATTCTCTCCGAATTATGTAACAGGTGAAAGAAAAACTGATGCGAGGGATCTGGTGGGTATGTTATTCATTTGATAATATATTTATGCAATGTAATTTATGAATAGGCTTTTACATATACATTAATTATATATGTATAAATTTATCGTATTGTAATGCATCTATGTATGTATGTACATGAAACTTTTTTTTTTCAATTCATTTTTCATTTATAGTATTAGGTGTATTTCATCCATCGATGATCGAAATGGAAACACGACATTTTATGTCACCTTTCAGGCTTCTGATTTTCTCGTTTACATAGGTAGACAATTTTAATATAAGAAAACCCCCGAAATCGTACAATTAAATAACTAATGTCGAATTAAATAATTGTACGATTAAATTATAGGTACTTTAGAATATTTATGCTGGATCAGGGCGTCGTAGGTATCTTGTATATGTATCATATAGTTTTTTAATCTCACTTACGAATTTCGCATATATATTATAATTATATTATGAATAATTAGAACTTATGGCGATTCTATAAACCCTGTTCAGCATACATATATTATATTCGTGTCTAGTTATGTATATGACAGATAGGTGTAACATGGAAGTATCGTAGATATTTGATTATGCCTTATATTGATATATTTTATATATTTTTTTTTCTTGATTGTTTTAATAACCGAAGAAATTTTCATTATTCGATATCAATAATTTCGAAGACAAATGAAAGAAACCGTTCATAAAAAACAAAAAAAAAACAAAAAAAAAAACATGTAATATATCACAAAATTCGTGAATTGAGTAAGTATGCATATAAATGTGGCAGAGAGAGAGAGAGAGAGAGATAAATATTAATATTTTTTTTCTCTTTATTTTCTCACAGTCGATTGAAGAACTACTCAGAAGTTCTTTTTTTTTTAATACAAAATTTCATTGAATAAATATAATTATGGTTTTTTTTTATCGTCATAAATCTATCGACTATACAAGATTTAGCTATTTAAGTCGTTGGGGTAAATTTCTGCAATTTAAACTGTGACAGACACTGTGTACTAATTAAATTAAATGTTCAGAAATTTGTGACTCGAATTTTTCTAATCTCTCGGAGAAGGTAAAAATATAATAATAATGATAACGAAATAATTTCCTGCAATTACTGCGCCTAATACTTTCTGTTTTTTTTTTTTTTTTTTCGATTAATTACCTGAAACCTATTTTCTATATTTAATATAAATTAAATTTTATCATTAATTTTTTAAGTAGTAATACGTTGGAAATTGACAAAAAAAAAAAAAGAAAAATCTAATGAACGTAGCCTATTTACCATGATTTACAATATTTCATAAATAAGTCTAACTTCCATTACATTTCAGAAAAGTGAATAATAATAATAATAGTAATAATATAGGCCCTTGAATTATAGTTAATAACTGCATTTGATATTTGAATAATAATATCTAATAATAATTTGTCTATCATATTTCATTTTTGACTCAGTTACATATATCGTATCGCCATAATGTACAAGCAAAATTAAAAAAAATTCCAATTAACTTCACATTTGTCGTGAAAAAAATCCGTCCCTAACACTTTTATTGGCACTTGTCCCTTCGAATTTAGTGTATGTCTGTTGATTTCACAATCGTGGACTCAAAAACTAACAAAAAAAACAAAAAATAGAAAAATAGATAAATAAGTTGTAACGTGAAAAAAATACCTTGAAAAAGAAACAAAAAAAAAATTAGAAAAAAAGGTAAAAGAAAAATAATAACATGAAAAAAAAAGACCCTGATAAATACATTTCCTCGCAAGATCCAGCATTCCTTTCATTTTTTTACAATTCATACGGAGTAACACCGCATCCAATATAATAATATAATAACTATAATTATTATTAACATCTTATATCAAAATTTGAATCACTACAATTTTTTATACGCACCAAATGAGCAAGGGGCGTTGTACAATCAGAAAATACTATAATATACACGGATCTTCTCGTATTAAATTAATTATTATCTTCTTCTAGATAAATAGACGTGAGCAATTGAATATTGGTAATTGGACTCTGTACATTCTCTTTCATATATTCGTGAAATCAATGAATACATTATTTACGGAAGCAAGATAATAAATTAATCAGATTCTTCAGAATAATTCACATTCACCGTAGATACATACAATGTTTAGTCCGGCACAAGTTTCTTCGATAGTTTCGAAAAGTCGATTCTGTGTGAACAAGGCGGATATATCCCTTCTTTTGATGTGTAGTAGTTTTATGTTTTTCTTATTGCTTATTCATTTACGTTTTGTATAAATTCTTTTCCTATGAATTAAAATTTTTTCTTCAACTTCAATAGTTTGGAATTTACTGTAGCCTTTAGTTCTATTATTTTTCTTGTCAGACAACGAGGATTGATCGGTAGATGTACACTGAAATTTGAATGTTATCCTTCAAGCCGAGGCTGTACAACGAGTTTTTCAATAAAGAATCATAGGTGTAAAGATAATGAAAACCGATCGTTTACCTCAATCATAGAATTCGTGGAAAATAAAGAATAGAAAATACCAAACTGCAATTATTGTACAAAAAATATTCATTCAACGACTCGATGCGAACAGCGAACGATACCCGATACTTTCAAGTTTGATTTAATGTCCGGTTTCATCTCAACACATGTACATCGTTCTACTCACCGCGCCACGTGTTATAATATACTTATTTGACACATAAAGCACGGATAAAAATATATTTCGTTTCATATTCAAATTTAATTAACATTGAGCCTTGTCTTCCTTGATATGGACGTTATCTTTGTCATAAAAACTGTGATTTTGGGGACATCGCAACCCAATGGGGCAAGAATTTTCCTCGATAACACGGACGTTCCTTGCTGCCATGGGTACAACAGATTTTTCGCCGATTATAAAAAATCCCTTCGATGCTATCTGCACCTCGGGCTCCTCTACGGGAACAAAATTCCCCTTCGACGCCATTTCCACGATTGGCTCTTTCGCTGCGACAAAATTGTCTATCGATGCTATTTCCACAACCGGCTCTTTCGCTGCGACAAAATTGTCCATCGACGCTATTTCTACAACCGGCATTTCCTCCGCGACAAAATCGCCCAACGATGCTATCTGTATCTCAGGCATTTCTTTGACAACGAAAATGCCTTTCGATGCCACAGCTGCCAGAGGATGTTCCTTGATAACAGGAGTTAATTTCGATGCTATAGGTACGACGACGAGTTTTTCCTCAACGACACGAATGCCTTTGGTCTGTGCCGCAACGGAACACGGCTCTTCTATCACAGGCAGCCGTTTTTCTCGTTCAAAAGGAGACCCGTTGTGAAAAAATACGCTCCTGAGGGTAGCGACGTTCACCCTTTCTCTCGTGTGTTCATCCGCCGGGCAGTCGGCAGTGGAGTCGTTGTTGCTGGACCTGGAAGACCGGAAACAATCAGGAAGGGGATACGAGGATAAATTTTGTTCGTTCATTTCGCTCGTTCGGTGAATTTAATTTCTGAAAGAAAAACCGAATCGCACCTTACCTAGAAATTGCTGAGGTTTTCGAAGCGATTTCGACCTCCTGCTCGTGGTCCTTGTTCCGTTTGCGTCTCCCTGGTCCTCGATTAGCCGTGTTGCATCCGCTGCTGGGTCCCGCCTCTTCGTCGGCTTCGATGAAGCTGACGTGATCGTCGAATCGGACGCGTTCCGAGCCTCCGTCTTCCCCGCACGTAGTCCAGCTACTAGAATCACTGGGTTGACGATCTAGGATTGGCCTGCGACGAGCGCGTTTGGCTAATCCTGAGGCCAGTTCCTCCAAAGAACTCAACGACGCCGCTTGGCCAGCCAAGTCTATGTGACCCTCCGCTGTAGTTCCGGCCTCGGTCTCTCCCTCGGCGTTACGGGCTCCGTTGGTCACTCCCGAATCGACCTGAAACGGAAAGAAAACAGGGAATAGAAACAATCTTCGATATTCAGCGTATCAATGGGCAATAAACGCACCTTGAAGTTGAGCACAGAGCCGGCTAAGGCTCTGGTCGAAGCTGCGCCATCGTCCAGAGCGATGGAAGCATTGACAGACTTTTCTGAAAGGCTTGTAGCTGCCGATGCGGTTTCACTGCTGAGGCTGAATCTCTGAGTAGATGCAACGTCTGCTTGAACTTCGAGTCTGTGGACAGAGGGAATGACTTTGAATTTTCTTTTGTGGGAAGAAGAAGTTTTTAGATATAATTCTCGATAGCTTTTCTCTACCTTTGACCTCCTGGCAAGAGAGTGGATGCTATGCTAGCTGCAAGACTGGCGCCTGCTGATACTATGTAGTTATAGGTGGCGACTTCTGGGTCGTTTAATTGACTCCCGCTACCTAGGGATAACGAGGCTTCTCCGATCGAAGGATTGGCGCCTCTGTGGCTGGCCGCGTCGATGGACGAAGCATCTGGAACGAGGGATTATTCATTTATTGAGTCAATTCTGTATTATCATTATTATTCTTGTGTTCAGATGGAATTGGTCGGTTGGAGAACACACCTCCGGTATTTTTGTTGCCAAAGGCTCCCATCAGTTCGTTTTCATCGTCGAAATCAAATCGGACACCTGCGCCGTTTGTCGAAACTCCGCAACCTCCGCTTCGGCAAAGGGACACGGGTACGACTCCGTAAACGTAGAATAATAGAATAGGAACTCCGATACCGACTGCTAACCCAGCCAACACTGGAGAGACTAAGACCTGAAATTGTATATGGAGATTATTTTGAGATGATCGATTCATAGCCGATTCTTCAACAGAAAAAACTGTATATCTGTATAATAAATTTTACAATTCTACCAATACTTTTCACATGTTTGGGAAAGAAAAAAGGAGATCGTTTTTGGTTCATAGAATGACTAAGGGATGTACAATTTTGAATTTTTCCCTTCATTAATTTCTCAGTAATTATAGAACGGGTCTCTGAACAAACGTTAAACCCTTTATGATCGAAGTGTACAGTAAGAAGACTGTGAAGGGACTGTGATTGCAGAAGGTTGACTTTTTTTCAAGACACACATTGACATTATTAAAATGGTCCCTGTAACGATATTTGGATTGGACTTTTTGATATTGGTTATTTTTAGAACAAAAAAAAATCTATTTTCTCAAAAAATCTGCAAAGTATTCCTTCGAGAATCGAAATTATTATAACTTATGAAGTATAATAGCGGATGCTTATTTCGCTAACTGATTAATTAATTAGTTGAATTAATCAGTACATATTTCGCTAAAAATTTCTAGACTGTTACAAAAATTCGTATTCTTGTTTTGAATATTTCTATGTTACTTCGTGCCTTGATTACAGATGAGATTGTACAGTATTTTATCAGATCTAATCCAACAAATTTATGTTATTTTATGGACCGTAATCAGAACAAGGTGATGATGTAAAATTATAGTAATTTTATTGTACTAGATTGAAATAATAATCCTAATAAAAGATCTACCCACAATATTAAGAATTCTGAATTAATAAATAATAAACACGCGAAACTAGGGTATCTCGGAAACTGAATCTACGAATTCCCATTCCCGTGAAATAAAGGAAAAAAAGGAGAAACAGCAGTAAAATTAATTAATTCAATGTTCGGCTTAAAAAATCTCTCACGATATCGAGATTCCAGGGTGTCTAGCGTCAATCGAATATCAAATTCCCTGACATTTCCCGGTTTTCCAGTCGGAAAATCGTGACTTTTCCAGGACTCATTTCAACTTTATATTCCTAACGAGCGCACTTTTGATCGTTAATTCATGATGATCAAAGTTAAATGTTATCATTTCAAGTTGAAATACTCGATTCCTTCTCTCAATTCAATTTGGCCACATTTTCATATCAGATTTTTTTTTCAATTATAAAGAGATTTGGGTTGGGGATTATTTCTCCAAATAATGGTCACCACGATTAGATATTTTCAAAATCTTACAGATATCGAAATGGAAAGGAAAAAATGAAAAAAATCGAGATACGTGTGCGAAATCCATGACATTTCTCGGTTTTTCCAGACGCTCTCAAATTCCCTGACAATTCCCGGTTTTCCAGATTTCCCTGACAACTATAGATACCCTGGAGAAGAATGAAACAAGAAAAAGCCGTAATAGGCATCGTAAGATCGCGATAAATAATCAGGACCGCGTGTTTAAATTCCCCCAAGGATAAAAACCGTGTACATGGTGGCCATTTTTTTTCGGGAAAAAAATTCCCTGACTTTCCGTGACTGGTTGATCGATTTTCCCTGACCGAAATTCTAATATTGTCTTAATAAGTTCTAAAAGATAATACCCCCAATTCTTGATTTCATTTCGATGCAAATTGATTAGGAAATCCAACAATGTTGGGAAAAATGATGACATTTTTTTTATTTCCTTGCTGAATCATTTATTACACGCTAGGAATTTCTTCCTCATCAAGTTTGAAATTCCCTGACCAATTTTTGTATTCCCTGACATTTCCCGGTTTTCCCGGGTTTCCCTGACCGCGGCCACCATGGGCTGTATGTAATTAATCCTGAAAACAATTTGAAAAAAAAATCAATTCGAAGATTCTGAAAAATTGTATTGGTCCATTTTTCGCCTCTACCGTAGCGACGCCGAAGAGACGCGTCGGTATGACCAGAGCGAGGAGTAGGCAGGATGATGATATTGATTGAGAAGAGAGGAGAGTGCGCGCGTGGTACCCGCCCATAGTCGAGGCGCACTTTCCACCGGGGATGTGAACGGGAAGGTATACCAGCTGTACACAGGGCTCGCCACATACACCACCCCGTCTATCTCTACACGAACACGCCGCGGGGGCGGGGGTCACGGTGGTCTCTATCTCTGCGTGCCTGTTATCACTGCGGTTAAGACCGGGGGCAATAAGCGTTGTTACTCCGCTCCAGAGTCTGTCCAACGGTGGATCGGCACATCGTCGGTGCACCGCGCGGCCAATTCGCCGTTAAGAAACTGCGATAACGACAAGACCGCGATAACGTCAAGATAAATCAGGGCTCGAATCAGAGCCATGTAATCCTCAATTTACGCCGTTCTATTTAACTCTCGAATTCTATACATCATCGGTACTTCGGGAAGATGAGGAATCTGAGGAAAATGTGCTTCGTGTGCGAGTGAAGACATCGAAATCAAGATCCTCGGGGTTTGAAAAATAAAATATAAAAATTTTAATTAAAAAACGAAAGGTCGAATCAAATTTAGGGTCGAAAGAGACAGAGAGAGGGTCAGGATGTCCGACAGCGATGATACCGAAGGTTCCGGCGGGGAGTGGCCAGTGACAAAAGAATGGCTCGAAGAATTGCTGATGGTCTACCACGGGGAGGGTTCCCAAGTTACGGTGGACGATTTTACAGTACGTCCAGGATGCGCAGCGGGAGACAGCGTCCTCAGCGATATCCTCGCGGTCTCTGTAGAGTATCGTTCGAAACCGGAAAACGCCAAGTGCGAATTGAGTGTAATAGTAAAACTATTGCCGCAGGATCCGTTCAGTAGATTTTTCGTTACTGAGGCGCAATTTGATCTTCGCGAAATCAAATTTTACACCCAGGTAATTATGGTCGAGTATGTAATTTTTTTGTATTTAAAACGCGAATCGGTTGGGTAGATATGAAGGGGAATCCCCGATCTATGTGATCCTTCGTGATCGAAGACAGAGAGAAACGTTTTATTTAATACGGCTTTCGAACCGTTCGGAATTTTTTAGATAGACGAAATTGGAACAAATTTGAAAACAGTGAAAGAGAGAACTTCAGAATTTTGAGTATAAATCAAAATTCGCGATAAAAAAAGTATAATAGTATTGAATTTGAAAATTTAGAATTCGAAAAATTGTCTCGTTGAAATTTGAAAAATTCGTAATTTTCAAACAATAAAAAAGAGAAACTTAGAAATTTAGAAATAGAAAACCAAAATTCGCGATAAAAAAAGTCCAAGTATTATAATTAAATATTTTAGAATCCGAAAAATTGTTTCGTTGAAATTTGAAAAATTTGTAATTTTCATTATATCAATCAGAGAAAAATTGTATCCGTGAAAAAGAAAAAATTATGAAAGAGGGAGCTCTGAGAAAATTAAAAGAAAAAATATAGAATTTATAAAAATCAATTCAATTCAATTTCCTTGGTTTTCTGAGACCGATTCAATTGTCTGTAATAAAACTCCCCGAAACCTCTGACAAAAAATTGTTATTCGCAGGTGGTCCCAGAGTTGGAAGCGTTCCAGAAGCGTCAATTGTCCGTTTCGAATGGCGGAGCAGATCTCCCAGACTTGCCAATTCCTGCGTGTGTCCACGCGCACTACAGTCCGGCAGGAGGAAGCGAGGAGAGTCCGGAGCCTCCGGAGTCATTTTTAGTCCTCGAGAATCTGAGGCCCAGGGGTTTCGAGGGTGCAGAATTTTCGCGGGGTTTGACCCTGAGACAGGCCGAAGCCGCCTTGACGGCGGTGGCCCGCCTCCACGCCCTGTCTTTGGCGATAAAAATCAAGGAGGGAAGATCGCTGTCCGAGCGATACACGTTCCTCTTTCAAACGGCGAGAGCGACGGACTCGTATCAGCAGCTAGTCGAGAGGGGATTACCCCAGCTGGCAAGATTCCTCGAGAGAAGACCCGGCCTGGAAGCCGTTCTCGAAGCGCTTTTGGCGCTGCGTCCGAGAACCAAGGAGATCATCGCGGCCCTCTTGGCGCCCGAGGGGCCGCTCGCTCTGATAACCCACACAGACTTTTGGTGCAATAATTTGCTATTCCGAGACACGGAGGACGGAGTGTGCGAATGCGCGATTTTAGATTGGCAAATGGTAACTTACAGCAGACCGACAAACGACGTTGCTCTGTTGTTGGTCAGCTCGGTCCCCACGGAGCTCAGACGCAGACACACAGAATCGCTTTTGGACAGATATTGGGAAGTTTTGAACACGAATTGCAGTAGCCTCGGTGTGGATATTGAGAAAGATTTGAATTACCACAGGGGAGACCTGAGCAAGGACTACAGGAGGTCTCTGCTCCTGGCTCTCTTGCTGTGCATAGGGTCGGTCGACGTGGCTCTGGGAGATCCGCTGACAGAGCAGCGGCTCATAGACATTTTAGAGGACCTTCATAACGACGGCATACTAGCCGGAGATTCAATTGAAATAAACTCGCCGGTCCAGTGATCTCAGATCCGGTGTAGAAACTACTACGTGTTTAAAATCTGTCCATTTTTATGTACCGCAAAGTGATCGATAACAGTGTGAGAGGGGTAATCGGATGAATTTGATTTTAGATAATCAAAGGTTCAAATTTAACGGCTTTTACGCTTGTGACGAGACGAGAAGAGGAGATTATTTGTCACGTAGTTTAATCCTGAGGCTAGAAATAATGTAATCAAAAATCGAAGCGTTCAGAGTGAGGTAGCGTGCCTGGGAGCTTTCAAAGTCCACACTTTTTTAACGATAATGATATTAAAGATAGCGTCGGTAGATCGATTCGATACGATATCATTTCATAGGAATTCTCATTAGGAGGTCCGATTCGGATCGAAAAGTAACGAGTTAGATCGGGGCGTAATTAATTTCGGATTGTGAGATGCGAGTACCGAAGCCTGAATACCATTTTACACTGTACCGTTGTTAATATGTGAGTTTTGAAAGACATGAAGAATAGATTAACTGCTTTTTCGCTTTATGCATCGCTAAAATCTGTTACGATCGCTTGTCGCGCACATTTATACCGATATTATTGTGTGATATTAAGTTTAATAAATACCTCAAAGCTTGGGAGATAATTTACCGCATTGAAAATATATTTTAAACACATGATAATATAGGACTAAACCCTGTTTCAAGTATCCATAAATAAATTCATGATTAAAGAAAAAATATTTGTTTCTTTCTATAAAAGCTTGTGGAAAGTTACGTAGACTAAGGAGGAGATTGGATATTCATTTTGTAATATAAAGTCTGAGCAGAATTGAAACGCTTAATATAAGAATGAGAATTCTTCCTGTATTGGTAATAAAAATAAATGGAAAATTATCCAATAACTAATCACGTCATTCCACTGACTGTATATTTATAACAATCTGTAATCTCAATTTAAAAACAATTATGTTACCATTAATTGTAATAAAATGTCAACGTTAGCACCTATTTTGCAATAAAGAATTAAACAATAAACGAGATTGAGCTGCCGCGATAAGATCGATGATGTACTTGGCACGTAGGCATGCGGAATATACTGATAAACACAATCAGAACTAGGAATCTGACCAATCGTGAAGAGTAAAGATCGCGAGAAATCTCTAATGAGATAAAAAAATCAACCGCATTACAGTCGGAATTCATCAGGAAAAATTTAGGTCAGAATCCTGTTTGTGAATTACATACAGGGTGGCCCATTTAATGTGTCGAGAACGGGAGGGGCTTGGAGTTGAATAACTTCAAAATAATATATAAATAATAACTTCAGAATAAAATAAAATAACTTTACCCTGTGTAAAGAAATGACATAACTCACCGATGCGGTGACTCCTCCTGCGATAAAAGCGTTTCTCTTGTGTTTGTTTGCATTCTCGTACCTCGTATACAACTTCCTACCAACCCAGACGGGAATTCCTGTAACGAAGAACGTTGATCTATTACTTCCTCTACTATAAAAGATAGAAGCTCAAAGTTTCGGCTTTTCGAATGAACGACTAATTGATTTAGTAGTTTAAATATCAATTTTCTATTGATAAGAGGCAGAGTTTCTTTATACCAAAAGACGAAAACTGCGTTCCAATTTTCAATTCGGAACAAGCAATTCCGAATACAATTGCTTGTTCATAATTGTATCGATTGATGAATAAAATTGATTGTTTACCTATAATCATAGCAGGAACTGCGATACCGGCGACGAGACCGATCCCAACGGGAGCTCCGACGAGAGTTCCGAGTTGCCAGAGGATCTTCTTTTTTCTTGACCACGGTTTTTTACCCCAAAACGTGCATCCCGATGGGCTGAAATTGAAGAAATGACGAATTTTCGAGTTTAGGGATACAAAGTACAGTTTTTAATCAATGTTTTACCTAAGATAATGAAGATCGCTGATCTCTTTCATACACAACCAGCAGAATTCTGCGCCGCACACGGCGCAGGTCATGTGATTGCAGCTGCCGTCGTCCATTTTGACTATCAGCACCTGGCACCTGGGACACGGTTTGATATCATCCCCTGAAAAGATTAAGAAAGAGAGAATATGAAGATTCAGGGTCGAAAAACTTGTATTTTTTTTTCTTTTACAGTATTTTCAACTCACTGTGCTGTGAGTCGCTTTGACTGAAGCTGAGGGACGAGCTGCGGTCGTAATATTGAGATCGTTGGGCTCTGGCGGCGTCGCAAGTTTGATTAGGATGCCACCTTGCTTTGCAGTGGTAGCAAAAGTACGAGTCACATTTAGGCCTTTCGCATCGTAGTTTAGGACATGATGCACAGCCTGTGGCAATAACGGCGAAGCTACAATCCGGCGCGGGACACCACCTGGTGTCCGGTTCCACAGCCAATACTCTTCGTACCATGAAGTCTTCGTATTTTTCAAACTGTGTTTGGTCGTTCAGAATCATTCTGATGTCTGCGGGGCGGAAGAGAATTAGTCAAAATGAGTCAAATACGCAATGAAATTCTTCAATGAGTCTTGATAATTTCAGGAAGATTTACCGTTGGGGTGTAAAAGCTCCGCGCATTCTGGACACGCAATGTTGACCCTCGACTCTGATATCTCGACCTTGAGATACTGTTGATAGCAATCGTAACAGCTTCGGTGATCGCACGACTGTACGACTGGGAAAGACTCTGAAGAAAGCTCGGCGAAACACAGGGGGCATTCCATCAAGCCATTCTCGTTGCTCTATAATTAAGACGCACACAATTAGTACAGTTCAATGATTAATTATCGACGCTGTTTTGTCGATTGATAAATTTATACTATTCTGGCTTCAGTGTCTTCAATATTACAGAGAGCGGCCAGTTTGAGTTACAAATTCTTGAGGGGGGCTCCACCGCTCTAAGTAGCTACGAGAAGTATCGGTCACAGAGAGCTGGCTGTTTTTTTCTGAATGCTGTTTTGTGATTCGAGAAACATGTTGTACGTCCCAAGCCTGAAAAACTGGATTTGGACCTCGACGAATTTCTGTACGCGGCAGAAAGTGAGATATCAAAAATCTGCCGGGATTGGTTGTTAGGGACAGTAAACTGAGCGTGCACATCAAATTTTAGCCGCAAATATTAAAAATTGTAGAAGGTATTCGACTTTGACATTTTTATATTGGAGACAAACTAGTCGTTCGTGTGGTACGATTGCACTTAATCTGCGTGTTGAACTAGTCTCGAGTTTCTGACGGAGATATTTCAAGCTTGGCGAATTCAGCAAAAAATTGGATACCAAAAATCTGACATGACTGATTGTTCAGGATGGTAAACTGAGTGTGAACACCAAATTTGATTTAAAAAAATATTCATGATTGTAAGAGTTATTTCATTTTACAGCTGGAGGTATAAAAATCAATAACTCCTACGATTTTCTATATCTGACCACGAAATTTGGTTTGTACGCTTAGTGTGCAAAATCGCATTCAGAGAAAAATCAACAACTATTTGTAATCAATACTTCTTGTAGTTATGCTGATTGGTGAATCACCCCCTCAATTCTCCAACGATTCGCTAAAAAAAAGTGTGCAGTCTGGAACACTTCTCGTATTTCACATATTTGTATGATAAAAATGCAACTCTAATAAAAAATGTTTTGGATCTGAATAGTTTATTGAAGACAAAAGGTCGTCGGTACTAGTAGATGAGAAATTTAAATCTTTTTCGTCTAGTTGTTGGCTCTAATCAGAAATATTCCGATATAACTATCGTAATTATTATTCGGTTTCTTAGAATAATTTCAAGGTCTCTGAAAATTTTAATTCAGCAAGGCGTATTTTGCGATATCCCCAAAGAAATCAGCAAATATTTGTCTAAATTCCCTAAAATTCTCCAGTCTTCCAGGCAGGTGGCGACTCTGAGTTCGTCAGTGTCTCCAAAATATTCAATATTCTAGGAAACATAATCCTCGCGAAGTTTTGGAGTCGACGATAGATGCAAAAATCCGTCCGATCGACGTACCGTTCCGGCGTTAGCAGGCGTGGCAGTTTTAGTCGCATTCTGCACGTCTATGGAATGAGACTGCGACTGGGTAGGAACATTGGTTCCGCGGGCTTCCCCTTTCTCGACATCCGTGTTTCTTCCGTCAACCGTGTCTTTTCCTGAAATTATAAAAATGATCAGATTTGCTACAACCTGAAAAATTCTTGGGGCTCGTGGAGCGAAAATCATAGTTTTCATGCGAACCTTTCGATGTTCTGTTGCTCAAGCTCGCCGCCCTGGCGAATCGTCGACCGAGAAGCGGACTGGAGTACAAAAGTCTTCGTAAAGAGAATCGTGGAAGGAATCTTCGGGGTCTCGAACCGACTCCGTTGCATCCCCCGCCATTTTCAGCTTCTTTCCTCATGATTCGGTGCTTGTGTCGTTGTTATAATTCCATACTCCCGATTTCCCGCTGCGTAGTAGTCCGTCTAATGCCTGAGGTAAAAACAGGAAATAGTTAACAGTCGGAATAAACGAGTAGACCGATTATCATAGTCGAAAATACGATGAGAATTGAGAGAAAAACTTCAATGACGTTTGGTGGATGTAAAAGAAAAAAACAAGTAGAATAAACAAATTCTATCGATAAAACAGGTTATGCAAAATATATGGGAGTCTCCGATGATGCGACCTGCCTTCTTTGACTATCGGAATATTTTCTAATCGTTAATCAATCAGACTGACTTTCTACACTGAGAATGCAGCTGAACAATGATTCCTTGAACCTAGAACCCGGTTAATGAGATTATTGAGTATTGTGTAACAAACGCGGTATAATGAAAGTGAAATTATGCAGGAACGAAAAAAGAATGTAAAGAAGTAAAGGTAAGTATCGAAAGAAAGGCGTCCGTTTGTTACCACGAATGCAAGTAAAGTGAGTCATCATCGGGTATCAGAGAACACGCCATGTCACACAATTAGAGGGGAATATATCGTATCCTATTATTTTATCGGCACCAGGCGTATCGTGTTCCGCGAATGTTGTTCTGCGGTGCGGAAAATATGCGTTTACGATGTCTTTTGAGCAATTATAACGCACACGTATCCGTCTTGAACGTATTTAGCAAGTACGCATATGTGAGACACCGAGGCTAAACGCGTTCCGTACACAGATTCGGAGTGGCTCGTTGTGTTGGTTGGCTCCGTGACGTAGAGATTTCTCCTTAAATACACGGGGATTTGGAACACTGGCGGTTATCGGGTTAACACGACACGTGAAGCACGGATCAGAGGGCTAATTGGATTTAAAAAAATGTCGTTAAGTCTACGAACCCTGTAGATATTCAAGGAATTTTGTTGGTTAAGATCCCCCTCGCCTGTCACAACAGCTGAGCGCTTTCCCCGCGGAGTAGACAAGGACTGTAGCAGAGAAACTTTGGTAGGGAAGATCTACTCGGCGTCTAACTATCTGCACATGCGCGGTGTGTCTGTCTAACTACACCAGACGCGTTTGGGACTCCCCGACTCCCCGGAATTTTGAATATTTATATTCGAACCGCTGTATTAACTCGGTGGGAAATAATCAAGGAAATTCACTGTTCATATGTCGAACGTTAAATTACAATTCTATTAAATTTATTCAGGCGTAATGCAGATACAAAATAGAAATTTAATATCCCTACTGAGAAGCAAAGCTTCTGTTTGCAGGCCTGAAGACTTATTACTGAAATTGACTTAGATTAACTCTAAGAGAACACATTAATTTATAGAAATGAAAATGAAAATATATAAGTACACGATGTTATGTTATAAAATCCGCTATATAGTCATGAGAGTCACATATGAGAGTATTAGATGTCGTGCTGAACAATTCTTTGTACAAGCCTATGAACTTTTATTTTGACCCACAGAGAACTCTGAAAAAATGATTCTTTTTCGTATACTTTCGTTCATTTGATGCATGGAAATAATTATTTGTTTGATAGTTGGATATGTATCTACATCTAATATATATAAGGATGTGAATATTGTACGATAATAAAAACCGTGTAAAAATACATGACACAAAATACAAAAATATTTTTTTTTAGATATTCCTTTACCCAGTTCAAATCTATAAATTCGAATTGTATTCAATATATCTTATTGACTTCTTAGAATCCGTCGTATCTTGTTTACCATCAATTTATTTCGGGATTCCATGAGCGCGGTAAAATTGTTTCTCACGTTTTTTCCACTAATTCGAAAACAAGTGAGGAGCCTGACTTCACGAAAATATTTGTCAGATGAGGAAAAATTCATGACCTAGGTACATTTACAATCCTAATTCTTCTTGACATTGAGATCGAAAGTTCGGTAGCCTTGATTTCAATTTTTTGTTCTCATAAAATCATAACAATTTTTTCGTTTCTAAGGCGAATTTATTTATTCTGTTTCTCGTTCTTTGTTTCAATTCAAATGACGTCATGAAAATATTTATCAGTCGATTAAAATCCATGACTAATATTTACAATCCCAATTCTTTTTGAAATTGAGATCGCAAGTTCGCTAGCCTTGATTTCAATTTTTTTCTTCTAAAATCATAACAATTTTTTCAGTTTTAAGACGAATTTATTTATCGTATTTCTCGACTTTTGTTTCAATTCGAATGATTGAGACGCATCAAAAATTGCCGAAGAAATGTCTTCCTCAATCCGTAAGAAAACGGCAATTAAAAATGTAATCTTGTCTAAAAATAGAACCGGGTCGATGATCTTTTGCTCCCAATTTCAACAAAGAAAAATATCCATAACGAATTCCGCATCACTGCGTGTTGAACGTGACGCATGATTTAATTCTCAGCGATTCAAAACTCCCGCGCCGAAGCTAGACTCGCGAGATTCTTTTGTTCGCTCCACGCCACACCACAAGGGAAAAGCGTCGTGACGTCACATCGGTGCTCTGGCCAGGTTCAATGCGCACGCGCAGTGGTCGAATTCGACAGTCGACGTTCGGCGCTGCACCGTACGAGTCGATTTTGTCGTTACCAGTTGCTAGCGGAGGTGGGGGCGGGTTAGGGATCAGCATCAGCCCCTGGCAGTGCCAGCCGTAACGGCAGCCTAGTCAGAACTCGGTGTGTCCTGTGCGGTTTGAAGTGAGGATGACAGTGGTCAGAATCGTGGTGCGGTACGGCGTCGTGATCAGCTGATCGACTGCCGGGACGAAGACCCCGCCTCCCCCAGCCCTTTTTACTCCAAAATAATAATAATATAATAATATATATATAAATAAATATATCAATGAATATAATCACTGGTTAGTTTAAATGTAATAAACGTGCGTCAATCGTTTCGTTATAGAGTCAGGAGTAACCGCGCTCACCTCCTGCCTAAGATAAATAAAATAAATAAATAAAATAAATGTGAGTACCTCTGTGTCCCTTGTCTCTTTGCCTGTGTCAGATTTAAATAATTAATGTGTCAACCATGCCTGTGCGAAAGTACAGAAGGGATACTAGTGAAGTTAGCTGCTGCCTCAAATATGTTATATTTGGATTTAACGTCATGTTTTGGGTGAGTTATCATATACTAGCATATAATACTGTTATAATGATCGTAGACTTTCACTTGTTCGATACTGTTATCGCGGTTAATTATGGAGCAGATTGTGGAGCCTCGATACATCTGCTGTTACAGTATCTAACTTCCGGCTATCAATTCATATCAATCAGATCAGAGATTATTTATGTAAATATTTTAATATTGAAATTCTTGGTTTTTAACTATTTTTAAATAAGTATGCGATATCTTGTCACAGCTTTGTGTAATCGATCTTGAGGAATGAACGTTGTCCTTGTGCTCCAGGTAAACATGATTCAACGTTTTAATTAACACCTACCTCGTTTCTTTCACGTGCATTAAAGAACGGAAAAGTTTCTTTTCCTCTTTCTTTCATAGACAGGATTCTCCAATTTCCGGATAAAAAAAGAATAGAATGATTGAATAAATTTTATGTATAAATGATAACGATAACGACAATAATTACAGTGTTGATAATAATGATAATAATCGTACATTTTTTTTCCTCCTAAGAATAATATTCGTTGTTTCTTGGGGGCAGAATTCCGTGAGGTATTACAATATACCCTGTAGAATCTCGAGAATTTTTAATATGAGAAACGGCGTTGAACACTGAGACGCGTCGAGGTCCCAGCCTCAGGCTCAGGCTCAGCCTCAGCGTGAGCCTCGCGCGACACCTGAAGCTAATAATGAGATTAAGGGGATGATGTGTTCCGGGCGAGGCTCCACTCCCTTCACGTGTCCAAACGTTTGCATCGTGTATTCAAGGATTGGAGAAGATATAGAATAAAATAATAATATCACCGTCCGCGATGCACAGAGCTGGAGTTTCTCGCCTCCAGCTCCAGCTCCACCACCACAGCTTCCCTCCCTCCCTCCCCCGACAGGAGGGAATAATATTTTGGAGAAAAACCGAATCCTCGTTCGTCACGTTTTACACACGACTGACTGTCACCGCGATGCTCGTGAGAAATATGAGATTGAAAATAAAATTGTGCTTTGAGGAACGAAACAAAACGAAAAAGAAAAAAAATAAATAAGACTGGGAGTAAAATTCTTTTCTTCTTCTTCTTCCTCGTTTCCACTTCGATTGATATCGAAATCCACAATTGATCGACGTGATTCAGTCTCTCCGAAACGCATCGTATCATTTCTCGCGCGATATTCCTGCGACAAAACCGGTTTACGCATTCTATACCAGATATTTCTGAGTGCTTCGGCACAGAGAGAGATACACCTCGGGGAGTAGAGAAGGTGGCTTCTGTACGTTCGTTCAGCTCGCCCAGCGGCAGCCCGCAGAGCCTGACAGAGTTCTCCAAGAGTGCGATCCTCCGTCAAAATATCAATGACAAATGGCTCTCGCTCGCTCGATCCCGCTAAGGGATAACGCGCCCTTTATTCGCCTCCTTGGGGAGTTCGCGTAGGATCTCTTTTTTCTTCTTTCTCTCGTTTGTACGTACGTACGATTCAATTGGATTGATGACTTTAGGACAGTTTAGTTGATATAACGGAGTGTTTAACACTACCACGTACGAATTAGATATCCCGCAGATGGTCTTAAAAGAGGGGTTAAATAACGAGGGAGAATCTAAACGCCCGTTGTCTCCATCCTCTCTCTCTCTCTCTCTCTATCACTCTCACTCTTCCTCTTCCTCCACTTCCCTATTGTCTAAAAGTTGTGCAGGTCTATTCATTATCTAGTTCCTGTCTGTCCATTGTTTAACACGTCGCCTAAGTACGCGAGGACTGCTGTAAAACTTTACACTAACTTTCATATACCTATGTGTATATTCTGTGTATACTATATAACTATCTTCACACCCTTATATAAGTATACGAATTTCGAAAAATCCTTCCACTACTTTTTAGGGGTTTAAATGAGCAACAGTTTTGAAACATAGACGAAGTCGATGTCTCATTGGGCTGAAGAGATATCGACGAATCCGCGAAAAAACGTTTTACACTTTTTAAACCCTTTTTTTACACTTTTTTCCTTAATTAATTCCTTAATTCCTTGATTTCTTCATTCCTTCTGGATAGAAGATAGATAGAAGATAGACAGAAGATAGATATTGTCATATATCATCGTGCTTTGCGAAGTCCTGCGAAATTTGTAAGAGCAACCTAGAAACGTCCGGTTTCCCTTATTTTTGTTTTCTTTTCTTTTCGTTCTTGCAACGTTATTTCAACCACTCCGGTGGATGCTGAATGAGGGCGCGCCTAGGGAAAAGGGAAAACCGCTGGGCAAAAGAGGCAAAAAAATGTGTATTTCCTAAAAGTTACTTTTTACTTTATATACGTTTTTTCTTTCGTGTCGTTCTCGAATCAGGAAGAATAAATTCAAAATTTGTATCTTTGCTGAAGATGTTTTCTTTCTTTTTGTTCACAGTTTTAGAATATTTCAAAGTCATTCAAAATTAGTTACAATTATAATTTTATAATTTTTCTTTACATACAAATATTAATATATTAATATAAGACAATAAATAAATAAAATCGAGAATTCGATGTTAAAAATTTTAATTGTAACTAATTTTGATTGACTTTGAAATATTCAAAAACTGTAAGAAAAATAAAACACCTTCAACCAAGATGAAAATTTTGATTTCGGTGTCGTTTGTGACTCATATAAAATAAAATGGAATATAATTTAGCTTCTGACTCTGAAATTGAATCTAAAGTTTTTAAATACCGTCTGCAGCAATGAAAAAGATAAATGAAAATCTTGCTGACTAATTTCCTGATATAAGTGAGCTTATGCAGCGTCCCGTTGTTTGAGACTCTCTACTTCTCTCTGGTACAGCGTGTCTTCAAAGAGGGGATTAAAAACTCACTTTCATATCAAATTCCGGGATCATATATATGACGTAGTAGCAGATACGATTATTTGATCAAGACTCTCTATAATCACGTTCGCTTGACGCAAGAATATTGTAATATTATATGTACTCAAGGGTTATAATACATCTTCATTTACATAAAACTAATCATGTGAGACTAAATAATTTATCAAGGATGAGATACGTGCGTCAGACTCTCCTCCGAAATCTTGAAAGTGAAAAATCATTCCATCCTAGTATAATAGGGAGTAAAATTGAGGTCAATGATACAGACGATTGTATTATGATATTAGAAACATGTTTTCATACCTTAAACGTTAATAATAATGATTAATTCACACTTTCAATCAGTCAGAATTTCATTATTTTTGCCGTAACAGGACTTCAATTACGACGAAATGTTTATTAATTATTTCTCAATGTAATTGGTTTTCTGACTCGATTGGATCGCCGTCACTGAATAATGGATATTTCGAGGGATAGATTCTATCATAATGACATTAATTATTTCATTTTTCGTCAACGCTGATTTGATCAATTATCGAAATTTAGGAATTCGCAATTTTTCCAATAATTTGATGAACAAGATAAAAATAGCGAATTTAGATAGGAATGACCTAAATACACGTGGGCCATTTCAGCAAATCCTGTACGCAAATCAGGCCTCCAAATGTTTGATGGTTTTTTTTTTTAATGATTTCTTGACATTATTTAGATGACAAACAAAGAGATTTCTCGAGTGTCAAAGATCCCCGACTCCAGGTCATAGGGGTTTTCGTAATTAATCGATTTCGCTTTGAAATTTTCCAATCTTATAAGGGAACGGTTAAAAAATTGCCTTGAAAAAAAAATCAAAAATGCGGTTTTCGACCGGGAATTTTCTGAATTTTCCGAAAGTGATGATCATTTCCATGCATCTTGTCCTTGTCAGTGCGAAATGTCAATTTCACCACGTTTCCTATCGTTTTCTTGAAAATTGGATTAAATAAAAAAATAAATATTGATATGGGAAAAAATCATGGAACTGAAGCTAGCAGCCAGAGTTAGTAGCCAATAAAAGTGTTGAATCCAATCCAAATGATACAATGAGGCCATAGAATTTGAATTTTCTAGAATATCATTCAAAGTAATACTTTCATAAAATGATAGACATGAATCTTTACTGCGTGATTTTATTCACGATAAGTTTGAAATGTTTGGCCCCTACCTGTGGCTACTAGCTTCAGCTTCATAAAAAAATCAATCGTGTCACGTTCGAATATGAAATTTGAAACGTGTGTAAATTACCCCTTGTGGATCGTCTCTATATGAAACAAGATTCAAGAATCGCAGCTAGGTTACATCTCATCTGGCTGTACGGACAGGTGCTCGAATTTCATGACATGATACACGTATGTATGTACATACCTACCTGCTGTCTGTGCTCGTACCGGATTCGCTTTCTAAACATCGCGTGTTATGTTAGTACTCATTATGTACTGCAATATGAGCTGGTTATTTATCCGTTGATTATAACATTCTGAAGTTGACTAATCGCTGATACGCGATCCACGGTGCAGCATGAGGTGCGGAAATCGAAGAGGAATAACCGATAGTTTTCGGTTCGGAGTATTTACCCAAGTACCGGGTAATTAATTCGTCCAATTCCAGCAACATTTTCGAACCGGAAGTGGTCGTCCCATTTTTTTCTTTATTTTCAAAAATTCTTCAGTGGGTCGGGGAAGGTGATACCAGATGTGCAGCCACTTGAAAAAAAAAACCTTTTTACAGATTTGATAAAAAAAAAAAGTTGTTTCAATTTTCTTTTGCGATATTTTGACACAATTGTTTTGTTGCATTTTTCATTCTAGATATCATGTTTTAGAGGGAGGGAAGGAGCGGTAAAAAATTGGCAGAAATTCGGAAATCATAGTTTCCTAGACAAACCTCGAAGGGGTGGGTGAGTCCACTGTAAGGGTTAATTTTTTTATCACGTATTATTCGTATTCCACTATTCAGTTTACCGTAGGTACGTTTAAAAATTCACAAAAAAAAATTAATAAAATAGGAATTTGCAATTCGTTCGAAGAAGGTTCCGAACTTGAACTAGCTGAGTATTTTCGGAATCAGAAGTGCATATCTCGCGAAAACAATGGAACGCGGCTCGCATCCAACCACTTGTACCATTGTCGTGTGTGCCGCCTCTCCACGAGGCTATCTATCTATCGTACGCGCGGCATCCAACCAACCAACCAACCCCCCCATTTTCGTATACGCGCATTTGCGAATGCAAATTGAAATTGAACCGCTTAAATTAAACCAACGCGTTCAGTTACAGAGAGAGGATTTAGTACCGGTAGACAGAAACCCCGGAGCCTAAAACACACAGTCTGACCCCCCTCGAGCATATTGTTATACAGTTTGCCTAGCTCTCTATCTATCCGACTATCCATCTATCTCTCTCTCTCTCTATCACTTGTTCTCTGTTATCTGTTATGTACATTCGAGCAAGCCAATTCTGACTCCGTTGAATCGACCGGAATCAACTGCAAATTTAACGTTACAAATATTGTACAGGTTGGCTAAAAGAAAAAAAGACAAAAAATCTAACACTTTGAAAATCGATATAAAATCTATACGCGTTCACCGATTCTCAGGTTGTCATTTTTTTTTTTTTTTACTCTTTATTTTATGGATAATAGAAGAAATGAAGTAATCAATTTTCGATGGCAATTATTCTATTACGATTATTAGGTATTGAAAAACAATATATGTGTTTATGTTTGAAATTTTTATTTTTATTTATTTCAATTTCATCATCTGGAGCCGCTAATATTTGAATATTTATGCATTCATTTTTCATACTTTATATATACTAGCTTCTTGGAGAAAATTAATTCGAAGAGTTATGGAAACGAGCCGAAATTTCGATCTCAGTGAATATAAGAACAATATTTAAAAAAAAAAGAGAGCTAGCAAAAAAAAATCAAAAAACGATAGTTTATTATGATTTCGTAATTTATATGAAAAGAAGGCAAAAGTTTATCGTGTTGGAATAGATAATTCAAATTGAATACTGTAAAGCAAAAATGTATTCATTTTCTAAATAAAAAATTATCTAATAAACAAGATTTTTTATGTAAAAAGCAAAGACTGCAGAAACAAGCATGTATCGTAGGAATATAAAACATATAATATACATAATGATAATATTTTATACTCTTGAGAAAAATAATATATAAAGAGATACTTGATGTTTGTAACTTTTTTGGGGGCAATTTATTCATTCATTTTTTTTTTGTATCGATTTGAATTTTATCCTTTGGGTCGACTGTATGAAAATATAAAGTAGGTATAGAATGAGGGGGTGTATCTACCCCTCGATGTTTATCGTTATAAATTATTTGAAGATCCTCCGATGTCTTAACCAAGCGAGGTTACCGATCTATCTTGACTCGGGTGTATAGGAGGATACAGCCCGGTTAAACGCGGCGGTAACCTCGATAAATAGCAAAGTTACGAGAGAACGGCTTAATCTTCCGGGAATCTCAGCCAATTTCAGAGCGTATATCGCGCTACTCGCGCATCCGTTTTGTCTATATATGTATTCAGGGTTTAATACACGATCCGGAGAAAAATACACGTTCGGTTTTTTTTTTTTTTTTTTTTTTGGTTTTGTCTTTGTTTTCCTACAGCGAGATAACCGAGAATTTAATAATGATCTGGGGATGTTAATAAAAAATATTTCCTAGTTAGCTCGCAATTTACATGTTTTTTTAAAAGAACTTTTTCTAAATTCATGGTGGTCAATATAAATAGTTTGAAAAATCCCTGACTTTCCTGATCAAATTATAATTTTTCCCTGACTGAATCAACGGTGAAAAAAAAAAAGATTTTTAAGAATACTTTTTTATGTATAATTTATACAAGTTTTTCTACTATTTTCATTGATTAAGATTTCTGCACGAGGAAGAAAAAAATCGCTGACGATCTTTTATTCTGTCTTGTTTTGTGTCACCATCAAATTCCTCTTGACTTTCTTCTGACTATTTTTCAAATCTTCTTTCTTCTCTTCTATTCTTGAAATCTATATCTATAAAGGAACAAGTGACATCAACTTGAAATTTGGGCAACCCCACTAAGAAACGATTTTTCGAAATTCGCCCCACAAGGAGAATAAAAGGGGTAAAACATGTTTTCTCGGATTCATGGATATCTCCTCGGCCCGATGAGATATTGACTTCGTTTTGGCTTCAAATTATTGCTCATTCAAATACCTAGAAAGTAGTTTAAGCGTTTTTTGAAATTCGACTCCTAACGGAATGAAAAGGTGCGAAACCAATTTTTGAGGCGCGTAGCGGCACTAAGTGCCGAGTGCCGGAGGCGCCGGAGCCCCTAGTCTTCATATAAACTTCCAAATCCTGATCCAATTGAGGCAAATCGGACTCGTCCCATTTTTTTCGATAACTGCACGCACAAAAATACGATAGTCGTGCAAGTGTGTGAAAATTCGGAAAAAATGTATCGGAGCGGAAATAATCAGGAAAATGTCGGGTGATATTGTGATAGATCTTGGGAGATATATATTTTTTTTTTATAAGGAAAATATGGCGTACGCATTTTCGTTGGTGATTTACCCCCCGGGGTGCCCAGAAAAAGAATATTTCCACCGTAATATTCGGGGATTTTGGGGATCGGAAACTGTTACACCGGATAATAGAGAAATATTACGATGAAGCAAGGCTCGACTTTTCGTATTAGATCGATTATTATTTATTCCTTAGTGAGAGAAAAAAAAAAATCGTTTTTAGAAATTAATTTCATTTTCTATACGTTGTGATGTTACGTTACATTTGAATATAAAATCGATTTTGTGACGCGTGACTCTCTTTTATGCAGTAGGAATGGAAATCGACGTTTTACTCTCGCAGACGGAATATTGATGAAAACGAATACGTTTTTAAAACAAACTTTTTGGCACACAAGTTTTAAATGAAGTCTCACTCGCAAACAACGGGAAACGGGGGAAATAATTAGCCGGTGATTCATTGCTCGAAAAAGGGGTAGAACAAAAGTAATTTATTATATTTTCAAGAATGGTTTGTTATATTTGATTAATGTTTCAAAAATCCGAAACTCCCTTTTTATTTTCTTTATTACATATATTCGAAATTTAATATTCCTTTTCGTCTCACTTCATTCAACCTGACTAATGACACTGGGAATTAATTCACTCGAGTGATAAATCAAGGATATTTGTTTATTAAACTCTGGTCAAAATTATTTCTTGTTCTTTGTCGAAAAGGCAATAATGCAGAACTTTTTCCCTTTTACGTACGATCCAGTCACTCTCTTTCTCTCCTTCTCTCTTTCCAATGGGTTTTCATTATTCGAATGCTATTCAACTTTTATATTAATCATAAATCCACCTCTGCTCCTGAAGAGGAACTTTTAATTGACGATTTAACCGTATGCAAATTAAAAAGGAATAATAATAGTAATGAAGAATTCAACTTATTGCTGCTGCTGCTGCTACTGCTACTGCTGCTGCTGCTGCTGCTGCGCCTGGCTTGCTAGAAGGAAACTAAACTCTACATAAATCAAGGAAAAATGCTGAACCAAGAGGAAATTAATCTTTTAATATAATTCGCACTCTATAAGCCAATCAAAAAAGAAAAAAAAACACCTCAGACCTACCTAACTTCGCCATTTTTAAAGCTAACAATATTTCTTCACATTTTAGTTGATTTCAGTCTCTTCTTTTATCGTCATTATTTTTTTTTCATAAAATTTAGTCATTTTTATGTAAAGAGAAAATTTAAAAATTATTCAGAAAGAAAATGAAGGTCCTTTTTTTTAACGTAAATTTGTTTACATGTTGTTAATCGTTTTTCCGAATCCCACGACACTTTTAAAGACTAGTCATTCGGGACTATGGAGAAGGGCGCCTGAGTACGATGACCCTATATTCTCGCGTTTGAGTCCGCGATTCATGAGTCAGAATGTCGCGTGTGTGCCGGTTGTCCTGTTGTTTTCTGTCCTCGTGTTTTCATGCCCTGGTGTTACGCCAGTATGTACGTAATCCTCGTGTAGTTGAACCGGAAAATGTCATGAAATATATTTTAATGTATCACACACGAGTCGCTTCCATACCTGCATGCGAACCTGCATATGAAATCGCCGGACAAGCCTCCCTTCTTCAATATATATTCATGTCTCGTTGTTACCACCGTGTCGAGCATCTGCTCACTTTTCATATACATGCTCATCATTTCTACTCGTATGAATACACCTGGAATGAGATATGCAGACATTTATTTATTATCCATTATGCGACAACAATTCTAACTTCGAGTCTGGATATCTTTTGAACGGTCAATTATACGTGAAATATCGATGGAACATTTCTTGTAGAGAATTTTACGGGCTTTAAAATTGATTCAGGTCATTTTTCACCTAGGAGAAACCGGAAGTGAGATACACGGGAAAATGTAAAAACTGAGTATTTCGCTTGACGCATGTTGATATCGAAAACAATTTTATTTTCAAGTCTGTATATCTTTGAAATGGTCAATTGTACGTGAAAAATTGATGAAATCATTCTTGTAGGAAATTTTACGGGCTTCAAAACTACTTAAGGTCATTTTTTATCTAAAAGCAACATGAAGTGAGATACATATGCGAGAATGTAAAAAAAAACTAATTATTTCGCTTGACACTTGATATTAACAACGATTCTTAATCTACTTTCAAGTCTGTATATCTTTTCTAAGATGATCAATTCAATGTGAAAGTTCGTTACATTCATACTTGTAGAGAATTTTACGGTCTTCAATTTTTTAATTAATCGTTTTTAATCCAGGAGCAAGCGAAATTAAGCTATGATAAAAAAATGTAAAAAAGAAAAAACACATTTCGCTTGACACTCGAAATCATTGCAAATTATAGAAAAAAAAATGCGCCAAGACTTGAAGAATATTTATGTACCTAATATATATGTGGGAAAACAAATTATGCCATTAGATGGATTGAGAACGATATTACAGAAGTTAGAGAGGAAGAGAGAGAGAGAGAGAGAGACAGTCAGAAAATGGGTAGGAAAATCCTCGCATGTGCACATGCCATCAGTTAGGAAAGGTAGAATGGTAATATTTTCAAAATAAGCCGAGCCTATAAGCCAGAGGGAAATAGTATAAGAGAGATAAAAAAAAAGAGTAGGTAGATATAGTGGGTAGGCTTCGGGGTAAAAAATTGACGCAACCTTTTCGCCTCCTGTATAATAAAGGTAGTAAAAAAGATAAGATTTTTATTTTTATTTTAGAGAGAGAGAGAGAGAGAGAGAGAGTCCAGAATGGAGGTATCAACCATTCCTCTATTTCCATTCTTCATCTCTCTTTCTCTCGCCCTCATTCGTCCACCGCGGGGAGTGTAAGGACGGCAAAGACGTAACCCTATGGGAATCGACGATACTCGTGACGCACGTGACCGGGGAACCCCGTTTTCAGACAAATCACCTGGACTGGTCGCACGTGTTACCCCTATCCACTCAGGCCTAATTGATAATTCACTACACATTTCAGTTAATTCGATCTTTTTTTTTGTTTTTTTTTTCAATCTTCTAATCTTGTCGATTTTTTTTCTGAATGTGTTTTTGTGTAACACTATATAAGCGTACGAACCAAATTTTATTGATAAATATCGAAAATTGTAGGAGTTATTGATTTCCATACCTTCAGCAGTGAAGTGGAATAATACTCTTACAATTTTGAATATATTTTTTTTTATAAAATTTGGGGTTCACCGAGGGGTGAATCACAAGGGAGATGTGGTGTACAGAGAGTAGGAAGTGTTTCGAGATATTGGGAGATATTGGGATATATCGGGAAATATTGCAAAATTTTAGGAGATTTCACACTCGGTTCACTATCCTGAAAAATAAGTAGTGTCAGATTTTTGGTATCGAATTTTTTGTGCTACATTCGCCAAATTCACCAAACTTGAATAGTATATTATGCTACAAGGGAGGAAAGAGCGCGATTTTCGCCGAGTGCGAGGTTTGCTGCCCGAGGCACGAGCGAAGCGAGTGCAGCGGGGGCAGCACGAACACGAGGTGAAAATTGCGCTCCTCCCGTGTGGCATATTTTTCACCCGACTTCGATAAAATTAAAATAAAATTACGGAAAGTAGGTAGTCAATTTTTGACCGGAAGGAAAAGAAGTGATTAACCGGGCAGAAAAGTAAATTGCCGGGCAAAAAAGTCCACTTTTTTGCCCGGAAATTTACTTTTTTGCCCGGCTATTTCCTCTTTTGCCCGGCAATCTTCTTTTTTGCCCGGCAATCTACTTTTCTTCCCTCTGGTCCAAAATTGACGACTTTCGACCCGCGTTTCAGGGGCGAAATACGGTCATTTTATCGTAGTCGGGTGAAAA
>JAEUYN010000642.1:0-191924 GCA_018257835.1 Euura lappo | reverse complement strand
TGAAGAGAATAGTAATAGTTTGAATGATACGCACACGCGATTGCGCAGATAATAGATAAGCAATTGTTTTGTGACCAGAATGTAACAGCTGCTCGCACGGGAGCACGCATTTCTCAAACAATAATATTCATTAAAAAAGGTTCATGAATAAACACGAATAATTTCAAGGATGTGTTTTTATTATAAAGTGATAAGAATATCCTTAACATTTTTGGTCCTTCGAGCCGGATACTAAGTGCGGATTACAGTGTGGTGTGATAATTAAACGTGGGATAAGATCCTAATACATCAATCGGAATGGTTCGGCGTAGTCTCATACTCGAACCTGAAACACAAAATAATAAAACTGGTTATTAAAACGGAAAAAATAATCAATCGGTAACAAAACATCGAAACGGGAGACTTTCACGCAGTCGAAAGTACTCAAAAAGCAGAGAAAAGACAGAAACGGCAGTCTTGTTCTCTCATTCAAAATGGATGCAGCGGGAGCGTCTCATACGTTCTCTCTCACACTCACACGGTGAGACTTGTAGCTGCATAGTTTTGGCTAGGTGGAGAGTTTTTAGTAACCCCGGGGAGTGCGCAAAGCGCACGAGGCCGCGCACAACAGGAAAAAATTTTCAATTTGCAAAAAAAATATCGTGCCTACCCAGACAGCATACTTGCTACATTCACATCACTATGATATCAGGCATCGATTTTACTGATACATCTTTCTGTTCATGTAACTGTTATGCAACACTGGTGTATCGCTGTTCCTTTGATATACCAGGGATGTGGCTGATATGTAATTATGTGATGTCACAAAGAGAGTACGATGTAACGTAGGAATGATATCACTCATGTTCTGTGTTCGTGCTTTAGACGCGCATGACATCCCTGTAACATAGCACAGATGTAACAATGCTATGTCACCAGAATGGCACGATTGGTATATGAATTCTGCGTTACATCCATACTATAGCTGTGATGTATACAAATTGCGTATATCTGTATCGTAATATCCATACTATAGCTGTGATGTATACAAAGTGCGTATAACTGTATCGTAACACATATACGACAAATGTATAATGTCACCAGAAGGATTCGCGTATATATCTATCATACATAATCGAGTACTATCAAATAAAGTTAAAAAAAATCTCTGTAGAAGGATTGATATCAAATACAAGTAAGAAGTACAAAAAAAAGGAAAAATCAAACCATATAACGTCGTGCTCGTTCGCTCGCTACGCTCGCTCACTCGATCGGGTTTTCATAATTTGTGAAAATTGGGAGCATGAGTTTCGAGAAGAGAACATTTTCGAAAGAAAAAATTGAGGGAGTGGTACCTACGGGCCAGGTGTGAGTAAGTAGAAGAGTGACCACTATAAGGTCTACAAGTCACATTTTTTTATCTTGCTATGAAGGCCCGCCAAGTACCACGCCCTCAATTTTGTCTTTCGAAAATTTTCTCTTCGCGAAACTCATGCTCCCAATTTTTCTCCTCACAAATTATGAAAACCCAATCGAGTGAGCGAGCGTAGCGAGCGAACGAGCACAACGTTATATGGTTTGATTTTTCTTTTTTTTTTTGTTGAAAACGAATTTTTGATGGAAGACTTTTTGTGGAAGACGAATTTTTGTTGGTGGGCATTTTTGAAGACGATATTGTGTGAAAGAATTTTCTTGGTGAATTTTTGTAGGTGGACGACATTAATGTACTTGGTGAAAGGTTTTTGCACCGGAGGTGCTTTTTGGGGGATATCACTACTTTTTTGACATTTTTTTAATTTCTAATAACTGTGCTCGCTCGCTGTGCTGGCTCGATTGGGTCTTTGTTATAGATCCTCACGCGGTATGCTAGCTCGGTTGTCGGTATTTTTCTGACCGATTATTACTATTAAGTATATCCCATTGGATGAACGGTAAGGAATCTTGAATTTTCTGTTTTAAAACGCTAGATATCGTCGAAAATTTATGCTCAGTTTATCTCTCTAACTCTGACTTTTGATTAGGGGCAGACGTGAAATATTGACCCTTATTGGATTGCAGAAATTGGTCAGTCGAAATCATTCACAGTAAATATTCGCAACGTGGAACTCTGTGCGCGGCCCTCCTCCTTTCTCATCCGGGCTTGGGAACGGTAACAGCGGAGTTACTTACATACAGGCAGGGTTATAGTCACTGCTCATTACAAATTAAACCTTAAAAAATGTTCACAGTAAGGAAATCTGAAAATCAGTGTACATCGATATTCACCCAATAAAGTCTTCCGAGATAGTACTCCTGTTATAAATTGCATGGCAAGATTCGTCCGTTGCATCCGGTCCACCAACGTATTCTTAGAACCTAATGATTTCAAGTCGTGTAACTATCCTAACTCCAGTAGTCTAATATATAACTGTGCCGCTATATGTAAATTGAAAGCTAAGTCATCGAAGCAAGCCCCCGGAGCATAGCGCAATGTACACATTTTCTTCACAGAGCTAGAAGTGGGCGTGTGATAACTACAACCAACGCAGTTAAAGAATTGATCATATCGTCAAGTCCTGAGGGAACTGACATATTCGGCGGACAGTCCAGAACTGAAACGTCCCGTGTAGAAATTTGACTGTGGCGCTGGTCGGGTGCTAGATAGTCTGCCAGATTACAAATGTGGCCCCGATCTGGCTGAGCTATGGCAGCCTGTTGAGGCCCTGGCCAGATGTTCATGTTTTAGATACTGCGCCCGACCGGGAGCTAATCAGGCTAGCAGTTATTGCCCCTGACTTGCGCCACAATGTCTGCCACGACTGTGCCCGGACTGGCAATATTTATATGAACCTGGTTGTTTTTGATAGGTCAAATTGAAATACGCCGTTTTTATTTTAAGTTGACGGTTAAATATTTATTACTCTACCATCATTAAAATATACAAATTTGAAAAATCTGACGAGTATCACAATATTTTTCTTAAACAATAGGAATATTACAAGTCGCAATCGGTTTTTTAAAACGATAAGAATATTACAAGATAGATGTTGATTATGGAAAAAAAATCGTTACATTGAATACTTAACACCACTTTCCGTTATTACAACTATATATAGATAGTACTGACTTTTATTTCTGAATTTTTTTTTAAAGTAACAAAGTAATAAGGTACTTCAGTACTTCACAATGCTTTATCGCTATAATAATAGTTATTGAGGACACAACACCTTTGGTAATAATAAAGAATGAATATTTAGTTTTCGAAGCTCTGATCATGATAAAAAAATGTATATACATTGATGAAAGACATTGATCAAAGCCCACTGATTTCAGTACGCAATGGACTACCACTCTTTCAATTCAGTTCTGAAGGAGCTCTACAAAATATATGGATAATTTCATCGATTACTGAAAAACAATCTTGGAACCCTGTTCCTTATCAAGATTTGAAATCCCATTGGTTTATCATTTTCTCATTCAAGGTAGATTTATATACTCTGCGTAGCATGAAGTAAATTTAGATCATTGTTCGATAAGCTTCGCTGTTCGTCCAGTAGTGATTCAAGTTCAAGTACTCCGGATTCTGGAAAAATTTGACAAAATTATTTTAACAAGTTAAGGGGAGACTTCGGTGAAATTTTTGCCAATAATAGGTTTTTTAATTCTTACAATATTAAAAGAGGTGTATAAAAAATCCTTCCAGCAGTTTTTCAATAATGGTAGTATCTTTGAAACAAAATTTCAGCCTCCAGCAATGACAGTTCAGACGCAAGGAACCTTGCGGAGAAGATATCGCCCACCGCTGCCAAAAATTCCTTGCGGTTATATTTTCATCGCAGGAGGCTGAAATTTTATCCCACAGCCGATAGTACCATTATTGAAAAACTGCTGGAAGGATTTTCTTATACGACCCCTAATAGCGATTTTCAAAATATCACCGAAGCCTTCCCTTAAGATGAAGAAATTTGCAGGAATGTAACGAAACACTAATGAAAACTGCTCGAGTACCTTGCGTGATGGAGGCAGTTTCCAAATTTATACCGATAGGTAGGGTATCTTGTACAACGATATCTGACGCGAAGAGTTAAAGGTGGTTGTAGAAGTTGTTGCGAGTAGCGACGCAGGTACTCCCGATACTTCTGACGCTGTTGACTTTGCGGATTTTGATGCCTAAAATATCCATAAAAAATATGTATCATTGATCGGAGGGAATAATTATCAGAATAGGTCCTAAGAGAATTCAAGCTGCACTGTGACTCCCTGTCAAAATTATAATATTGGGACACAATAAATGGGCAAGAGAGTGGCAACATTTTTTAATATTAATGAATTTTGATGATTAGTATTCTCGGATTTTTGGTTTAGGTTCCGACATCTGCGACAATAATTCATAAAACATGTAACAACTGAACAGTAGCTTATTGCAATAGCTTAACTGAACTTATTTTTAGGTTAGGTTATACGCGAATATCCAGAATGCGTAAGATCTCAGGTTTTCCGAAACTAAATTGTAATTGAGTACTTGCAGCTTGTTTTTTTGAGCTAAGTTACTGGCAATATCATTGAAATCTACTTACTTTCACGAAAATCGACGTTCTCCGGTCCCCTCGTTCGTTCGTAATAGTCACAATCCTAGTTGTTTTCCACCACCGGCAGCATATCCCTAACATAACCTCCAAACGATCACGTGGAATAGCAGCGCGCGAATTTGAATTGTGATAATAGAATCTTTGAGAAATGAATGATAATCACACGGAAAAAAATACAATTGCTACAGTTACAAAACAAGATTTGTAAAAAAATTTACTCGACTATTTGTTATCTTGACAGAAGAGAAAGTCATTTTGACTATGTTATCATGTAAATCCACACGCCGGTATTGTTACATTTACATGGGTATTTTAGTAAGAATATTCAGTAAGCCTTACATTGGAAGCTTGTACACATAACACCGGGCATCTATTGTGTTAACAGGGTTCTTCAACATGACTCAAATAGTAATATTAACAACTGTGGGGCAGTAATTCGAGACTCAGAGAGTGGTCACTGTTACATGGCACTTTTGTCAATTCCATTCACCGAGCATTGATCGTGGTACTAGAGTGTGCATGTACAATTGACTCAGGTACGACAGTAATTCGAGACTTAGAGAGTAGTAACTGTTACATTGCACTTTTGTCAATTCCAGTAACTGAACTTTGCCTGTGATACAAGAGTGATCATGTGCCATCTACTCATGTGCGACAGTAATTTGGGACTTGGGTAGTAGTTACTGTTGCATGGCTCTCTGGTAAATTCCAGTCACCGAGCATTGGTTGTGGTACTAGAGTGCGCATGTACAACACAAACGCTGCTAATTTTAACATAAAAATCCCGTTCATCAACACAACACAGCATTTTATCTCAAAATTTACTACTGGAATACGTTGATCTGATATTGGAACAAAAAAACAATCTGATTTTCTCGTAAATCTACTAAAAATGTGATACGCCAACTCAATTTCATTATTACATCTGCAGAAATCATATATAGAACAAATTTGAATTCTCTACTAAGCGATGGTATAGCGTAGTGGTTAAGGCGTGCGACTCGTAATGCGATCACCGGTGAGCGTCCCGGTTCAAACCCCCGACTAGGATTAGGAATTGCGAAATTTATCACAGCGGACTTGAAATGCGTTTTTCTTTACATGTATGTTTAAATATGTATTAAAATATCCTATACTCGACATATCTCACAACATAAACTTAGAAAAAATTCTTTTTATTTGAATTTTAGTTTCGGCCATTTACATTTGCAATTTTTACTCTCGCGTCTTGTAGAAGTAACAACCAAAAATACTGAGGTCAGCAGTATAACTCTTGTCATTCGAACTATAGTTTAGTGCTACGGCTACAGAAGACAACAGTCATCTCAATTACATGCTCTTGTGAATATTACAATTTTATGTTCTAAGAATAACAAGTGACTGCAGCTATGATGAATGTACTGCATTTGTTCATTTGACAAAACACTTTTGTCATCCAAACTAAACTCGGTTGACAAGTTTACCCATGTTGACGTAACAAAAGACTTCGCTTGTCCCCTATTTAGCACAGGACTTTTGTAAAATTTACACTATATTTTGTAAGTGTAACAGTTCTTTTTTTTCCGTGCATTGTTTTCGGGTTCATGCCGATTATTTGCAAGTGTTAGAAACCACCGAATATTTCGTGTAATTATCGACATTAAAATTCCAAGGTACATCCGTAATTCGGTCATCAGAAAAATCATAATGGTAAATTATGTCTACAATAAGAAATACCATTTTCGTAATAAAATGCCATGTTTGTAAGTACAAATGTAATTTATAATTAGTAGTAATTGAAAGAACCAACTTTTTTTTCAAACATTTTTAAATTTGTGATTTGTGATTTGGATTATTCCAATTATGAATCACATTTGTAGTTTGTAAATACAAATTTTCGTTCCCACTAATTACATTTTTAATTCGAAATTTTCGTTACCACTAATTACATTTGTAATTCGAAATTTTCGAATCTCTAATTACATTTGTAATTCCGATTTTCAAAATCATTATAATTATATTTTTCGCAAGCCACAAGTTTACCCGAATTATTCAGTCCTGATTTTAAGGCAGGCCACGATAGCGCCTATTCAGGACCCGGACAGTAGTGCAAGCTTGGCAAGCCACAAGTTTGCCCGAATTATCCAGTCCTGGTTTTAAGGCAGGCCACGATAGCGCCTATTCAGGACCCGGACAGTAGTGCAAGCTTGGCAAGCCACAAGTTTGCCTCATGTGGCCCATTTCAGTCTTAGGGCATGCCACGACAAATTTCTACACGGGGTAACTCAGAAAACTGTGTATCAAGCGTTACGGACCTTTATATACTCCTTTTGAAGCGTATTCCGAGTTACGTCTGCTCTAGATTGCCCGCCAAGATACCTCTGCTTCCTCAGGACCCGTCGATATATCAATCAGTATATCAATAACCCGTTCACGAAATAGTCTCTCCGGAACTAGACCACTCGGGTATATAGACTCTTTGAGGCCCGTGCAATTTTTTTGTTTTTAATGTACTTGCCTCGAGACTCTACCGAGTCCCTTGATATTCAGCACCTGAGTCATGAACATATATAACCAATAAAGCGTGTTATTCTACGTCTTAAGAATTTTCTCACCGAGCTGTATATACTATCAAATAGTTAGCCATAAATGGAGAACAAAATATCATAAGCTGGTCTATAATGCCAATTCCTTCTGAAACATGACAAATTTTACACATTTTCAATAATTATGTTTCACATACTGAACTGTTAATAATTATATGAACGACCAATATACCCAAGGGTTTGTGATTAATCTAACTGGTTGACTCTGATAACCAAATAACTTGATTTTTCCATGAAACATGCTTACAATTTCCATATAGTTCGAGTCTCACGCAGCGTATTAAAAAAGTTTTTTTTAATGTACTTGGCGCGAAACTCTACCGAGTCTCTCGATTACCTACTCGAAATTCTCTAATGGTCAACAAAAAAAAAACAATCAAAAAAATCATACAAAATATCGGTTATATTAATTAGGAGGTAACACCGGAGGTCAGTGAATCTTCTATTAGTTCATCAGAGCCTTCTGACACAACCTGTAACCGAGATTGAATTAATACATCTCGAGGACATATTGTTCAACAAATTACGCATACATTTCGCAAACGATCTGTTCTGGAAATGACCAACTGATCCGAAATCGCTCGCAGCGTACTCGAAAGTCGTATATTCGTCGTAGACTCGTAGCCGCCGATGACGCGATTGAATTGTCGCTATCTTTGTCAGTTTTGGGAAAGATGCCGGTGTTTGTCGGTTTCTTCTTTTTTGGAACAGGTGTTTCCGGTGCGTATGTGGCAGACGCTACCTCAGCCATCGAAAACTGCGTCGGAATCACGTCGTATTCTGTTCAGCAGTCGCTTTACAACAAATATAGAAAAAAGACTTTAAAAATTAAAAGAAAATACAGTCCTTTTTTTGTGCTAATTTACTATAACCGTAGCGTAAATATACAAGTATATACGTCGGCTACTTATCGCGGTGAATCATGACGAAGCGGTCGCACACATAACCTATATCATCACACATTGGCTACGTGCAGGTAAGTTGCAACTTTTATATTGGCTTAATATCCTATTTTTTTTATAATTTATGTATTTAAATCGTTTACAGAATATTAATGAGTTCCTCTTTTTTCATCTGAACACTCATGTGACTCAAGTTAGTGCGAATTCGATTCAAAACAATTCGCGCTCTGTTTCCGAATTGTATCTGATCTGTAGAAGAGGAATTTATTTTTTGCTATACATATGTTTGGATAATGCTGTACAAAATCACGAATTTCACGTTTACGTTCCCAATATTTTCTCAATTGTTTCGCAACCGTCGATCCTCAGAATTCATGGCTATCTGCACCCACTAACACCATTGGTGCTCAACCAGCGTAACGCTTTCGTGTGACAAGTTTTCATGACATTTGATATCTCGACCCCTATACTGAACCAGTGGTGCACTATTACCCCGAGAACGGAATCATTTTCAATGCTAAGCTTTGCTAATATACTTCAATATGTGCTGGATTACAGATTCATGCTGTTGAACGTTATACAACTCTACGATTAAATCAGTAGTTACATTTCCGAGTTGAAGATGCCTAAGATTAAGGATAGAAGTGGTTTATCAAAGCGACAACAGCGTCGTCTAGTTGAGAGTGAATATAAGGAGCTGCAGCGCAGTACTCAAGTTGATGATTTTGTTTCTGATGAACTTCCACTACGTGCTGAGCCAAAGATTACCTGCATAATCGCTGAGCCAAATTCTGCTGCACCTACCTTAATCGCTGAGCCTGTTTCTGCTACAGCTGTGACAATTGATGAGCCTGATTCTATTGTTGCCCCAGAGTCGGTTGAGCTCGATAACACTATTTCGAATATTACCACTCCATGGGATGATTTCTGTAATAGCTGTATCGAAGACAGCTGTGATAGTAGTAGTAACAATAGTAGTTTGCCTGACCATGGCACGTCCTTCCATGACATGAATGAGAGAAACTTTCAAACTGACCTCCGAAACTGGGCCATCACTTGAAATATAAGTCACGCAGATCTTAATGCATTACTGAAAGTCCTGCGTTCAAATGGTTTTGATGTACCATCTGATTCAAGAACGTTGATTAAAACTCCTTCGGGCAATCTGGATGTTATTGAAATGACTCCGGGACGTTATTTTCATTTCGGCTTGCGTACAGGTTTATTAGATTCTATCTCTGCGTATTTTTCATCTGAAAATTGTCCATTGGAATTGAAAATCAATGTCAACGTAGATGGCCTTCCGTTAACAAAAAGTACTGGCAGTCAATTTTGGCCAATTTTAGTATCTATCGACGCAGATTTTCATACTGAACCCTTCGTAGTTGGAATTTATCATGGATACGAAAAACCGTCTGACAGTAATGAATTTTTGAAATATTTTGTGGACGAATTTGAGAACATTTCTACTTCAGGTATCACAATATTTAACAAGACTATCCAAATCACAGTCAACGCATTTATCTGTGATGCACCCGCTAAATCTTACATAACTGGGACGAAGGGCCATAATGCTTACTTTGGGTGTGGTAAATGTATTCAAGAAGGAGAATTCATTCAGAACCGTGTAACTTATCCTGAAGTAGATGCGAGATTAAGGACCGACGAATCATTCAGACAAAAAACAAACGAAGAACATCATAGGAAGTCATCTATCTTAGAAAGATTGTTGATATGCATGATTCTAACTTTCCCACTCGACTACATGCACTTGGTATGTCTGGGTGTAATGAAAAAATTACTACAGTTCTGGGTTAAGGGAAAGAAGGATGTTCGAATGACAAGTACAAACTTAATACGAGCTTCAAATCATTTGATGTCACTTAGTGGTTCAATATCCAAAGAGTTTTGCAGAAAACCAAGACGGTTAGAAGATGTCGATCGATTCAAAGCTACCGAACTGAGACAATTGTTATTATATACTGGACCAATTATATTCAAAGATACATTAACAAGTGATCAGTATAAGCATTTCCTTAGCTTGAGTATAGCCATACGAATTCTGGCAAGTCCGGAGTTACATATTAAATTCAATGGCTATGCTCGAAGCCTGTTGATATATTTTGTAAAAACCTTTCCCTTACTTTATGGACATCAATACGTTTCATATAATGTACACAATTTAGTCCACTTATGCGACGATGTTCTGTCAAAAGGGCCATTAGACAGATTTAGTGCTTTCAAGTTCGAAAACCACATGCAAGAAATTAAAAAAAAGTTAAGAACATCGGGCAAGCCTTTACAGCAATTCATCAAACGCCACGAAGAACAGCGTAAGCTAAATTCTGAAATTTGTATAACTCGAAAGAAAAGGGAGTATCCAATCATCAAGTATGACACCATTGCACATGCTGGTGAAAAGAGAGTTATTAAATCACTTGAGTATGCCGACTATTTTGTAAGCACTAGATCACCCAATAACTGCTTCCGCTTGAAAGATGACACAGTTGTTGTTGTGAATCAGATTTATTCACAAAACGAAAAAATTTATCTATTTGGAAAAACATTTTCTAATTCTGAATCGTTGTTCACAATTCCTTGTGAGTCTTCTAAATTCGGTATAAAAGTTGTATCCAACCGAAGTTCTCTGGCTATTCCATTTGGTATATCTGATATTAAATCCAAATGCATGAAATTCATGGCAATGCAGGATGACAGTGAAATAATTATTCCGCTGCTACATCACTGAGAATTGCCGCTATAATGCTGGTCCAGGTGCTATCCCTACTAAAAAAAGATATTGTAAAATATTACATGAAAAAGTACATAATAAATTTCATAAAGTTATGACTGGATTCATGATATAAATTATCATGTAAATTAAGAATGTTGTAAATTATTATGTACTTTATCACATAATTTATCATCTAATTTATTGTGTGATGTTTTACATGAGTTTTAGCTCTACGAGTTTCAACTTCTTTGAAGAAACTGGAATCAATCACAATCATATCAAAGCTTATGAACCTTAAACTTTGTTACATTACTATGCCGTAGCTCAAGCGGTAGCGTCACTGCTTCCAAATTCGAAGGACCACGGTTCGATCCCGACTCGGGTGTTCCCTTTTTTTTTCTATTATAAAATCTGATCATGTAAAACATCCTACGATAAATTAGGTAATAAATTATGTGTATTTGTACAACATAATGGTTAGAACAAAAATCATATGATAAAGTACATAATAATTCGTATCATGAATCCAGTCATAACTTTATAAAATTTATCATGTAATTTATTATGTACTTTTTCATGTAATATTTTACATAATCTTTTTCAGTAGGGATACGTTGTTCTATTTTGATTAAACTAAACTAGATAACCTTTCCAATAGATGAAAGTCGATAGGAATTCACCATGTATATTACATAATCTTTTCGTTTCGAGAGTATGGTAGAGAAAAATGCGTGAGAATAATTTCTGATTCAATCCCTGACATCCCTGTCACTAATTATTATCATACATTTTATACGTATAAAGCATATAATTCCATGATTAGAAATCTGAAAGAAATGAAAGATGCATCAAATTATTATTCAAGACATTCTGATTCATAACGTTCACAGTCCCATAGTTTGTCCACTTAGCTGAGCTCGCTGAATCAAAAAGGAATGTCACAGTTCAGAACGAAGATTTATAACCTCCCTAAGTCTCATCTAAGTTTCCATACATTCTGTATAAAAATTCGTCAATATTTAGCGAGTCGAAAAATTCATTACTGAAAGAAAAATTATGCATACTACCAGTTACGTTAAATTTGTATAGAACAATTTTTATATAAGTATTGTTGAACGGACATTATCGTTGTAGCGTCGCCAAAACCGAGATGTAAACAACTCTGAAGTCTGCCAATGAATTCTCGCAATCGTTTCTTACTATGTAGTCGAATATATCAGTGAGTCGAATCGAATACACTCGGTCGTGTCCAATTGGAACGTTGGATCATGTCACGTGATGTATCCGACCAATAAGAAAGTTGATAGCCCGATGTTGTTACCGCGTTAATAACCGCGGAATTTTCTATCTCACACGTGCCCAGAATTAGCATTCAGCAGTTATTAGTTATTAGCTCGTGAACTCAGGCACTCGAGTGTGTTTAGCTCGATATGTTACACGGCTCTATCACTTCTATGAGTCGATATCATTCCCATGATTTGAAAGATCGTGGCAACAATAAATTATCAGCCATCAATAGAAGCAGCGTGGTGGGATCGGCGTTCGCTAGATAAATCGACAACGTGTGCATATGCGACATACATCCAGGTGAATATTTCCGAATATGAGTTTACACAATATAATTTTCTAGATCTCACGATGCTTGTATACACGGTATCTGTAAGAATATTCCCACTTTTCGGGTATGCGTTTTATCTGACGTACTCCGTGAGCATAATGAAGACCTCAAATTTTGCTATTCGGCCATTTTTCGTATGTACAGGTTATGAGTTTCCAATTTATCTTTGCGAATATTTGTAGATTCAATTCTATGTTTTTCATGTTTCAATTTCGTATCGAAACATTTCGTTTCTAACCCACTTCGGAAAAATGTCTATATATTGAGCATTCCATGGCAAATCGACCTGCCGCGGACCCTCGACCCCCGAAGATCTGGTCCGCGATTTTTTTGTGTCATTCTTCCAACTCTAAATAGCAACTAGAATTTATTTCAGATTTTTTAAATCAAATTTGAGCACGTGGCGAATTTTTTAAGTTTTTTTTCTCAACACCTCGATGACCGTAACCGGAAAATCAGGAAAAATCCTCGAAAATTCTGTCAGAAATTAATTTTTTTTACCTAAATTACGTTATGTCCAAACTTTTTCTTCGACCTGTTTTTTAGTTTTTCCCATTTTATTGAATTTTATTATTATTTTGTTATTTTTATTTTCATTTTTACTCGACTTTCAATTATGATTCAATAACTTAACGGTGTACTGATTTCCACTTCCATTTTTTTTTCTAAATTTTTTTAGCTTTGTTTGGGAGTAAATATCACTAACACTAATTTTTTTTCTTTGAAATTTACTGTTGTCAATGTTGTTGAAGTACAAAGGTATTTCCAGAAAAACTGAAAATGGTCCTACCATATGCCGTCGTATCATTCAAAGATGACGTGGATGATGAAGATGATGAAGAAATGGAAATCACTTCGGAAGTGCCCAGCTGTTGGCTAACTCCTGATAAAAAGCAATGTTATTGGCCTGCTACAAAGAACCTAAATAGTCTCATTCTGCGACGAGTTGAGCCAAAAAAAGACCATCCTCACTGGAAACTGCACAATGTGTCCTTTGAAAATTATTACGGTAAGTTAACTTCTGGAGTAATGATGTGAGAGTTTATGGAGCAACGTATTATATGATTCTCGTACAGTATTTAACCTAAACGCGTTAGTGAATCTAACGAACCCTCTGCTAGATAGCTATCTTTGCTGTTACGTTTCACTTCTGTTCTATCTTCTCATTCCTGTACGAGAATTTCATTGGCCCGATTTTAGATTCGTTTGTTACTTGCTAGTCGTGCTCGTATAGCTATGGTATCGCTGCCTAAGCTATCTGTATCGCTGCCACAGTTATACCAAGTATCTTTGGATGATACGGCTGCCATAGCGATACACATTGCTCGTGTAGCGGTATGTATCGGTACAGTACCGAATTGCTCTCAGCGTACCGCTGCTCCGCTCCCCACACTAAACTTTTTCTTCAGTATACTTGTATCTCAGGTGAAACCAAAACAGGCTCCGTAACACATAGAAGTTAGCAAATACCAATGAACGTTAGGCATCCATCAGTGCCCTACTAGTCGCTGTTCATCGACACAGGTAACCTGTTTCCTGCCATGCCTGTTTGGTTTCATCTTAGAGGCTCAATTGATATACATATACCACAGTATTCAATTGATGGTAGCAGACCAGATCAGTTGATTAGTTCAGAGAATATAAATCTAATACAAAAATAATGTAATCGTATTCTTGAGAGAAGTTCGATTAATATTTCACCCATGGAATATTGCTAAAATTTAATGTATTTTACTCATTTGAGTTTTCATTTCCTCAACGTAGAAAAACTAGAAGATGCCCGCAGGAGAGCAGTGACCATTTCATCTGCCGATGAAAGTAGTGTGCATGATGAGGAAGAGCATGAAGTGAGACGAAAAAAGGGTGTCTCAGAACAAAAAGGGAAGAAGAAAGAACTTGTGGCCTCAGAAGGGGCAAAGAGAAAAAAAGAGATTCCTCCTCCACCTAATTACAATATTCTGAACGACGAACAACTACTACAGATTTCTGACATTTCTCATATCCGGGTGATCAGCGAAGACAAATTAAAAGGTATTTTGAAAGTACGAAAATATATGCGAACATGTAGGACGTAGGATATCTTTCAGAAATATGACTAGTAGAATAATTTTCGAGATGGACCTTACAAAGCTCAATCTAAACTGCCTGTGTTCTAGGCTTCTCGTTCGCCAACGCAGTTATCTCTGAAGTCGACGATACAGAACCACATATAGAATTGAACACTCCATTAGCAAAGCCGTCTTGCAGCGAGTCAACAAAAAAATTCCCAACAATACTCTCATCGGTTACATTGGAAAATCCACATCCAATTACAGGTAATTATTATTTTACATGAGCTGTCACCAATCTGAAATGGCCAAACTCATACTGTACTAATATTGACTAGAATTGTGTCTTTATGTGTATATTTGGAATAGTCTATACAATAGTAGAACATTCATTGTATTCTCCAGGTCCTCGTGCTCAAAATCAGTTGGACCATGAAAACTTGACTACACCGACATCGTCACTCAAGTCCATCAGAGACCGCAATAACGGTAAGTTGCTTCAAGCATTAGATCAAAGTAAGCCTAGCTGAAAAGACATCATAATTCCAACGATTATTTGTCTGCACTTGAACTAATAGCTGAACATTCTTCAGGTCCGCATACTCACAATCAGCCGGACCATGACAACTTTACAACACCAACGTCGTCACTCAAGTCTACCAGACACCTCAACAATGGTAAATTGGCTTTAAGCATTGGATCGAAGTAGGCCTAGTTAAAAAGACAATTATCTCAACGATTATTTGTCTGCCGTGAAACTTTCTTACACTGCCATTTTGAATTTTATGGACGATTTATATTAGTTGAACATAAATTGCATTCTCCAGATCAACATACTTACAATCAGCCGGACCATGACAACTTTACAACACCAACGTCGTCACTCAAGTCTACCAGACACCTCAACAATGGTAAATTGGCTTTAAGCATTGGATCGAAGTAGGCCTAGTTAAAAACACAATTATCTCAACGATTATTTGTCTGCCGTGAAACTTTCTTACACCGCCATTTTGAATTTTATGGACGATTTATATTAGTTGAACATAAATTGCATTCTCCAGATCAACATACTTACAATCAGCCGGACCATGACAACTTTACAACACCAACGTCGTCACCCAAGTCCACCAGAGGCCTCAACAATGGTAAGTTGGCTTCAAGCATTAGATCAAATTAGTAGGCTTCATTAAAAATAAATAATTATTTTCATAGCTTTAATTATTTTTCTGCAGTTGAACCTCTAACGACTGACACGCGAAAGTTTATAGAAGGTATGTGTCACATTGGTCATCAAGTCAATTGATTTGAACTCGAAGTTCTTTTATTTCAAGTCTTGTCTTCTTATTCCCATATATTTATTGGTTACAGGTAAATTTGACAAATTGATTCGAAAAATGGCCGAAATGTCGTTTGAGATGAAAAGAATGAACAGCACCATTGAAGAATCGCTGAAACAACGCAGCGGAGTGCTTTCGAATACGGACCCCATAGTTACTTTGATAAAAAACTCACTTCCATTGAAAACGACCGATCAAACGAAGCAATTGGAAGCTGATATAGCTGAAGATATCATTCCTCGTTCTATTATGGTGAGCATTTCCGAATATCTATAATCCATACTATTTCAAAATGGCGATAGTTGTGACTGTAAAGATTGTGCTTACGACATTACTGTTATTTTGGAGTCATGCTATTTAGAAAGGACCATATACCGTATTTACACGGCTATAAGCCGCATACTATTAACCGTGTAAATGGTATGCGGCTTATAGCCGTGTAAATACGGTATATCAGAAAATAGAATACGAAGAAAATCATCATAGAATATTTTTGTGCTGTTCTAGGTACGGTATCTGAAAAATATTGGTGGGAGTAACGCAAGGGATTTCTTAATCCGAATCCTGGCAAAGGTATTTTCAAATGAACTTGGCTCCAAGTCAACATGGATGGGGCAACGCAATAATTTCCAAATTAGTAACTTGACAATCGTGCAATGCATAAAAGGTATATTAATCAACTGATTCTCATTGAAATTTTTCATCTATTCTTTTTTTTTATGCGTGTAACTTAAAGTAACGTAGAGAAGGTAGGTCATATTTTTTCGTTTTCGTTGAAAATGGTGACAGCAGTGACAGGCAATTGAATTTCAATACTTTCGCTTTCTATACATTTATAAAATAGACATTTTCAAACCGTCGTTCTGCCTTTCATTTTGCTTCATGCAAAGAACCGAGGAAATATATGACATCATTTTTCTACAAAGTACTCAAATATGAAATGATCAAAATCAAAGACGTGATACTGTAATAACCTGTAAATTACGGTACACTCTTGATAAGCTGCATAATTCTGTTGCAGATGCAGTTCTTACTAAGTATAGCTGCACTGACAAAGAATTTGAAGATGTATCGAAGGAGTGGTTCCGTCAGGCCAAACAACGGTATGACAGAGAAATCGCGAAATCCAAGAAGAATCCTAATTCTTGTAGACCCCCACCACAGGTGGAATAAGAGAAGCGAGTCAAACACTACTCAGAGTGTTCAGTTCAGTCATTTAATCTCTTTTCTAAAATAGAAATAGCGATTCAAATACTCGAGTATTCAGTAGTTTAATCTTTTTTTTTATCGTAGCAGCGAATTAGATATTCACAATTTTTAGTAATTTAATCGTTTTGTTTTTAACAGAAGAAGCTCTGCAAATACTCAAAGTTTGCAGTTATTCAATCTCTAAGCCATCCTGTAAGACGTTTCGCCCATATATTATTAAAATGCGTCAGTTATTTTTGTGAGGTGAGTTTCTCAATTAGTGACACGGGCCCAATTACTGACAATTCTGCTAGTATTAATTCAACCGTCATTTCGAAAATGATTAAAAAATGAACTCCTTTTCTTCAAGCCTCTGGCAACTGGCTCACATCATGTGAAAATTCTAAATTCGTATTGTTAAATCACAATTTTACTCAAAATAAGTGTCAGTAATTGGGTCATATCTTTTCAATAATTGGTACACTCACCTCGTTATTGGATAAAAGTGATTTCTTGCTATCGTTTTCGCGTAACTTAAATATCACTTACGTACACGGAGAATGTTCCTATTAAATTTATGTTCCTATTTAAATATTTAAATATTTTTTATATTTATATATAAGTATATAATGCATAATGCATATTCAAAGCAATACGTACCAAATAAAGTTTGAATAAAAACTAAAGCGCTATACATTTTTATTTTGACCAGTGCTTACGTTTATATTACCATCACAATCATATCTGAAAATGTACGTTACTGATATGTTTGCGTTACATACAGTAGATGTAACGTTTACGATTACCATCTATAATTGGTGGTGATTTCATGACGTCGCATATATGATTCAGTTCTATATTTGATACATGTTTTTGTGACGTTACAGTGACTACTCTAATCCATAACTTTTGTCAAGTAACTAGAACTTCACTGGGACATAACAGTTATGTAATACAGTTCTGTACCTGTGACATAACTGCAATGTCGGCATGTGGCGGACATTTTGACATCCATGATCTATAAAATAGACGCTCCCTGTGATGCTGCAGAGACTTCCTGAAGAACAAAGTTACATATCTGATATGTTACTGTTACATGATTTTGCTGTCTGGGTAGGTGCCCAAATAGGGTGCGTCATCAATATACTCGATAGTTTCATTTATATATATATATATATATAAATCGTGCGAAGCGCACGAGGCCGCGCACAACAGGAAAAAATTTTCAATTTGCAAAAAAAATATCGTGCCTAGGTGCCCAAATAGGGTGCATCATCAATATACTCGATAGTTTCATTATATATATATATATATATATATATATATATATATATACTAAAAGTATATTGTGATACAAGTGCGAGAAAGCGGAGATTTGACGAAGGTTATGAGGGTGACTGCACGAGGTGGAGGCGAGTGCGCCGCACGAGCCAAAACCGAGTGCAGTCAACTTCATAACCTCCGTCAAAGCTTTCCGCTTGTCTTCGCACGTGTGTCACATATTATTTTTTGTAAAAAGTGCATCAAAGTCCCCCATTTGAGGCTCTGAAACGTGCTAACCGCAATCCCAACATGACAGCTGGCTCGATTTCGATCTGATTCTCTGCCGCCAGACGGCGCATCGAAGGCGCGGCAGAAAGTTACTAGAGTGTTATAAATACGTGTATAAGAGGAACTAGAGTGTTATAAATACTTAAAATAAAGATCTGCGCATGCGCTGGTCAAACCCTTCCGTAAAAGACCACTTCTAGCACGTTTAAGAGGCACAAAATGGGGGACATTTGATGCACGTATTACAAAAAATACTTTATACAGTAGAAGTTCATGGGTGTAACAGTCATTTGTTAGCGAAATCTTTTTTATTGAGACGACGTTTCGACCGGAGCATGGCCGGTCATCTTCAGGTCTGTGAATATACACAATACATCATGAGCTAATAGTTAAAAAAATATAAAAATAAAAATATATATCTTATTACTAGCACTATCTAGATCAGTATCGGTACAAACCGTTACAATTCAAAATTATGGATAGAGGTTATGTTATGAGAAGAGTCATTAATTAAGTAAATAAGCTAGTTAGAGTTATAAAATTATAAGAAAGGGTCATAGAGAAGACTTAAGCTACCGAAGAACAACCATGGAACTAATGTGGGTCATGAAGTGTAAAATGACGGTAAATGTAGGAATGGTCAATACGCACCGAAGCCACTTCGAGTGACGCCTTGATGTTGTTGGGAAGGCGCGCAGAGGCGAAGTGACAGAGGAACGGAACGATATCGATGCCAGTATCAACACACAAATCAATAAAAACAAAACTCGACCATCAGGCGCAAAATTTGAGCAATTGGACAAGCATCCAATACAATTTTTACATGAGTAGTGATTCATATAGATTGCTGATATTATCTATGTCAGTTCTTCTGTTGCAAGTCAAGTTTCGGGATATGTTATTCATTTCTTTGATCAACCAATGGTGGTAATTGGGTTCTTTGGTCAAGATTTCTGGGTTGTCAAAATCGAATTTGTGTCTGAGGCTTAGGGCGTGTTCACTAAGAGCTGATTTGCCGATGTCTTTGCATGTGATACTATACTTATGATCATAGATTCTTTTATGAAGATGTTGTTGAGTTTGACCAACATAGCATAGATCGCATCCTAAACAGTCAATTTTGTATACTAAGTTTGATTGGTCAGTTATGGGAAACAAGTCCTTAAGTTTGGAAAAAACATGTGAGTTGTTATTAGGCACCTTAAAAACGACCTTGATGCCGTGTTTTCTTAACAACTTTTGGATTTGTTCAGACAACCCTTTTACATAAGGGACGACGGTGAAATTACTATAACATTGAGTGTTTTCTTCTAGACGCTCTTGGAAAGACCACATGTTATACAGTTTGTCAACGCGTGTGGTCTTGATGCTATTGATAAGAGGAAGGGGATAACCATTTTCCATTAGGGTTTTAGTGATAAGTTAGTCTTTAGTTAAGGATCTAGCCGAAAGAAAGATAATTTCTCTCAAAACTAGGGACTTGTTAAAAACATCGAATTCTGTGCCTCCGAAAATATATTTTCTACCCAAAATTCACAAAGCGAACGTACCACTACGGCCAATTGTTTCCAACATTGGTTCTCCCACTTACAATCTGGCCAAATATTGTTCCAAACCTATAACTGCCATAATTGGGAAAAACGAATACCACGCCAAGGATTCGTGGTCTTTTGCTGAATCGATGAGAGGTCTCTCGATTCCTCCTAGTCACAAATTAATCTCTCTGGATGTAGCTTCACTCTACACCAATGTACCCATTGAATTAGCGCTTAGTTGCATTGGCGAACGTTGGAATGATATCAACTCAAACACCTGCTTGCCTAAAGAAGATTTCATCAAATGTGTTAAACTTTGCTTAGACGCCACCTTCTTTCAACATAAAGGCTTCTTCTACCAACAAATCAAAGGAGTAGCCATGGGGCCTCCCATCAGTCCTGCAATCGCCAACTTGGTTGTGGAAACTCTAGAGTTGAGTGTTATTTCAAACTTAAGCTTCGAGCTTCCGTTTTATAAGCGTTACGTGGATGACGTCCTCACCTTTGTTCATGAAAACAACTGAGACAACATCGTTACCGCTTTTAACAAATTCCATCCCGATCTCAATTTCACCAGAGAAGTTGAACAGAATCATGAGATTAGTTTCCTGGACATGCTACTCATCAACAACCAAAACACCCTTGCACTGGATTGGTATCAAAAACCAACTTGGTCTGGTCGTTACTTACAGTATACCTCACACCATCCTGAGGTTCATAAAAAATGTGTTATTGCGGGATTGTTTGATAGACGCCTGAAACTCTGCGAACCGTTATTTGGGGAAAAAAACATAAAACTTATCACTAAAACCTCAATGGAAAATGGTTATCCCCTTCCTCTCATCAATAGCATCAATACCACACGCGTTGACAAACTGTATAACATGTGGTCTTTCCAAGAGCGTCCAGAAGAAAATACTCCATGTTATAATAATTTCACCGTCCTCCCTTATGTAAAAGGGTTGTCTGAACAAATCCAAAAGTTGTTAAGAAAACACGGCATCAAGGTCGTTTTTAAGGTGCCTAAAAACAACTCACGTGTTTTTTACAAACTTAAGGACGTGGTTTCCATAACTGACCAATCAAACTTAGTATACAAAATTGACTGTTTAGGATGCGATCTATGCTTTGTTGGTCAAACTGAACAACATCTTCATAAAAGAATCTATGATCATAAGTATAGTATCACATGCAAAGACATCGGCAAATCAGCTCTTAGTGAACACGCCCTAAGCCTCGGACACAAATTCGATTTTGACAACCCAGAAATCTTGACCAAAGAACCCAATTACCACCATAGGTTGATCAAAGAAATGACTAACATATCCCAAAACTTGACTTGCAACAGAAGAACTGACATAGATAATCTCAACAATCTATATGCATCACTACTAATGTAAAAATTGTATTGGATGCTTGTCCAATTGCTCAAATTTCGCGCCTAATGATCGAATTTTGTTTGTATTGATTTGTGTGTTGATACTAGCATCGATATCGTTCCCTTCCTCTGTCACTTCGACTCTGCGCGCCTTCCCAACAACATCAAGGCGTCACTCGAAGCGGCTTGGGTGCGTATTGACCATTCCTACATTTACCGTCTTTTTACACTTCATGACCCACATTAGTTCCATGGTTGTTCTTCGGTAGCTTAAGTCTTCTTTATGACCCTTTCTTATAATTTTATAACTCTAACTAGCTTATTTACTTAATTAATGACTCTTCTCATAACATAACCTCTATCCATAATTCTGAATTGTAACGGTTTGTACCGGTACTGATCTAGATAGTGCTAGTAATAAGATATATATTTTTATTTTTATATTTCTTCAACTATTAGCTCATGATGTATTGCGTATATTCACAGACCTGAAGATGACCGGCCATGCTCCGGTCGAAACGTCGTCCCAATAAAAAAGATTTCGCTAACAAATGACTGTTACACCCATGAACTTCTACTCTATAATTCTACAACAGTCAAGAATCTCTACTATTACTAAAATACTTTAGTCAGATGATTTACCCGATATTCCTTTGATATTCAATAAACAGGTATAAATACAGATCTTGCATGTAACGCAAGCAGATGATGCATTGAAAACGCCCTTCGCTATCTCAGTTTTCGTGCATTTTTTCATCTGAATCTCTGAATTTACATGCTGCGCTATTATTATTGCCATCTATGATTACACTACGAATCATCATTTGCACCGTGAAATCTACATTACCGAAATGTCCCTCGTTCTATTGTTTTTGTTCGTTTTATTATTTATTTCTTCAACTTTTCTATACGCACTTCCGTTGCATCGCTTCCGTTGCATCGCTTCCGTTGCATCATTTCAAGATTTGATCCCACAGACCTCACTACTGACCCGAAAACGGAAGCATTTTCAATGCTAATAAACTGGTATTTGGTTCATTCAATTCTTTAAACGTTAAATATAGTCACTAGTTAATAATTAAACACATAAGAAGTAGTTTTAGCCATATAATTTACTTGATGTAACTTTGATATTCAATAAACAAGTATAAATTCAATCGTTATTTTGTTCATTTAATTCTTCTCGTACATATTATACATTAGGCGCCCCATACTCTCCATTTGCCCCTTCCCCTCGTCACAGGCCGTGTCGATTAGCGCCAGCGCGCGCCGTCACTTATAAATCAATCGCTGTTTTGTCACAGTTCTTATTAATCCCTCAGTCTATGATTTTAGGATTTTGTTGAGAATCGATCAAGGAATACGCTGATACTTTTTAGGTAATTTTAAAAAGTGACTATTTTCTCGAAAATCACGTTTGAATAATATAATTGTTTATAACGAATGAAATAGTCAATTATCGTGGAATGGAATAAATATGTCGTGAAAGTGTCATTCAAGAGCTACAAAATGCGTTTTTGTGGAACTCTGTAGGTTGAATAAAATCGAAGTTATGAGCAGTTAAAGGAGGGCGTGTTTTTGATTCTTGGTCATTTTCGCGAGATTTCAACCCCCTGTAACTTCTAAACTAAGGGCGATAAGAATAAAATAAAAATTGTTTGATTCATCCGTTGTTTGATTTAACGTGGGATTGTACGACCACTTTTAGACGCCTGAATGTGGGGAGATATGTCTCCTTCTACTCCATAGTCGGAGCAGAGTGCTACTACACGTGATCTCTCGGATGAGACCCCCTCGTATAATTACGATAGAACTTCACTTAGGGGGCGTCCACATATTACGTAACGCAATTTTGGGTCATTTTAGACCTCCCCCCTCCCCCATGTAACGGACCGTAACAAACGATCAACCCCCCCCCCCCCCTGCTTGTTACGTAACGTTTCACATTTTCGGTTTTTGATAATAAATTCAAGTGTTTCAATTCCTGGAGGCTGAAAAGAAGATCCATACGTGCCAATACAACACTTTATTTTTAGGAGCTATACATTTGAAAAAGAGAACCATTAATTAGCCTTATCTTTATACAGAGGTAATACATTCCTCTTAAGCTTTTTTTTTCGATGCTCTGTGCGCGTATCTTTTGAGATATGCATCGAAAACTTCTACGTGCCGCGGAGTCAAAATAGTTGTATTTTAAATGTTACGTAACAAAATTTCAGACCCCCCCCCCTACGTAACAGACCGTAACGCTCCATCACCCCCCTAAACGCGTTACGTAATATGTGGACGCCCCCTTACAGGTAAGTTCGATTAATCGTTTATTTATTGAGTATATAGGAATATCTTTGGAGTGGTTGAAAGTGTCTGAACTACCGAATATCCACTATGTATCGTGTATACGATAAACTATTTATTAAATAACAATAACAATAAGACAATGACAATCAATAACTGAGAGTTAGTACGATTCACTATTGATATATCACAATTAACTGATTGCACTGTTTGAATATTGCGCTCGAAGTTGCTTCTGTGGCTCCAACGGAAAGACTGAACTGCCGGCTGCGCGAGCCGGTCGATATTTATACTCGATCTCGGAGCTAGAAGAATCGATTCTCGACATTTCGGGAAATAGACGATTCTCGCGCTCTCTAGCGTTGTCATAGAACAGCTGACTGTCGTTTACAGGTTAGGTACGTTCGAGAACGAGCTCGAGCCGCCACACACTCCCCCCCTAGATGTAATGTATGTTACAAAGGTCTTTAAACCTTTTAGGTATTCTGACGGTTCTTCCAGACCTAGTGGTTGTTGTTGCTGTAGGTCCGTCTGGGTTTTCGGTGGGTGCGTCAGATGTTGGTTTGTCTAATTGTGGTTTTCTGACAGTTGGTGGGGAAGGTAGAAGTGGTGACATATTGGCGTTGATCAGAAAAGCTGGTTAGAGGCGATCAAGTGTGACTTTTTTGATTTTTCCATTGACCTTAATGTCGAAGTATTTTGGATAACGTTTGATGACTTCATAGGGACCGTCGTAAGGAGGTTGCAGTGATGGTCGAACAGCGTCGTGTCTCAGGAACACATGCCTGCACTTGTGAAGCTCCTGGTGGACGAAAATGTTCTTTGGACCGTGGTGAGATGTTTGAACTGGTTTGACTGATCGGAAGTGTTACTGAAGTTTCTCGACGAGAGCTTCTGGTTGCGTCGTTGGTGTTTCGACAAAGAACTCTCCAGGCAAACGTATGTTGGTGCCGTAAAACATTTGTGCACTGGAGGCGTTGATGTCTTCTTTTATTGCACTTCTCATTCCGAGTAAAACCAGGGGCAAAGCATCTACCCATGATGGATTGTCCATAAGATGGTACATGAGAGCAGCTTTGAGTGTTCGGTGCTGTCGCTCGATCAGTCCATTTGATTGAGGATGGTATGCAGTCGTCATGGATGTTCTGATCCCAAGTAATCTTTTGAGTGCTCTGAATAACTTGCTATCAAACTGTCGTCCTTGATCTGTGGTGATCTTTTGAGGAACTCCAATTCTTTAAATCCATCCCTGAATTAATATTTTGGCCACTGTTTCAGCTTCCTGATTTTCGAATGGAAAAGCTTCAAGCCATCTTGAAAAGCGGTCTACAGCTGTGAGAAGGTATCGGTAACCTTGGCAAGTCTGTAGAGGACCAACAATGTCGATGTTGATGTGTGCGAAGCGTTGATCAGGAACTGAGAAGTCTGCGAGTGGAGTTTTGGTGTGCTTATTCACCTTGGCTCGCTGGCAAGTGATGCAAGACCGGGTCCAGTCACGGAGGTCTTTATTCATACCAGGCCAGATAAATTTTTCAGTGATGAGTTTGACTGTTGAACGAATCCCAGGGTGAGATAAGCCGTGGATGTTTTTGAAAACAGTTTGACGAAGATGTTTTGGAATTTACGGACGAATGTTGTCTGTTGATAAGTCACAGTAGATCTTTTTGTTCGATCCAGGAGTCCTGATTTTCCTTATTACAAGGCTTTTGTTGTTCAACAGGTCCTGAAGATCTTGATCTTCCTGACAATCTGATAGGTTGTCGTAGTCGATTGGAGAAGGAAAATTGACAGCTTCTACTCTGGAAAATGCGTCGGCTACTGTGTTATCTTTACCAGATACGTGTCGGATGTCCATGGAAAATTGTGAGATGAACCCAAGTTGTAGACTTTGCCTTGGTGTGGCTTTTTCGGCTGGTTGATTAAATGCATAGGTTAGGGGTTTGTGATCGGTGAATATCACGAAGCTGCGGCCTTCGAGCATGAAACGGAAATGTTTGTCAGCTTCGTAGAGTAATTCGCGATCATAAGCGTTGTACTTTTATTGCGTTGGAGTAAGTTTTCTTTAGAAGAAACTTAATGGTTGGTTCACTCCATTTTGCTCTTGTTGTAATACCGCGCCGATGGCTGTGTCAGATGCATCGGTGTACAGCGATAAGTTGGCGTCCAGTGCTGGATAAGCAAGTAATGTTGCTTCAGCCAATTCCTTTTTGAGGCGTGTGAATGCTTGAGTCATTTCAGGAGTCCATTGAACTGTTGCTTGGCTGTTTCGCTTTTGACCAGCGATGACGCGTTGAAGAGGGGCTTGAATGTGTGACGGGATGTACAGCCGACGGTCGATAACCCGCCATTAGCGTATGGTAATTACCATACGAACACATCGATCCAGCGATCGATACCCTATCGACCGACGGCCTACATCCCGTCACCAGAGTCAACCGGCCATCCGCCAGATGAGCCGGACCGTAGTTCACAGGCCGCCGATAGGCGCGCCGCTTCCCGCAGCCAGAGCGCACCCGAGCGCAGTTATAACGACCGGCCAGACCAGCAGCGAGCAGTCTCGATCGACCAGCCAAGCCGGGCGCTCCCGACCAAGCTCACTGATCTTGACTCACTTTTGGACTGTAGGGTGCGACCTCAGACCACCCGGGATAGAGTCTCGCGTTTAGACACCGCGACTTTATTGTACCGTAGACCGTTCCGTTTATTCCGTTAGAACCTGTATAAACTTAGGCCGTAGCATTTAATACCGTACCGTACTTTAATTCTCCTGTAATATTCATTTATTAATTTGATTGGTTATTTCGTACTAATATTAAATACTCATTTGAACTTTAGTATTTAATATTCCTGATATAAGTTAGACATTTTCGGAGATAGAACTCCTTTAATATTTCCTTTAATATTTTCTTGATATATTTTCTTGATATATATAATTTCGGAGTTTAGGACTCCTTTAATAATTCTTAATAACTAATTATCTCTCATTTATTTCATAACTAGAATTTACTGCGCGCATAGGTTAAGATAGTAATAAGAGTATAGGCAATTTAGTTATAAGTCAAGCTGACTGTAGCCTGTATATTTTTGTATTCCAGAGACTCCGCCGCCGTCCGCGATCCGGAGAATACCGTGCCTTAGCTTTATTTGAATAAATTTATTATTATTTTGTTATAAATATAAACAGTGTGTTATCATTCACACTCCTCTTTACTTCCCTTTCCTTAAATCTGACCCTGGTTTACTCTGAGCACCCGGTGGAAAGGGGAGCGACCATTTCCACCTTGGTCCCCACGAGGTACACCGTTACAAATGGCGCCCGAACAGGGACCGATTTTTCTTTCTTGAGGCAGCAGTCAGCTCGATTTTTTTTTTTAAGTATAAGCTAGTCTTAAGTACCGAACATTGTAAAACCCGACCCAGAAGAAGATGGCATCAGAAGCGACAGGAACCGCCTGGATCTATGGCCTAAAGAAGGAAGCGGTAGAAACGTTACTGAAACGAGTAAACGTAGACTCCATTGGGACACTAGACGAACTCCGCAAACGCTTGGCGGCGTTTATCCGTACTAACCCAGACATCATCATCAAGCCGAAGGATACGGCAGACGCAGATGCGTCCCATATCGATAGGAGGGCAGATGGTCAAAACCTGCCAACCCCGCCACCTCCACCTCCACTACCCCCGCCACCGCCCGCAATCCAACCGTCTCCGCAACAGGAAGATCCTCCCGAAACACATGGACCAAGAAGGGACGCCATAGAAACGCTACTGAGCCAAGTTGACAGACGCCCCGACGAGTCACTAGACGACCTCCGTAAACGCCTGGTGGCATTTATCTACAACAACCTAGACGCTATTGCCGAACCGAGAGAGACAACGAGCGCAGGACCGTCTCACGCCGATAGGAGGGCAGAGGGTCAAAACCTGCCGTCTGCGCCTCCACCCGAGCACTCGAGTGCATCCCCACAAAATCCGCCAAATACCGAACCGCCGCGAAACCCGCCACCTCCCCAAAGCCAACCACCCCCGCAAAACCTGTTACACTCCACCCAACTACCGAACTCTCCGCTCCTGATACAGATATCCAACCCTCCACCGCCGATGCACGGGGCAACACAGAGGATGGCGGACGAGCCAAACGTCATCGACCAAGTTCGGAAGTGGAACTGCCACTTCGATGGGAAGGACGTCCACTCCTTCCTCGAACGCGTGGCCGAACTGAAGGAAGCATACCAGATCACCGACCGCCAGCTACTCCGCAGTCTCCCCGAACTCCTGAAGGGAGAGGCCCAACTATGGTACCGCAATGCCAGAGATAGTTGGTACGACTGGGCTAGTTTTGAAGAATGTCTAAAGCATTACTATGTCCCAGCCGGAGAAAGAAGGATGTTGGACAAACAAATCCGAGACCGCGTCCAAGGAGAAAACGAACCCGCCAGAAAATTCATCACGACAGTCCAGACCCTCATGCGCCGCAGAGGCGGCATGCGACCAGAAGAGCAACTCGATGTTCTGTACTTCGGCCTCCGACCCGCATACCGCATGTACATCCACCGCGACATGGTGGATTGCATCGGTCGACTAGTACAGAAGGCAGACGAATACGAGGAGCTGACCAGAGAGCAGAGACAGGGTACAGCAAATAGTGTCATAAAGAACACCGGTACAAATGGCACGAAATCCCGAGCCAACGAAACCGTAGCCGCGAGTTCACAGGCCAGCTACTACGACCGTAAAGAATGCTGCTGGCGATGCAAGCAAAGAGGACACAGCCGCCACGATTGCAAACAAGCCTCTAAATTGTTTTGCTCCTGGTGTGGGAAAGACGGAGTCTTCTCCAGGGACTGCAACTGCCCACGTCCGGGAAACGAGGGACCGGCCGGGTCAGCAAACTAGAACCGATCCGGCCGCTAACAGACGAACGCCTCCGATTAAAAGTGGAGATAGCCGGCTACTCCACCATGGCGCTGCTAGACACTGGCGCAGCGGCGTCATACATCAACCGCGAAATGGCAGAACGATGCTACCAGACCGGATGGACCAGACACGACGAACGATCTTTCGCCACCCTAGCCGATGGGACCGAGACCAGCATGGACGAAAAAGCCGAAGGACTGATCGCGATAGAGGGCCAACTCATTCGCCACTCGTTTTACGTCCTACCGTCATTAGGCTACGAAATCCTGATCGGAACCGACCTCCTACGCGTACTCGACATCCGGGTAACGATCGCCGGACGAGAAATCGACCCCGCGACGTGTAGACTGACCGATGTCACACCCCGGGGCCTAGACCAACCTGGTGGTCTAGCCGCGATCGCGCCGCGAGAACGAGACAACCTGCAACAGTTCCTGGACGAGGAACTTCCGAAGTTCGAAAAAGTCAGTGGCGCAACTCCACTGACTAAGCACCACATCCGATTAAAAACCGACCGACCGATAAAACAACGGTACCGACCGCGAAACCCCGCGATGCAAGCCATCATTGACGCGGAGGTGAAGAAAATGCTAGAAGAGGGGGTGATCGAACGAGCATACGGCCCCTGGAGCTCCCCCGTAGTAATTGTCAAAAAGAAAGACGGCAAAATACGGTTCTGTATTGACTACCGGAAAGTCAACGAGGTGACCGAGCGCGATGCCTACCCGCTACCCCAGGTAAACGCTACCCTCGACAAGCTCAGGGGAGCAAAGTACCTGACCACCATCGACCTCAAGAACGGGTATTGGCAGATACCACTGACCGCAGCGAGCAAACCGATTACCGCATTCACAGTCCCAGGGAGGGGACTATTCCAGTTCAAGGTGATGCCTTTTGGCCTCCACTCAGCGCCAGCCACGTTCCAACGCCTTCTAGACCAGGTGATCGGACCAGACATGGAGCCACACGCGTTTGCCTACCTAGACGACATCGTGGTGGTAAGCAAAACGTTCGACGAACACTTGCAACACCTACGCGAGGTATTCCGCCGACTCCGCGCCGCGAACTTACGAATGAACGCCGACAAGTGCCACTTTTGCGTGACGAACCTAAAATACCTAGGCCACGTAATCGACGAACAGGGCATCCGTACCGACCCGGACAAAATCGAGGCCATCCGGAAGATAAACGCACCGACAAACAGGAAGGCACTCCGCCGATTCTTAGGAATCACATCGTGGTACAGACGTTTCATACCAGATGTCGCCACGATCGCAGCACCCCTGCACGAACTCCTGAAAAAACGGACAAAATGGCAATGGGAAGCCTCTCAGGAAGAAGCGTTCCATGAATTAAAAGAGCGCCTCATCACAACACCAATACTCGCCTGCCCTGACTTCAACAAACCGTTTACACTGCAAACCGACGCTAGTTCCATTGGCCTAGGCGCCGTCCTGACCCAAGAAGAGGATGGAGAAGAAAGGGTCATCGCCTACGCCAGCCGTACGTTAAATCAAGCAGAGCGAAACTACTCCGTCACAGAAAAAGAGTGTCTCGCTGTTGTGTGGGGAATCCGCAAACTGAGGGCATACCTAGAGGGATACCGTTTTAACGTCATCACCGACCACCAGTCCCTCAAGTGGCTACAAAAACTAGACAGCCCCTCAGGCCGACTCGCTAGATGGGCCCTCGAACTACAACAGTACGACTTCGAGATCCGCTACCGAAAGGGAGAGGAAAACGTTGTAGCAGACGCACTGTCACGGAACTTCCTCCACGCAATCGATCAACCGATCACATGCTCGTGGTACCTCACGATGAAGAAGGCCGTACAGGACGAACCCGACCGCAACCCGGAATTTTGTATCCAGGACGGTGTGCTATACAAACACATCCTCCACACACTCGACTTCAACGACACCAGCGAGAAAGAAGATTGGAAAAGATGTGTCCCCAAAGAGGAACGCGCGCGAGTGCTCTCGGAGAACCACGACGACCCGACCGCCGGACATCTTGGCATCGCCAAAACGTTAAGCCGACTAGCCCGAAACTACTACTGGCCCGGTATGTTAAGAGAGGCAACCCAGTATGTACGAGCATGCGGTAACTGCCAGCGAAACAAACCGATGCAGCAAGCAACCGCCGGACAGATGCACGCAACCTTGGTGACCGAACCTTGGGAGCACGTCTCCGTAGACCTCGTCGGACCACTACCCCGGTCAAGCACGGGTCACACACAGCTAGTGGTGATACAGGACCGTTTTACGAAATGGGTCAAGGTAAAACCCTTACGAACCGCCACCGCCACCGCCGTCACGAAAACCGTCAAAGAACTAGCCGTACTCCGACACGGATGTCCAAAGATATTCACAACTGACAACGGGAAGCAGTTTGATAGCAAGGAGTTTACGAAGCTAGTCCAGCAGTACAACATCACGAACCGCCGAACACCGCCGTACACACCGCAGTGCAACCCCATCGAAAGGGCCAACCGAGTGCTGAAAACGATGATCCGCCAGTACGTTAACCAGAACCAGAAAACGTGGGACGAACTCATACCAGAATTCGCGTTCGCCTACAATACGTCCAAGCACGACGCCACGGGGTACACACCAGCGTACCTAAACCTCGGCCGAGAACTCCCCGTACCAGGGGGTGTCGAGAGGAAGAACGACGGACTAACCGCGGAAGCCCGCTTAAAAAGGCTACGAGAGGCGTACGAACTCGTACGGGTAAACCTCGCACGAGCGTTCCAGAAACAACAACACTACTACAACCTGAGACACCGAGACTGGCGACCCCAGCTAGGACAGACAGTCCTAAGGAGGACACACATCCTCTCCGACAAGGCCGCCAATAGAAACGCCAAACTAGCGCCTCGTTACGAAGGGCCGTACACCGTACATCGCGTAATATCGCCCGTGATATTCGACCTGAAACCAGAACGAGGAAAGATAGTCACACACATCCACGTACGCGATCTCAAGCCGTTCACGAAGAACGACGTGGACGAATGATAAATATTCGGATCATGGCCACCCGCAAATGTAAATAGCAATAGAATAAGCAATAGGTTAAGAATAGCAAATAAGTTAGAATAGTACAAACACTACCCCCATAAGCGTTCCGCTTACACCCCGAAGAGGAGGGGGGTGTGACGGGATGTACAGCCGACGGTCGATAACCCGCCATTAGCGTATGGTAATTACCATACGAACACATCGATCCAGCGATCGATACCCTATCGACCGACGGCCTACATCCCGTCACCAGAGTCAACCGGCCATCCGCCAGATGAGCCGGACCGTAGTTCACAGGCCGCCGATAGGCGCGCCGCTTCCCGCAGCCAGAGCGCACCCGAGCGCAGTTATAACGACCGGCCAGACCAGCAGCGAGCAGTCTCGATCGACCAGCCAAGCCGGGCGCTCCCGACCAAGCTCACTGATCTTGACTCACTTTTGGACTGTAGGGTGCGACCTCAGACCACCCGGGATAGAGTCTCGCGTTTAGACACCGCGACTTTATTGTACCGTAGACCGTTCCGTTTATTCCGTTAGAACCTGTATAAACTTAGGCCGTAGCATTTAATACCGTACCGTACTTTAATTCTCCTGTAATATTCATTTATTAATTTGATTGGTTATTTCGTACTAATATTAAATACTCATTTGAACTTTAGTATTTAATATTCCTGATATAAGTTAGACATTTTCGGAGATAGAACTCCTTTAATATTTCCTTTAATATTTTCTTGATATATTTTCTTGATATATATAATTTCGGAGTTTAGGACTCCTTTAATAATTCTTAATAACTAATTATCTCTCATTTATTTCATAACTAGAATTTACTGCGCGCATAGGTTAAGATAGTAATAAGAGTATAGGCAATTTAGTTATAAGTCAAGCTGACTGTAGCCTGTATATTTTTGTATTCCAGAGACTCCGCCGCCGTCCGCGATCCGGAGAATACCGTGCCTTAGCTTTATTTGAATAAATTTATTATTATTTTGTTATAAATATAAACAGTGTGTTATCATTCACACTCCTCTTTACTTCCCTTTCCTTAAATCTGACCCTGGTTTACTCTGAGCACCCGGTGGAAAGGGGAGCGACCATTTCCACCTTGGTCCCCACGAGGTACACCGTTACAAATGTCAGCAGCATGTTTGATGAATCTGTTGTAGAAGTTGATCATGCCAAGAAAACGACGTAAGCCCTTAATTGTTTTTGGTACATTATACTCCATAATGGCTTGCACTTTGGCTGGTAAAGGTTTGAGTCCATTGGAATCGATGAGGTGTCCAAGGAATTCGACGTTCGAAAATCCAAGAACGCATTTGGATGGATTGACTGCTACACCATAGGCTTGTAGACGTTGGAACAGTATTTCCAAGTGTTGCAGGTGTTGCTCTTGATTTTTTGAGGCGACAAGGATGTCGTCGATGTACGTGAAACAAAAAACCAATTCAAATGTGACTTCGTTCATGAATCGTTGGAAGGTTTGGGCTGCGTTGTGTAAGCCAAATGTCATGTAAGGAAACTCAAACAGTCCGAAAGGTGTTGTGATTGCAGTCTTAGGTATGTCTTTTTCTGCAAGAGGAATTTGTTGATACGCTCGAACTAGATCGATGGTTGAGAAAATGGTTGCACCATGCAGGAGATGTGCACAGTCTTGCAGAAAGGGTATCGGGTAACGATCTGGAATCGTCACTGAGTTCAACTTTCTGTAATCTCCGCAAGGTCTCCAGCCTCCGCTCTTTTTAGGTACTAGATGCAGAGGGCTGGCCCAAGGACTTTTGGAAGAACGGCATAAACCTTGCTGGAGCATAAACTCAAATTCTTGTTTCGCCGCCTTCAGTTTGTCTGGTGCGAGGCGTCTGGGTCTGGCTGTTACGGGTCGTCCTTTTGTCTCAATGTAGTGCTCTATTTGGTGAGCAACCTGCTGTGGTAGAACTGAGTTCCTTGTGAGTGCGGGAAACTGTGCGAGGAGCTCTTTATATGGTGAATTTTTCTCGATAAATAGAACCTGGGAAGTCGGGTCTTTCAGCAGTTGTCCCTTGGTTGTTAACGAGGTATTACCATCGATGAGTCTCTTGTGTCGCACGTCTACCAGAAGGTTGAATAAGGAGAGGAAATCCGTGCCAATGATGGGTTTGCTGACGTCCGCAATGATGAATGGCCATTGGAAAGAACGGCGTAGACTAATGTCAAGTTGGAGTAATTTTTGCTCAAAAGTTGCGATTGGTGTACCATTTGCGGCGTAAAGAGTTAGCTTGTTGCGGAAGCGTTTTTCTTGAGCGGAAGGTGGTATAACTGAGAGATCAGCGCCGGTGTCGACGAGGAGTTTCATCTTCGTGGAATTGTCGTGGACATAAAGGCGACGATGCAGTGCGTCCCGGTTATCCGCCGCCGAAGATAATCGGGGAACTAGTTTTCCGCCGGTGTGTTGCTCTTCCACTGACAGGGCTGCTCACACTTTTTTGCTTTGTTTTTGTAGCGAGAGTGATACCAGCAGAGTCGACGATCGGCTGATTTAGATCTGGATCTAGATCGACTTGTGGATCTTTCTCTGCTGCGACCACGTGGAAATCTCAATTCAAGTTTCTCAATCTTTCTGGCAAGCTCAGAGATTTGTTTCTCTAGCGGTGTTGCCGTAGATTGAGGAGAAACGATGTAGCTGATGCCAGGTGAAGCGATTTCCGCGATCTTGTCAGCCATCTGAGTCAGTTTGTCAAGGCTGTCGTCACTTGTAGACAGTATAGCCTGAGTCTGTGTGGGAAGACGTTGAAGCCATAACGATTTGAGGAGACTGTCTGTAATTTTGTGCCTTGCGAGGTCTTTCATTTGTCGGAGAAGTTGTGAAGGGCGTTTGTCTCCCAAGTCCAAATCGTTGCGAAGCGTTCGCATGCGCTTTTCTTCACTGTCAGCGAAACGCTCGATCAATCTTTGTTCCAGTTGTGCATACTTGTCTGTATCTGGTGGATTGATCACAACGTCGCTAACTTCGGATAGGATGTCGCCGTCGAGAGATTGAACCACGTAGTAATATTTGGTGGAATCCGTGCTGATGCCTGCTGTGTTGAATTGTGCTTCAATTTGGCAAAACCAAAGAGAGGGGTTAGCCTTCCAGAAGGGTGGTACACGTACGCCTACTTTGACCACTTCTGGGTTGGAGCTGGGCGAGTTGCCTGCACTGGGTCCGTGATCATCGTGTCCAGGCATTCTGAAAAACACTAGACACTAAGCACTTTTTAAGGACACTTTTTCCGCGCACTTAAATTGCTCACTTAAATCGGGGTCACCAATATAGGGGAGATCTTTGGAGTGGTTGTGAGTGTCTGAACTACCGAATATCCACTATGTATCGTGTATACGATAAACTATTTATTAAATAACAATAACAATAATACAATGACAATCAATAACTGAGAGTTAGTACGATTCACTATTGATATGTCACAATTAACTGATTGCACTGTTTGAATATTGCGCTCGAAGTTGCTTCTGTGGCTCCAACGGAAAGACTGAACTGCCGGCTGCGCGAGCCGGTCGATATTTATACTCGATCTCGGATCTAGAAGAATCGATTCTCGACATTTCGGGAAACAGACGATTCTCGCGCTCTCTAGCGTTGTCATAGAACAGCTGACTGTCGTTTACAGGTTACCCACATGGAAAAATATATATGCCGAAAAAGTATGTCGTGTATAAGTTGAACATATATGTCAACATATATACGACATATGGTATTTTTGGCCGATTTTTATATATGTCACATATAACTAACATGTATCTAATAGTTTATATATGTCGCATATATGCCGGATATATGCCAGTAATTGAGAATTGAATCTTCAGTAAAAATAAGAATAATAGTGTAGTAATGGTAAGCGTGAGACCACACGTAGCAAAAAATTTCACGAATAAGCAAAAAAAAAAGGTTCCACGCACGGACTTGAACACAGACCGCCAGCATGGCAGCCACGCGCTCTGCCTCCTGCACCACGCTCGCTCGCTTAACGATGTTACCACTCTACGGGTAGTTATATATTGGACGTCGTTTTTTCGGAATCCGTTTTATATTCGAAATATAATGGGGAATATATACGAATGATTATAAGTAAAATATATTCTGTGTACACCTAACATCTATGCTCTGATGTGAGTGGACACATATATTTGCATATGATCGAAATATATGTGAATAAATATATGTAAAATATATAACTCATATATATTTCACCTATGCCCTGGAGTGAGTGGTCATATATATTTGCGTGTGCTCAAAATATTTGCGAATGAATATATGTGAAATATATGACCCATATATATCCCACATATACTAAATATATATATTAATAATTATAAGTAAAATATATTAGCCATATATATGACATATATGAATCGTAAGTAAGTGATCAATTATATGTTCGCATATAAACAGTATGTATTTGAGATATATAGTTATTATTAGTTTTATATATATGTCATCTATGTTCTTGAAATGTATGTCAGATATATGCATGTACATATATATTTTTCGATGTGGGTAGGTACGTTCGAGAACGAGCTCGAGCCGCCACAAGTACTCCAGCAAAATTGTACAAAAAGTAGTGATATCTTTCCAAAAAGGCACCGCCGGTGCAAAAAGCGTCGCCAAATACGTTAATGTAGTGTTCATGAGAAATCTACCAACAAAAGGTCTTTTCTCACACCCAGTTGCAAAATGCCACTTCTCATACCTCTTGAGCGGGCGCAAAACAGATCTCTTCGGCCCTCAGGCGCAAAGTCTCGTTTTGCGCCTGCTCACTTGGTCTGAAAAGACACATTTCCGCAGATCAGGTGTTAAGAAAAAAATCGTGTGCAATCGCCTTCGGCCTGTGCTGCAAATTTCACACTCGAAAAATAGTTCTTTCCGCCCTTGATACACAATGTACTATACTTTAAAAATAACCATCAACGAATATTCGTCTTTCACAGAAAGTCTTACATCAAAAATACCCACTAACAAAAATCAGTTTTTCAGCAGAAATCTTTCTTTATAAATACCCACCAACAAAAATTAGTTTTTACACGAGTGATCTTTCAGAAAATTCTTCGTATAAAAGACTTGAAATCCGATGCAACTACCAAGTACAAGAAACAGACATACAATTTCACCAACTGGCGTTGTGCTCGTTCGCTCGCTGCGTTTGATGACTTTATTAGTTTTTCAAATAATGTGTGGTGTAATTAAGATTGGGAGGAACAAATAAGGGAAAACAAATCTCAAGTAGGAAAATATTGACGAAGAACATGTTGAAAAACAAAAAGCTAAGGAGTGTTAGCTCCTTGGGGCGGGCGATCATACAGTGGATTCTCGTTATAAGAGACTGATCGGCGGAATAGGGAATAGGATTTTTCACCATACGAGCTTCGAAAACGGGGGGTTTCGTAGCCTGCGAAGCGTGGCGTAAACGGCGGTATGCAGGCCAGCGGGTACGAAAGTACTTTACAAACCCTAGGGTTTCCAAGCCTCTTATGACAAACCCGCATCGCAGGCTACGAAACCCCCCGTTTTCGAAGCTCTCATGGTGAAAAATAGTATACGCGGCGCGGGGCTGAAACCTCGCGATCGCGCACTCGCCTGTAGATGGCTGCACTGGCGTGCAGCCATCTCCACGCTCGTTTGCAATCGCTCGGTTTCGCCCCTTGCCACGTAATCTACTATCAAAACATCCGTCGCCGGAGCATTCCTCCACCACCTGCCTCGAAAGCACGGGTCGCATGGTAGCTCATAACGAGGAGTCTGCGCCAAAGTTGGAATACAACACGTACGTAGGTAGAGTGGGGGAAGCTATAAAAACGGAACGAAGGGGAAAACTCTTATAACGAGGACTCTTATATCGAGAACCCACTTTGTAAGCAATGTCCTATTATCTGACCTTCTAACCTTCCAATCACCCACACCTGGCTCGTTAAGTACCACGACTATATATATATATATTTTTTTTTGCATTGTGGCTGCAAGCAACTCACATTTCATATGTATCAGAACAGGTTGACTTCGTGCCTCACCAACTGCGTTTCCTGCAACGCAGATGTATTCACCGGAGTGTGCCATCGTCAGAGACCTCAGTGTCAGGGTCTTCGAAGCAACAAGGGTGCCTCCAGTAACGTTATGCTCTATCACAGCATCCTGAAACGAATTCAAGCTACAAATTAACTCTGGGTTCGGAATAAATTGAAACTATAGTAATGAATGAACCATCGTAAGAATTTCCGTAATGCATTGTAACGCAATGAAACATTCACCGATGTTATTAACCAATGCCTCTTCCCCGGTAATTAAATTCGTTACTTAAAGGCCTCGCTGGGGTTACATGTGAAATATGCCCCTAAACCGATTTGGACTCTCCATGCGCCAAATTGAAGCGCTTCGTAAAAAACTAGGTTCCCCCAAATTCCAATTATATTGGCCTTTCGTAGATTTGACTTCTGATGGCTTTTGAATCGTTGATATTCACACATTCGACACTTTGCAGCTTCTCAGTTTTGCCCCAATATGAGAACTTATTTTCACTGTACATCGGTTTTGAACTTTTCGAATTCGTAATTTTTGTTTTTATATATTTTGGCCCAGACTTGTATGACCCATTCTACATTCCGAACCGTCGATAATTTCACTTTGAGAGATATCTGCCATTCTGTTTTTTGGTCGTTCGGAATTCTGACCAGTACCCGAAAACTATAAGGCCTGCCGAGGTTTTGGTAGGACTTCTGAGACTGAGCTAGTTAATCCTGACATCAATGATGATAGCGATGAAGACTGTGTAAGATTATTCTGCGTTTTGCCTGATAATAATCTCAGATTTATCACGATCTCTGAGAAAAGTTATCAAAGCCAGTACGTTATCACAAAAATATGCAGTTCGGATAAATACCTAAGTTATCTTTTCCAAGAGAAAAGAATGAAAAATGAGTTTTCGATTTTTCCAACAATGGAGCACCCTTGCAAAAAATCTGAAAAAATTACAAAAATCAAGCACCGTCGGATGTGCATACTGTAAAAAAAAGAAGAAGATAGTCACTCTTCTAATTCGATCGGAAATCGACAATTTGCACCTTCAAAGATTTTGCAACAGATTGAGTGTACTCCAAAATGAGCTGAAAAAAAATTATGACACATGGGTCAATGTCCGTCAGATGTGGATTTTTTTTAGATTTTTCGGAGTGAAAATGGTTCGAAAATCGCAAGATAACAAAAATTCACGTTTTCTCAGGCTCCAATCGTAATAGTGAAAGGAAGGAGGTTGAAATTTGGAGGAACTTAGTTTGTTACGAAGCGCTTCAATTTGGCGCATAGAGAGTCCAAATCAGTTTAGGGGCACATTTCACATGGAACGCCGGCTAGGCCCTTCAACTCGCACGAAAGAATCGCTCAAAAATGCACTCAAATTAACACTTGAAACGACACTCAATTTGAGAATCATTTCATACTCTCGACTTGAAAGTTAACACCGAACTCAAGCGAAAACGCTGAAATACAGCCCTGCTGGAAGTCAATGGATAGAATCTTTATCCCATTAAATCACTGTGAATCATTTAGATAAAAAGGGACAAGGAAAATGAATCTAACCCTATCGACGGTCCATCTTCACAAATCTTTTTCCATCTTCTTTTGAATCCAAACTCGAGCCAATCCTTTTGAATCTCTAAGTTTCCTGTCTAATCCTATCGACCGTTTATCTACGTCGATCTGCAGCTATCCGATTGAAATCCTGACTGGGGCCTATCCTCTATGCTTCTCAATCTCGAATTCCTTATCTAATCCTATCCACCGCCTATCGACGTGAATCTTCCTCTATATTTTCCCCATCGTAAAAGAACCTATCTTTCGGAATCTTTCATTCCCCATCTTAATATATCCACTGTCTATACCCAGCAAACAAATTTATGTACTAGTGCCGTACCATGTCTGTCGCGGATGCCACATGCTATGTACCAGGTTCGGTACATGAGCGGCACGTGTGCTGCGTAATGTCCGCAACACGCCAATGTTATAGGTACATCGCACGTATGCAACAAAGATACATACCAAGTACGTAACAATTACATCGCAGGTACGTTACCCGTGACGTACTACCAACATCGCAGTTACATCTCCGTAAAGTACGTCAATGGAACTACAGCGTACGCAAAATATTCAAATAAAAATTCGATTTCAATCCTCATTCGCGCATTTTTTTGAATATTTACTTTTTATAATGCAGTTATACTATCAAATTTTCGTTTACTCTGGATCAATTAAAATGTGTTTGTAGCTCGCTGCAAGAAATTCCGCTTTTGTCATTCTTTACCGGGATTCGAACCACATTCAATGGCACTCGTCCGTCTCACTAGTCAGGCGCTCTACCCACTACGCCATATTGTCTTAGAAATTCTGAACCTTTTTTCTCTAATTCAATAGAAGACTTAATGAATAACAAATTCGATATCTTTTATTAAGTGGAAAATTCAGTGAATCGACGGCTCTGATGAACTGTACACAACCGAACTTTTTTAGCGGTTCCGTTAGTAAACCCAATAAATGCAATGTCAGTTTTACGTTAACCAGCGCAGTTTTGAATTTCACTATCACCGATCGTAAATACTTTGAGGTTATGTTCATCACTTTGACTTGGTGGAATTAAATTGAAATGTTTTGCAAAATGTAAACTAGTAATTCCAGATCAGCCTTTTTAATTAGTCGCGTCATTTGGAGAACAACAAACATTGACTTTTCAACACAACCTGATGTGATATCCTCACCCAGAGTAACACCAACAACAGACAAAGCGTCGAGGATTATCCAAAGAAAACTAAGTGAATAATTGAACCGAGGAAAATTAAGTTTCATTTGGAAACATAATCCGAAAAACAGTTATGATTTGGAATGTAAGAATGATATTGAATCAACCTGAGAAAGAAAAATACAATGTAACTTTACTGAACTCTGGACTTATTTCCCCCCTCGGTTCGGGTGTGTCAACTTTTTACATGATCTGTACGTAACTATGTAATGTAACAAAGCCATCGTGCAAGTAATGTAGCTGGTACATCGTCGCCATCCATTATATGGTATGTAACACTGTTTCCTGAATGAGAGGTCTCTGGTACATAACAGCAGTACGTACTCGATACGTTCGCGATTAAGAGACCTGTGATGTACCCGGTATATTAAATTGTTATGTAGCAATGTTTCGTGAATGTGACCTCAAAATGATGTACCAGGTATGCCACTGTTTGCTGGGAGAATAGATAGAGAACGATTTCACGCATATATGCGTGAAATCGTTCTCTATCTTTTCTTCGTTCGTATTGGGGCCTATCCGTATGTATAGTCAATTTCGTATCCACTCCTATTCATAGCCAATCCATCTGAATTTATTTGAATGCCTGGGCCCTGATTCTAGAAATGTATAATACTATCGTATCACGGGTGCTTACGCCGATTCTCTCCGTTTGCAGCTACCCTCTGATTGGTCGAGACGGCGTATTTCATCCGTGATACATTGGGATACATCTCTAGAATCAGCCCGTACGGAAAAGAACACTACTGAAAAAACCACTGAGCAACTACTGAAATCACTATTGGAATACTACTGAATAATATTAATGTTTTTCAGTAGTTCCAAGACTGTAAATTTGCGATTCCTTGTGACTACTGATGAGTAGTAACTTCTGATAAATAGTAACTGCTAGTGAATAGTAGACATTGGTAAGTGGTTACTTTTGACGAATAGTGAATTCTGGTGAGTAGTACATTCCAAGCAGTTCCAAGACTGTAAATTCGTGAATACTGGTAACCACTTCCCAGTAGTTTACTACTTGATGTTGTACATAACACTTAGTAGTCACCAAGTAGTGTACTATTGATGCATAGTGAATTCTTGTGAGGAGTATACACTGTCAGTAGTTCTAAGACTGTGAATGCACATAAAAATGAAGTAGTAGTAGTAGTATTAGTAGTAGTAGTAGTAGTAGTAATCAAGTAGTCTATCAAGTAGTTCACTACTGGTGAGTGGTTCTCAGTATTCGCGAATTTACAGTCTTCGAACCACTCAGAGTGTACTCCTCACTAGAATTCACTATTCGTCAATAAATCCCTCATAAGTAATAAATTACTGCCGAGCAGTAATCATTGGTGAGTAGTTACTATTGACTAACAGTGAATGCTGGTGTGTAGTACACGCTAAGTAGTTCCTAGACTGTCAATTCGCGAATACTGGAAACTACTTACTAGGAGTGTACTACTTGATGTTGTAATCCCCCGTGAGTAGTACGCTACCGCGGAGTAGAGAACCACCACTGAGTAGTACTGTTCAGTAGTACTTCCGAGTATCACTGCCCAGTAGTACTGCCCAAGTCCCAGTGGTACTCGCGAGTAGTACTGCACAGTGGTACTCCCGAGTAGTACTGCCCAGTGGTATTCCCGAGGAGTACTGCCCAGTGGTACTCCCGAGTAGTACTGCCCAGTGGTACTTCCGAGTTGTACTGCCGGGTAGTACTTGCGAGTAGTACGGCCCAGTGGTACTCCCGAGTAGTGCACTACTAACGAGTAGGACAGTACTGGCTAGTAGTCATTTCACCAGGGTGGTGCGGTACTAAATCGTTAAATATTTCTGTAATACTGAAATTATAATAGTAATGCATATCTTGTGCACGACACATTTAGTATACACCTAGTAAAATAATTCTGCAGGCATAATAGTTCAACAGTTAAATGGATTAATAGCTAACATTTCACAATTTTTCTTATAATCTTCGAACAGCGTTTAAGCAAGATTAGGATACATCTGCTCTATCGCGGTAGACCGTAATCCATCTAAATCTATTTTCCATAAGTTACAGCTAATGGCGGAGCAAGATTTTGGTATATCTACTCTATCCCTGACTGTATTCCATCCAAATGTCTAGTTTCTATGATTCACAACTGATGGCGCAGCAAGATTTTGGTATATCTACTCTATCCCTGACTGTATTCCATCCAAATGTCTAGTTTTCATGATTTACAACCAATGGCGCAGCAAGATTCTGGTATATCTACTCTATTGCTAACTGTGTTTCAGCCAAATATCTAGTTTCGATGATTTAGAAGTGATGACGCAGTGAGATTTTCGTTATGCTTCTTCGCAGACTCTCCAGTACACTCACTATACTTGGACCTAAAAAGCTATTTTGCCAAAATTTTTCCCTGATCACGCCTGACATTTGTAATACATAACCTAAACGATAATAGATAATCAATACATAGATAACCTCGATGATATACGACTTAAGTGATAACTTGTGACGTCGGTAATAACACTAGATATACAAACATTGAAAATGACACCACTAAATACCAACGAACTGATGACTCAAGTATACGTAACCATAACCTCAAAAGTTGCACACGCGAATTTTCAAACTTTTCGGCCACCAGGGATTAAGAGTTCAAGGAATTAATCTGACGAAGCGTTTCCTCTAAACACGCAAAGAATGTGAGCTACAACATATTTAGGCCCGGTTGCATAAACGTGGGGTACCCCTAGAGTTAGTGTAAATTATAACCCGAGAGTTATCTGTCAAATGTTTCATAGCAATTAACGTTCGCTCGATGGCCGCAGAACTGCGCCTATGTTCACAAAAACATGAGGTACCCCTAGATTTTGGGTAAATATAACCCGAGTATAACCCGAGAGTTATCTGTCGACTGTTTCATAGCAATGTACGCGCTCGATGGCAGCAGAACTGCGCCTTCGTTAATACGTCTGTGCGTATCTAGTGTATACGCTAGTTCGTGTCGGAAAAATCGTTATTTTCAGAAATCGTTATTTCTCAGAAAAATCGTTATTTTATGATTTGCAAAGGGAAACAAAAAAAAACAAAAAAAAAAAAAATCGAATGAAAAAAAATCATCGAACCTCCAGATTTCATAAATTCGAGAAACCGACATCAACAAAATTTCCGAAAAGTGTGAAAATTCAAAAATTTGCAAACAACTTCGAAAATAGCAAACAAATTCGAAAATATGTTTTGAAGTTGTAAGTTTTGCAAACATATACATCTAAAAATTCGAAAATTCCTCAGATTGCAAATTTTCAAACCGAATGTATGACAAATTTGGAAATTCTAATATTTTGTCCGAAAGTCTAGAAGCTGATGATTTCGAATTGAAAAAAAAGAGTTGAATCTGAATTTCGTAATTTCAATACTGACCCTCAAGATTTCTGCATCTGCAAAAACGAACGAGAGCAAAGTTGTACTTGAATTTTTTCTCATATTTTCAATCATCTGATGGTGGTATTTATTTTTTTTTCTTTTTTAAGACTAGTGTCAGCGCCATTTTTTCGTTAATTAGTACTTTAGCACAACGTAACTTCGAAACGGTCATTCTCAGAGCAAAATTTTATCAGGCTTTTTTCTGCCTCTTTCAATTATCTAATTGCGGGTTTTTTTTTTCAAAACCTCCGCAAAAATTATTTCCACGTGAATGAATCATCGGCAAGATGTGTCTATGGAATGATAATTCTTTTTCGATTATCTGGAGGAGCGATTGCTAACTCTATGTTTGAGACCAATGGAAGCTCAAAAAAACTAAAAGATACCGCCATTAGGTAATTGAAAGAGGAAGAAAAAAGTCTGATAAAATTTTGCTCGGAGAATGACCGTTTCGAAATTACGTCGTGTTAAAGTACTAATTAACGGAAAAATGGCGCTCGTATTAGTATTGAGAGGGAGAGAGAGAGAGAGAGAGAGAGAAAAAAAATACCGCCATCAGATAATTGAAAATAGAAGAAAAAATTGAAGTGCAACTTTGCTCTCAGAGTCAACCTTTGAAAGCCACAGCGTGCCAAAGTTCGTTTTTGCAGATGCAGGAATCTTGAGGGTCAAATTTCAATACCCAAATTGTCTTTTTTTTTTCTCAAAATTCAGAAGTTGAAGGTTTTTAAAGTATTTCGAAATTTCTCCAAGTTCGAAATCTTGGAAATTTTTCGAACGAGTTCCGATCTTAAATGCTTGCAAGATTCCGAAATTCAGAGATATTCTGAAATTTTTTAATTTCACACACATCCCGCGTAGAAAAAAAGTTGTGTGGCCAATATACGGACATCACAATCGCACATATATCGGCGATATATAACGATTATATGTCTCATATACGGGTACACTAATGCTAATAGGCACAATAGTCACTATTCATGCAATATACGGGCGATACTGTGTGGCAACTATATGGCCAATATATCTATATACTTGAATGGAAACTTCATTTTTATTTATATAATCATTTTTAATAAAAATAAAATATAACGTGAAAAATCTATGAATATTCAAATATTCGAATTAAGTTGAATTGCACAAGTATAAATGTATATGGGGCATTCCACGCCAACTCGACCAGTGTTAAACCCCGACCATCTCAAAATCATTTGATGTTTTTTTCTAACATTCTACTCAGTAAAAAACGAGTCCTAAATTTTTTTCAAATTTTTTCATCAAACCGTTAATTTGTTATGAATTTTGGAAGTTGAATGAGAATGCCCTTTTTCAAAAATCTGTAAAAATTCTCAAAAATCCAGTGGATGACACAAAACAGCCCCCGTTTAGGAAAACGTGGGCCGAATTTTTTTTCTATTTTTTTTTTTGTTTTCACTGAATTCGGAATTTTTTAATTTCAAAAAGTGAATTAATACAGGAAAATCAAATTGCAAGCATCAAATAAGGGTCATATATGGTGAAACCGAACGTTTCCGAGTAAATTGAACCTCATTCGACGCTTGAAATTTGATCCTGTGTTAGACAATTTCAGTTTCAAAAATTGAAAAATTCCGAATTCAGTGGAAATAAAATAGAAAAAAATTCGGCCCACGTTTTCCTGAACAGAGGCTGTTCTGTGTCATCCACTGAATTTTTGAGAATTTTTTCAGATTTTTAAAAAGGGCCATTCTCAATCAACTTCAAAAATTCATAACAAATTAACGGTTTGATGAACAAATCTGAAAAAAATTTCGGACGCGTTTTTCACTGAGTAGAATGTTAGAAAAAAACATGGAATGATTTTGAGATGGTCGGGGTTTAACACTGGTCGAGTTGGCGTGGAATGCCCCATATGTATACATGGGTGGTCGTTATTTGGGGTCAAAATCAATTTTATCCTTTCCGCCACCTAAATCGGTTTGAAATACGTAAAAAAAAGACGCTGTAATTTTTTCGGATTACAAAAAAAAAAAATGTTTAACCCTTGACCTCGGGCGTTGAAGTTTTCCCATTTAAAATACATGGGGTTTTCCCGCGTTTGCAGTCACTATTTTACTGCGGGCCTGAATATGTTTGTAAAGTCTCGAAATTTCCACAAATTAGTTGACAAGCATGTTGTTACATGGAAAAAATTTCCCAAACCCCTGCCCTCAAAATGTTGTATAACATTACCATAATAAATATTAATTTTTTTTTCTTTATCATTCTTTCTTTCAAAATACTCTAAAATCATGTGAAACGCGAAGAAAAATGAGAGTTCCGAACTTTTGTCCAAATTAAAAAAAAAAAATAAAAATAATCATTATTATAGTGATGTTATACAACATTTTGAGGGTAGGGGTTTGGGAAATTTTTTCCATGTAGCAGCATGCTTGTAGACTAATTTGTGGAAATTTTAAGATTTTACAAACATATTTAGGCCCACAGTAAAATAGTGACTGCAAACGCGGGAAAATTCCATGTATTTTGAATGGAAATTAACTCCAACGCCCGTGGTCAAGGGTTGAACATTTTTTTTTTATGTAAAAAAAATACAGCGTTACTTTTTACGTACTTTGAACCGATGTAGGGGGCGGAAAGGATAAAATTAATTTTGACCCCAAATAATGACCACCCTAAATTTACATACACACATATATATATATATGCCCCCTATATATATATGGGGGATTCCACGTCAAACCGACCCCTCATGAGCGTGACCCGCTGGGATTTCGATGCCCAATGGGTTTTTTGGTTCGTTTTGGTAAAAAAATGATGCCTCTAATTTTTTTTTTAATTTTTCCGACATTTTTGAAGGTCGTATGGTGACCTCAAATATCATCATCAAGATGGACATTTTTAAAATCGCTGATTTTTTTTTTTTGTAAAATCAGGGACTCGAAAACACATCGTTTGGTCCTAGTCCGATCATGGGATAAAAATGCTTACATTTTTTGTTCAATTTTTGATTTTGCAAAAAAATATCGAAAAAATTCTAATCATGGTTTTTTGTAGTAAAAAATAAAACAAGAAGAAACTTTGTCTTGGTGAAATTTGATTTTCTTGTTGGTTCAAGAGTAAAACGCCAAAAACAATGCTCGATTCGAAAAAAAACGCAATCAACTGACATAAGTATGGGAGCGTTCAAATATTACGTAACATTAATTAGGGGGAGGGGTCAGCCAGTGATACGGTAATATTACGTGCGGGGGGAGGAGGGCGTCTGCAGTTGCCTGTTACGTAACTTTAATTTAACACTAAAAACGAGACAAAAATGTTGAACCTTTCTGGAATACAAAAATACAGTATTAGACATTAAAAAAATTAATTCTATACATGACAATTTCGTAGATTAATATGGCTGGGATAATGTTACGTAACATGGGGGGTAGACTCGTGTTACGATTTGTTACAAAGGGGGGAGGGGGGGTCAAAATCGGCTAAAAAAACGTTACGTAATATTTGAACGCTCCCTATGCGCGTCGCTTGAACTGAATCAACCAGAAAATCAAATTTCACCAAGACAAAGTTTTTTTTTGTTTTATTTTCTACTACAAAAAACCATGATGAGAAATTTTTTGATATTTTTTTGCAAAATCAAAAATTGAAAAAAAAATGTTAGCATTTTCATCCCGTGATCGGACTATGACCAAACGATGTGTTTCCGAGTCACTGATCTTAAAAAAAAAAAAAAAAAATTAGCGTTCTAAAACATGTCCATCTGGATGATGATATTTGAATTGAAAAAAAAATTAGCGGCATCATTTTTGACCAAAACGAACCGTAAAATCCATTGGGCATCGAAGTTACGCTCATGAGGGGTCGATTTGACGTGGAATGCCCCATATATATATATAGGGGGCATTCCATGTCAACTCGACCAATGATTTTCCCTCACCATTTTTGATTCGCTTCATAATTTTTCATACAATTCTGCGAACTCAAAATGGCACTCCCAAATTTTTCCTGATTTTTTCCGCAATCCGTTAATTTTTTATTCAAACCCATTTGAAAAAAGTTTTTTTTTTAAATCTAAAAAAATTCTCAAATATCTAGTTTTTCATTCCAATCATTCTGCCACCTGGCCCATGATGGGATCTTTTTTTTTAGATTTTTTTATAGCACTTTAAACATTTTCTTTCACCAATCTTGGAACGTTATGAAAAATCTAAAGAAAAAATCTGAAAAACGTAGTCTTCCATTCCGATCATTCTGACACCCGGTCCATGATGGGACAATTTTTTTCGATTTTTTTTTCAGCATCCAACACTTTTAACAAACGAAACGCCATCTTGCAACGTTATAAAAAATCTAAAAAAATCTGACAAAAATTCTGTGGCTAATTCTGAATCGTTTAAGGGGAAACGCAAGCTGATTTACACTTGGAATTTTCAAAAGCTATTTTCTCAGCCGAAACACATTCGATTGATGTGAAATTGCTATCAGTGACATACAAGAACTTAATGAAGGGCATGACAATCTTGGATTTTCGAAAATCGAGACGTAATTAAAGTTTTTTCACAATATTGTTCCGTAATCCAAGAAAGTGCTGCCCCTCTCCAGATTTCGTTTGTTAAAAGTGTTGGGTGCTAAAAAAAAAACGAAAAAAATTATTCCATCATGGACTGGGGGTCAGAATGATCGGAATGGAAGACTACGTTTTTGAGAATTTTTTGAGATTTTTCATAACGTTCCAGGTTTGGTGAAAATGTTTAAAGTGCTATAAAAAAATTAAAAAAAAAAGGTCCCATGATGGGCCAGGTGGCAGAATGATTGGAATGAAAAACTAGATTTTTGAGAATTTTTTGGGATTAAAAAAAAAAAAAATTTTCCGATGGGTTTGAATATTAATAAAAAATAAAAGGATTGCGGAAAGAATCAGAAAAAATTTGGGAGTGCCATTTTGAGTTCGCAGAATTGTATGAACGATTATGAAGCGAATCAAAAATGGTGAGGGAAAATCATTGGTCGAGTTGACATGGATGCCCCATAGATATGTATGGGGCCTTCCACGTTAAACCGACCCCTCATGAGCTCGACCCTCTGGGATTTCGATGCCCAATGGAGTTTTTGGTTGGTTTTGGTCAAAAATGATGCCTCTAATTTTCTTTTAATCTTCCGTCATTTCTGAAGGTTGTATGGTGACCTCAAATATCATCATCCAGATGGACATTTTTTAAAACGCTCATTTTTTTTTTTTTTGTAAGATCAGGGACTCGGAAACGCATCATTTGGCCATAGTCCGATCATAGGGTGAAAATACTAACATTTTTTTTCTGAATTTTTGATTATGGGTGAAAAAAATTTCTAATCGTCGTTTTTTCTAGCAAAACATGAAACGAAAAGAAACTTTGTCTTGGTAAAATTGGATTTTCTTGTTGGTTCAAGAGTAAAACGCCAAAGACGATGCTCGATTCGAAAAAAAAAAACATACAATCAACGGTGATCTTCAATAAAAATACATAATTTATTCAGAGAGATTACTCGATTGTTATGAAATTCCCGTATTATTCCCATAGAATAGTTCCGTTGAAAAAAAACTTCGTGAAACCTACGAAATTTGTAAATTCGGGGATAATCAACTTACTTTTCACTCGTTTTCCCGAATAAATTTGGTATTTTTATTGAAGAAGATGGCCGTTGATTGTGTTTTTTTTTGTTTGGAATCAATCATCGTTTTTGGAGTTTTACTCTTGAACCAACAAGAAAATCAAATTTTACCAGGACAAAGTTTCTTTTTGTTTCATTTTTTACTATAAAAAAACACGATTAGAATTGTTTTTCTGCTTTTTTAAATCGAAAATTGAAAAAAAAAATATGTTAGTAATTTCATCCCGTGATCGGACTATGACCAAACGGAGGGCCGATTATCTTCAATAATGCTTGAACAGTAGCTTCACTCAGACGAAATCTCTGCACGAATTCTGTATCCGAAAACATCTCGTAAGGACAATTTCTCACGCGAAACACACGTGGAGCATATGGACCAGTACACGCCGACCGGCTATTACGTCCAGCATTTCCTCATCGGAGCTATCGGACGATGAAGAAGAAGAAGAAGAATCTGAGGACGATGACGACGATGATGAAACCTCCGAGTCCATCGCTTATACGAAGCTCTTGTGCTACCTGTAATCATTTTTTCACCACACCCGCACGGAAAGTACGACTTTCGGCCCGCTGCGTGGACGTGAAGTCGTGCTTTCTGATGCAGGGGGTGGTGAAAAATAGTATACAACCCACGGGAGTGAAAAAGGCCATCCCAAACTGCGTTCTTGCCACCCTCGCCTTCGGCTCGGGTGTCAATCTCACATGCAGTTCGGAATAGCCTACTTTCCCTCCCTAGGTGTGTAATATACTATTTCCGAGCTTATCGCCACTCGGATTCGATTGTATCAAATCTTAGTTAACCATTGTTACGTATCAAGTGCTTCACGGATAGGGAAGACCGGGACAGCGAACGGGGACGCCGAGGTGAAAACGACTCAAGATTTGACTGTGACGATAATTTTTCGATTCCGATTAATTCAATTGAATCAATTGAATTGACTCAATTCAATTCAAGGGGGCGGCCGAAATATCGAAAAGTGAAATTAAGGACGGTTTGAAAGATTCGAAATGTAGAATGGGTCATAATAAGGATAGGCCAGAATACATGACAATGAAAAATACGAATTCAAAGAGTTTGAAACCGATTTATGGCAAAAATAAAATTCTCATATCGTGGCATCGCCATCCTTGGTGTGTATTTTGAGAGCCATTTATAGCCCATTTTGCCCCAGATACACTCCAATTTAGAAGTACCCCCATCATGCCCTAGATACGTATGTACACCATGATACCCAAGATTTTCTAATTTATCGGGTGATCAATCAAACGTATCCCGGGTACAACGTTCTGCCCCGGTCTCCCGTATGTTACGCATTTTTTATTTATTTTTAAATATTTTTTTTTCTTTGCTTCGAGATCATTGTTATTCACGTTTCGAAACGACCAATGATTTTTCCGAACTATTTTTGATTTGCTTGATGATTAATAATATGAATTTCCGATAGTACGAAATTTCTGGGGAACAATCAAGATTTCAAAATAATTACAAAATTCAGAAGTCAGTGAAAAGGGGGATTTTTCGTTAAACTGACGAATTTCATTCATTTTTACGGACATCTTCGATAGCCAAAAATACGAGTTTCAACACAGCAGTCCGTGGAACCTCAACGGAGTTTTCTACGTCATGCCTCGTTTCTATGGTTTCCATGCATAATAACGATTTACAAGTTGCACCGTCAACTGTCAACTCGCGGATATTGTGATTTTACTTCTGATCTTGGATAATATTGAGGCCGTTCCCAAATTTCTGTAATCATCTCAAATCTACTCTAATCTGACCTACTCAAATACCTCTCGGCTTGAAGAGAACTGGCAAGTAAATTACTGGTAAGTGTTGAGTTATATTCAGATATTGAACAGATTGATTCATGATTTATGATCCAATGATCTCGAGGCAAAAAAAAAAAAAAAAATGCGTAACATACGGGAGACCGGGGCAGAACGTTGTACCCGGGATACGTTAGATTGATCACTCGATAAATCCGAAAATCTTGGGTATCATGGCGTACATGCGTATCTAGGGCATGATGGGGTACCTACTTCTAAATTGGAGTGTATCCGGGGCAAAATGGGCTACAAATGGCTCTCAAAATACACACCAAGCATGGCGAAGTAGCGTATAGTAGCGCCTAATTCATTTTCCAATATCTTCAGGAAGACATTTTTTTGTTCATCGGACAGTGGTTTGATTCTCTCATAAAATGCAATGTTCGAGTCTCCGCAACTACCTGTCGGGAAATCACTCAAACGTGTCAACGTCGGTTCACAAAATTATTCGAATTCACCTGAATTCATGAGAATTAGAAATAATAAGAATTGACTGAATATTGGAGCCCACGAATATTATTTCAAATTATTTCAAATAAACCGTAGGTATGAAAAAGAACCGAACTTTTCAAATAATCATCTTGAATTTGCGCGAATTATCGAGTATCATTCGAACGAAGTGACTTGAACGGATGAAGACGAATTCATTTGGTATAAAATGAATTATTTCAAAATTTCGAGATCCACTTGAATTCAATAAATTGATCTCACCTCACCAGAGAGCTAAGAAGAAATCTTAAGAAGTGGTTTTCTGAACACAATCAATCCTAGCCATGTCGAATTGAACTGACGGCGGGTCTAAAACTCGGGCCACGTATTTTGGAGACCGGTAGCTTTTTTTAGGTGTAGAAGCTATGGCTGACATTTTTACTAATTTTTAACACGTAGATTGGGGTGCTGATCACGATTCCGAATGACCAAACAACAGGACGGCCAATAGCTGGATTTTTTTTCTGAATACGAATTTGAAAATAACGAAACATCAAAAGAACGATTTTTTCGTCATCAATGTGCTCAATAAATGAAACGTCCATTTCGAAAGGGTTATTCATTCGAACGCTCATTTCTTCCAAGAATTTATTATACGTTCAATAATATTCCGAGAAAGCAGAACATCGGTTTTCGAAACAAAGATCAGGTCATATTTTCGAATTAAAAAATAGTCAGAGGGTCATAACTTGGAACAGTCGGAAACTCTAGTAAAAATATAACGAATCTGAAATATCCGACAAGTCAAAACTCCGAAGAACCAAGTAGCGAAAAGCGCGATCCTCTGCGAAACTGTACTTTATCTTCGAGAATCAAGCAAATTCGCGTATCTTCGATCGAATAACGGTAAGGATAATCAGGAAAGCAGCCCTTGTTGAAAATTCCGATAAGAAATTATGGAAAGGATTGCCAAGAACACGATAGACGTTTTAAGCATTTCCTCAACTTTCGCTATTTCGACCTTACGGTGTTATGACCCGTTCTAGATTTTGACCGTTCTACTCTTTGGATATCTCACTCGAGAAAAAAATCGAACTTCTGAACTCGCGGTACATTAGCCTTTCGTAGATTTGACTTCTCATGGCTTTTGAATCGTCGATATTCTCACACATTCGATATTTTTCAGGTTTGCAATTTTGCCACGATATGAGAATTTATTTTTGCCATAAATCGGTTTGGAACTCTTTGAATCCGTATTTTTGATTGTCATGTATTCTGGCCTATCCTTATTATGAACCATTCTACATTTCCAACCTTTCGAACCGTCGTTAATTTAACTTTTCGATATTTCGGCCGTTCTATTGTTTGTTCGTTCGGAATTTCGAACCGCATCCCTAATTGTTTGTGAAATACCTTGAACCGGCCCCTTTGAATTAAATTGCATCGATTCAATTGATTCAATTGAATTACTCGAACTCGAAAAATTATCGTCACACTCAAATCTTGAGTCGTTTTCACCTCGTCGTCTCCGTTCGCTGTCCCGGTCTTCCCTATCCGTGAAGCACTTGATACGCAATAATGATTAACTAAGATTTGATACAATCGAATCCGAGTAGCGATAAGCTCTGAAAAAATTATTACAGGTAGCACAAGAGCTTCGTATAAGCGATGGACTCGGAGGTTTCGTCATCGTCGTCATCATCCTCAGATTCTTCTTCTTCTTCTTCATCGTCCAATAGCTCGGATGAGGAAATGCTGGACGTAATAGCCGGTCGGCGTGTACAGGTCCATGCTCCACGTGTGTTTCGCGTGAGAAATTGTCCTTACGAGATGTTTTCGGATACGGAATTCGTGCAGAGATTTCGTCTGAGTAAAGCTACTGTTCAAGTATTATTGGAGATGATCGGCCCTCAGCTTCAACACCTGACTCGTAGAAATCAGGCTATATCACCGGTTAATCAAATAATCATCACGCTCAGATTTTTGGCCACCGGAGCTTACCAGATTTTCATTGGCGACGACATGCGGATACACAAGTCCACCGTCTGCAGGATCGTAAAGCAAGTGGTCCGCATAATTGCTGGCTTGAGACCACAATACATCCACATGCCGAGGAATGAAATGGAGATCTCAGCAAGTAAGGCGAAGTTTAGGGCAATCCATGGGTTTCCATCAACGATAGGTTGCGTTGATGGGACTCACGTGCGCATGCTATCTCCAGGTGGGGACCAGGGTGAATTGTATCGAAACCGCAAAACGTACTTCTCGTACAACATGCAGGCCGTATGCGATGCTGACCTGCGGTTCCTGAGTATCGATGCACGTTGGCCGGGGTCTACGCACGATAGTACAGTATTCAACGCGTCACTGCTACGTGCGAGATTCGACGATGGTGAATTTGAAAACTGCTTTTTGTTGGGCGACGGTGCGTACAAGTTGACCAACTACATGCTTATACCCATTCCGACCCCTCTGACGCGTGCAGAGCAACTGTACAACGCTGCGCAAATGCACACGCGAAATCCCATTGAGCGGGCTTTTGGAGTCTGGAAAAGACTATTTCCAGCGATGTCTATGGGGCTTCGAAATATGCGAGCGACGTCAGTTGCTGCTATGGTAGCTGCTGCCGTACTACACAACATGGTGATCGACGAAAGACATGCCGCATTACGTGCCGAAGCTCCCTGTGTGGATGCGGCAGCGCCCGAAGATCCGGTCCGCGGTAGCGAATATACGATCGATCAGGGACTAGAGCTGAGGGCTGCTATTGTCAACACAGTTTTCGGGTAAGTTATTGCTTATAAATTATGAGGACTATTTAATCGTCATTCTTCACAAAAATATATCTCAAAGAGCATATACGGTATAGCAGCTAATTAATTGGTGATTCAAGTATGCACAAACCGAAATTCATTCGCGTTCCATAATTTCGTCCAACCAGATGTTGATTCATTTATTTATGAGCAAAATTATTTAAGAAAAGCCGGGCCTGTCACCCACCCCCTTCGATTTGGCTGATTTTTTGTGAGCATGTTACCTACCTAGAGAGTAGTCAAAAGCCAAAATATTATGTCCCGAAAAAATTTATTGGCCGAGTTACAGTTTTTTTTCACATTTTTGACTCGAATTTGGGTATTTTCGATTATGCAAAGGTTTTTTGTACTACGTGGCTGAAAATCGGTTTCTTTATGTAAAATTGACCCAGGAACACGAGTCTGGCCACAGATTTGACCTACGAGAAAAACCTACAATAATATTAGCCAAAAACACCCGAAATTGACCAAAAAAGTCCCAAATCTTGGGGAAATGGTCCAAAAAAAATGTTTTCGACTTTCTGAGGCAGCAATCTTGTAGGAAAAGAGCCAACAAATCCAATGATCACACCCCCAGATTTCTAGGACAAACCGTTCAAGAGATACGCGTTGTCAAAGTTGGAGAATCTTGTTTTTCTGGCAATAATGGACTTTTTTGACCTCTTTGGACAAATGTCCGACCTAAAGGCCTATTTTGCGGCATCCACCACGACTATCTAAATCGAGTATCAATAGGTTATTTTCATCAAATGAGATTCGTCAGATTCTGGTCAAAGTAATTAAATGTAGTTTTCCATGAAATAAAATAATAAGAACCCTTAAAAAGGTCCATTATTTGCAGAAAAATCAAGATTTTCCAACTTTGACAACGCGTATCTCTTGAACGGTTCGTCCTAAAAATCTGGGGGTGTGGTCATTGGATTCTTTGGCTCTTTTCCTACAAGATTGCTGCCTCAGAAAGACGAAAACATTTTTTTTGGACCATTTCCCCAAGATTTGGGACTTTTTTGGTCAATTTCGGGTGTTTTTGGCTAATATTATTGTAGGTTTTTCTCGTAGGTCAAATCTGTGGCCAGATTCGTGTTCCTGGGTCAATTTTACATAAGGAAACCGATTTTCAGCCACGTAGTCCAAAAAACCTTTGCATAATCGAAAATACCCAAATTCGAGTTAAAAATGTGAAAAAAAACTGTAACTCGGCCAATAAATTTTTTCGGGACATAATATTTTGGCTTTTGACTACTCACCAGGTAGGTAACATGCTCACAAAAAATCAGCCAAATCGAAGGGGGTGGGTGACAGGCCCGGCTTTTCTTAAATAATTTTGCTCTATTTATTTTTATCCCAAATCTCCATCCGAAACGGTATAAATTACGGCTGCATCACCACAGGACAGGAGAAAAGCAGAGAGATTCATTATTTAATTTTTTTTTAACACAAAAAGTGCACTTCTGCAAGTGAACTGCGATCACAGAATGATAAAATTATTAAAAATAAGGTACATGACACGTGAGTGGGCGTTATCAGCTCCATAATCAATGTTTTGAAATCGACATTTCGACAGCTCTAATCAAACGTTCGGGAATTCAAGATCAAGGAGGAAATCCTGAACCAGGCACATACGTATACGTATATCGATAGTATTCACAATTTTTGACGATGTCCATAAACTCTGAAAGTGTCGCTAACAATACCACTACACGGAGATTCTTCAAATATGTAAATAAATAGACAAAGCATGTAATTAACGTGGACGAAAGGAAAAGTTGTATTTATTCGTTCGCGTTCATTTCATATTGGCTCGATTTATTTTTATACTCGAGTTCCTTGAACTTCCGTTCGTTTCTTATTAGAAGTAATTCCTCCTCAAGGATTTCCAATCGCTTCTGTAAAACGATCGCAAAATTTTCCTTCTCCATTTTCTTCATCTCCAGATCTATTTTCCTCATCTCTTTCTCCGTTTCTACAAGTTCGGCCTTGTCTTCTAGAATTTTCAATTTCTCGACGTGGGTCGCCTTGTCGTAATCATTTTTTGTTTTTTTACGTTCAACTATACTCTCAGCAATAGTTGATAATGCCCTCTTTTTTTCGCCAGCCATTGATGACTGAAGATTGGTTCTCCGGGCACTTGGCCACGACGCGGATGGTCCTCTGATTACGACCTCCGAGAGACCGCTTGTTTGGGGTCCCACATTGGCAAGGGAAGTGCTCGCCGCAGAGGTGCCAGCACATGATCGCGAAGCGCTTTTCGCAGACGAACCTGCAACGGACGGATTTCGTATCATTAATATATGATTCACATAAGAATTGAAAATAAAAAACAATTCACATACGTACACATATTTTTATTTCGGTGAATTATACGAGTTATAAATTCTACGAGCGTGAAATGGTCACGTGCACTCAGAAAATAATTGAAGTTGTCGGTTAAGCATCATGATATTAAAAAAATTATGAATAAATATTTCAGACTCTGTCCATGTTTTTGACGATGTAGGTTTTTCGGCATTAGAAACAGAATTTCGGCAAGTCACAAGAATTAGAAAAATTGTTATTCGAAAAGGTTGGTCCTGACTGACCTTAGGAAAATGCATAAAAAATCGAGGCTCCCGTCGGAGATCGCCACATTTGGAAGTGTGTCAAGTTGAGGTAGACAGTCTCACGTACATAGTTTTCTTAAGAAACTATTCATAAATGTAAATTTATGAAATCCGAAATACATATAAGTTGCTGCTTGAAATAAAATTTGGTGCCATGGAATCGTAATTTCTTCCGTTCAATGAAAAATTGTAATAAATTTCATCTAGTAATTTGGAGAAAGAAGTACCTGAAATCGGTTCAGCGACGGGTGACGAGGGTACATTCCCAGGAATCGTGGGATCATCCGTAGAAAAGCTCGTGTCCAGTTCACCAGAAACCATCGTGTCTGCGAATACGAAATCATCCTGAAACATTTCTGTACCAAGGTGAAATTTCATACAAATTTCACTTCCTTATAATCATCATTATTGCTTCGAATCTACTCCTGGAACGCCAGAATAGCAGGGCATGAGATATCAGGTGAGCCTATTGACATCATTTCGCGGCCTTTTAGAAGATTTTCATCACCAACTGAACGTAAATAAAATCGAATCTAGTATGCGTCATGCCTTAGCTTATTAGGAAACGAAGAGGATCACGTTCACGATTTCTGATTCGATCGGCCGTGACTTGTTTTCTTGCCAGCAGAGCTCTAATGAATTTTTCGGAACTTTTATCATATCCGGAATACCAACCATTCGTTGTTTACTATTTTTTTTTTTCATCAACTCAAAAATTTGTACCATCGCGTAAAACGTGGAGAGAAAGAAAATTACATTCCTATCGTAGAACAGCCCAGAGATTTCACAAACTAGGCTAGCATTATTTCGATTATACCTATTAATATTTGGAGGAAAGAAAAAAAATTATAAAAAAATTTGGTTAAAAAAATGCATCCTCTTCCATCGCCCCACGGGTGCAACCAAACAGAGATGGGACCGAAAATTGGTTTTTTATGAAAACACATCGAATTGTGTTGAAAAGAAATCTCGCTGTTGTTAATTAAAGGGATTACCGCATCATTATCGTTACCTTGGCTGTAGAGTGGTGCACTATCGTCGTACGGGTTGTTGTCCGGCTCAAAATGCTCCCTCAATAACCCCTGGACTTCGAGATCCACGTCCGTGGACTTCGGGGTGAACACCCCACCACCAGTTTTGTAGATTTCGATCTACCAGATAAATATTTTCACGATCAGCCGTTGAAAAAGAGAGAGAGAGAGAGAAAGAGAAAAAAAAATAAAAACGAGAAAAATTCAACTTACTCTGTCGTTGTGCAGATTTGCTTTGGAACATCGCTTGATCGCCTTGTAGAGTTCTCGCAACTGCTTCACCGTTTTCGAACTATCTGGTCGTTTCTCGTTAAATTTTACCGTCAGCCGCTCCCAAGCTTCATTTTTCTGTACTGTTGTCGTCGCGTCCGTCTGTTTGTTTTCTATTACGTCCTTGAAATCGTTCACCAACTGAATGAGTAATTTTTTATCCTCCGGAGTATTATTTCTTCCCCGGCTCCCAACTTTTACTATATTTTTCACGGTTTCTTTTTTGGTAGGCATCTTTTTCCAAGGTTCCAGTGGCTGTGTCACTAGGGGCAAGTCTGCTGTTGACGAAATTCGCGCGGCAATTGTTGGACTTGTGAGCGCATGCGCAGAATGCTGCTGCCCCCTCATTGTCAAATTGCTATGAAAAATTCGACAGATCTGTATGGGATATCTTCCTCCAAAAAATTGTCTCCCACAAAAAGTCTTCCTCCAAAAATTCGACTCCTACAAAAAGTCTTCCTTCACAAACATCTCTAAGAAAGGATTGAAATCAGATGTAACTGCCAAGTACAACAAAATACAAATGAAATCCTACTACATGGCATTGTGCTCGTTCGCTCGCTGCGCTCGCTCACTCGATTGATTTTTCAAATAATCTGTGACGTCATAAAAATTAGGAGCGAAAAGTGACCAAACGATAAAATTGTAGATAAAAAAATACGAACACATAAATTTGTGGAAAAAATTGTTGAACCAAGTTTTGGAAATAAAAATTTGAAAAAAAAAACATGTTTAAACAAAATTTTGGGAGTGGTACTTGGCGGGCTTTTATAGCAATGTATTAGAATGTCACGGAAACATGTAACCTAATTTCACTTGCCCACACCTGGCCCGCAAAGTACCACTCCCAAAATTTTGTTTAAACATGTTTTTTTTTTCAAATTTTTATTTCCAAAACTTTTTGTGGGAGACAATTTTTTGGAGGAAGATATCCCATACAGATCTGTCGAATTTTTCATAGCAATTTGACAATGAGGGGGCAGCAGCATTCTGCGCATGCGCTCACAAGTCCAACAATTGCCGCGCGAATTTCGTCAACAGCAGACTTGCCCCTAGTGACACAGCCACTGGAACCTTGGAAAAAGATGCCTACCAAAAAAGAAACCGTGAAAAATATAGTAAAAGTTGGGAGCCGGGGAAGAAATAATACTCCGGAGGATAAAAAATTACTCATTCAGTTGGTGAACGATTTCAAGGACGTAATAGAAAACAAACAGACGGACGCGACGACAACAGTACAGAAAAATGAAGCTTGGGAGCGGCTGACGGTAAAATTTAACGAGAAACGACCAGATAGTTCGAAAACGGTGAAGCAGTTGCGAGAACTCTACAAGGCGATCAAGCGATGTTCCAAAGCAAATCTGCACAACGACAGAGTAAGTTGAATTTTTCTCGTTTTTATTTTTTTTTCTCTTTCTCTCTCTCTCTCTCTTTTTCAACGGCTGATCGTGAAAATATTTATCTGGTAGATCGAAATCTACAAAACTGGTGGTGGGGTGTTCACCCCGAAGTCCACGGACGTGGATCTCGAAGTCCAGGGGTTATTGAGGGAGCATTTTGAGCCGGACAACAACCCGTACGACGATAGTGCACCACTCTACAGCCAAGGTAACGATAATGATGCGGTAATCCCTTTAATTAACAACAGCGAGATTTCTTTTCAACACAATTCGATGTGTTTTCATAAAAAACCAATTTTCGGTCCCATCTCTGTTTGGTTGCACCCGTGGGGCGATGGAAGAGGATGCATTTTTTTAACCAAATTTTTTTATAATTTTTTTTCTTTCCTCCAAATATTAATAGGTATAATCGAAATAATGCTAGCCTAGTTTGTGAAATCTCTGGGCTGTTCTACGATAGGAATGTAATTTTCTTTCTCTCCACGTTTTACGCGATGGTACAAATTTTTGAGTTGATGAAAAAAAAAAATAGTAAACAACGAATGGTTGGTATTCCGGATATGATAAAAGTTCCGAAAAATTCATTAGAGCTCTGCTGGCAAGAAAACAAGTCACGGCCGATCGAATCAGAAATCGTGAACGTGATCCTCTTCGTTTCCTAATAAGCTAAGGCATGACGCATACTAGATTCGATTTTATTTACGTTCAGTTGGTGATGAAAATCTTCTAAAAGGCCGCGAAATGATGTCAATAGGCTCACCTGATATCTCATGCCCTGCTATTCTGGCGTTCCAGGAGTAGATTCGAAGCAATAATGATGATTATAAGGAAGTGAAATTTGTATGAAATTTCACCTTGGTACAGAAATGTTTCAGGATGATTTCGTATTCGCAGACACGATGGTTTCTGGTGAACTGGACACGAGCTTTTCTACGGATGATCCCACGATTCCTGGGAATGTACCCTCGTCACCCGTCGCTGAACCGATTTCAGGTACTTCTTTCTCCAAATTACTAGATGAAATTTATTACAATTTTTCATTGAACGGAAGAAATTACGATTCCATGGCACCAAATTTTATTTCAAGCAGCAACTTATATGTATTTCGGATTTCATAAATTTACATTTATGAATAGTTTCTTAAGAAAACTATGTACGTGAGACTGTCTACCTCAACTTGACACACTTCCAAATGTGGCGATCTCCGACGGGAGCCTCGATTTTTTATGCATTTTCCTAAGGTCAGTCAGGACCAACCTTTTCGAATAACAATTTTTCTAATTCTTGTGACTTGCCGAAATTCTGTTTCTAATGCCGAAAAACCTACATCGTCAAAAACATGGACAGAGTCTGAAATATTTATTCATAATTTTTTTAATATCATGATGCTTAACCGACAACTTCAATTATTTTCTGAGTGCACGTGACCATTTCACGCTCGTAGAATTTATAACTCGTATAATTCACCGAAATAAAAATATGTGTACGTATGTGAATTGTTTTTTATTTTCAATTCTTATGTGAATCATATATTAATGATACGAAATCCGTCCGTTGCAGGTTCGTCTGCGAAAAGCGCTTCGCGATCATGTGCTGGCACCTCTGCGGCGAGCACTTCCCTTGCCAATGTGGGACCCCAAACAAGCGGTCTCTCGGAGGTCGTAATCAGAGGACCATCCGCGTCGTGGCCAAGTGCCCGGAGAACCAATCTTCAGTCATCAATGGCTGGCGAAAAAAAGAGGGCATTATCAACTATTGCTGAGAGTATAGTTGAACGTAAAAAAACAAAAAATGATTACGACAAGGCGACCCACGTCGAGAAATTGAAAATTCTAGAAGACAAGGCCGAACTTGTAGAAACGGAGAAAGAGATGAGGAAAATAGATCTGGAGATGAAGAAAATGGAGAAGGAAAATTTTGCGATCGTTTTACAGAAGCGATTGGAAATCCTTGAGGAGGAATTACTTCTAATAAGAAACGAACGGAAGTTCAAGGAACTCGAGTATAAAAATAAATCGAGCCAATATGAAATGAACGCGAACGAATAAATACAACTTTTCCTTTCGTCCACGTTAATTACATGCTTTGTCTATTTATTTACATATTTGAAGAATCTCCGTGTAGTGGTATTGTTAGCGACACTTTCAGAGTTTATGGACATCGTCAAAAATTGTGAATACTATCGATATACGTATACGTATGTGCCTGGTTCAGGATTTCCTCCTTGATCTTGAATTCCCGAACGTTTGATTAGAGCTGTCGAAATGTCGATTTCAAAACATTGATTATGGAGCTGATAACGCCCACTCACGTGTCATGTACCTTATTTTTAATAATTTTATCATTCTGTGATCGCAGTTCACTTGCAGAAGTGCACTTTTTGTGTTAAAAAAAAATTAAATAATGAATCTCTCTGCTTTTCTCCTGTCCTGTGGTGATGCAGCCGTAATTTATACCGTTTCGGATGGAGATTTGGGATAAAAATAAATAGAGCAAAATTATTTAAGAAAAGCCGGGCCTGTCACCCACCCCCTTCGATTTGGCTGATTTTTTGTGAGCATGTTACCTACCTGGTGAGTAGTCAAAAGCCAAAATATTATGTCCCGAAAAAATTTATTGGCCGAGTTACAGTTTTTTTTCACATTTTTAACTCGAATTTGGGTATTTTCGATTATGCAAAGGTTTTTTGGACTACGTGGCTGAAAATCGGTTTCCTTATGTAAAATTGACCCAGGAACACGAATCTGGCCACAGATTTGACCTACGAGAAAAACCTACAATAATATTAGCCAAAAACACCCGAAATTGACCAAAAAAGTCCCAAATCTTGGGGAAATGGTCCAAAAAAAATGTTTTCGTCTTTCTGAGGCAGCAATCTTGTAGGAAAAGAGCCAAAGAATCCAATGACCACACCCCCAGATTTTTAGGACGAACCGTTCAAGAGATACGCGTTGTCAAAGTTGGAAAATCTTGATTTTTCTGCAAATAATGGACCTTTTTAAGGGTTCTTATTATTTTATTTCATGGAAAACTACATTTAATTACTTTGACCAGAATCTGACGAATCTCATTTGATGAAAATAACCTATTGATACTCGATTTAGATAGTCGTGGTGGATGCCGCAAAATAGGCCTTTAGGTCGGACATTTGTCCAAAGAGGTCAAAAAAGTCCATTATTGCCAGAAAAACAAGATTCTCCAACTTTGACAACGCGTATCTCTTGAACGGTTTGTCCTAGAAATCTGGGGGTGTGATCATTGGATTTGTTGGCTCTTTTCCTACAAGATTGCTGCCTCAGAAAGTCGAAAACATTTTTTTTGGACCATTTCCCCAAGATTTGGGACTTTTTTGGTCAATTTCGGGTGTTTTTGGCTAATATTATTGTAGGTTTTTCTCGTAGGTCAAATCTGTGGCCAGACTCGTGTTCCTGGGTCAATTTTACATAAAGAAACCGATTTTCAGCCACGTAGTACAAAAAACCTTTGCATAATCGAAAATACCCAAATTCGAGTCAAAAATGGGAAAAAAAACTGTAACTCGGCCAATAAATTTTTTCGGGACATAATATTTTGGCTTTTGACTACTCTCTAGGTAGGTAACATGCTCACAAAAAATCAGCCAAATCGAAGGGGGTGGGTGACAGGCCCGGCTTTTCTTAAATAATTTTGCTCATAAATAAATGAATCAACATCTGGTTGGACGAAATTATGGAACGCGAATGAATTTCGGTTTGTGCATACTTGAATCACCAATTAATTAGCTGCTATACCGTATATGCTCTTTGAGATATATTTTTGTGAAGAATGACGATTAAATAGTCCTCATAATTTATAAGCAATAACTTACCCGAAAACTGTGTTGACAATAGCAGCCCTCAGCTCTAGTCCCTGATCGATCGTATATTCGCTACCGCGGACCGGATCTTCGGGCGCTGCCGCATCCACACAGGGAGCTTCGGCACGTAATGCGGCATGTCTTTCGTCGATCACCATGTTGTGTAGTACGGCAGCAGCTACCATAGCAGCAACTGACGTCGCTCGCATATTTCGAAGCCCCATAGACATCGCTGGAAATAGTCTTTTCCAGACTCCAAAAGCCCGCTCAATGGGATTTCGCGTGTGCATTTGCGCAGCGTTGTACAGTTGCTCTGCACGCGTCAGAGGGGTCGGAATGGGTATAAGCATGTAGTTGGTCAACTTGTACGCACCGTCGCCCAACAAAAAGCAGTTTTCAAATTCACCATCGTCGAATCTCGCACGTAGCAGTGACGCGTTGAATACTGTACTATCGTGCGTAGACCCCGGCCAACGTGCATCGATACTCAGGAACCGCAGGTCAGCATCGCATACGGCCTGCATGTTGTACGAGAAGTACGTTTTGCGGTTTCGATACAATTCACCCTGGTCCCCACCTGGAGATAGCATGCGCACGTGAGTCCCATCAACGCAACCTATCGTTGATGGAAACCCATGGATTGCCCTAAACTTCGCCTTACTTGCTGAGATCTCCATTTCATTCCTCGGCATGTGGATGTATTGTGGTCTCAAGCCAGCAATTATGCGGACCACTTGCTTTACGATCCTGCAGACGGTGGACTTGTGTATCCGCATGTCGTCGCCAATGAAAATCTGGTAAGCTCCGGTGGCCAAAAATCTGAGCGTGATGATTATTTGATTAACCGGTGATATAGCCTGATTTCTACGAGTCAGGTGTTGAAGCTGAGGGCCGATCATCTCCAATAATACTTGAACAGTAGCTTTACTCAGACGAAATCTCTGCACGAATTCCGTATCCGAAAACATCTCGTAAGGACAATTTCTCACGCGAAACACACGTGGAGCATGGACCTGTACACGCCGACCGGCTATTACGTCCAGCATTTCCTCATCCGAGCTATTGGACGATGAAGAAGAAGAAGAAGAATCTGAGGATGATGACGACGATGACGAAACCTCCGAGTCCATCGCTTATACGAAGCTCTTGTGCTACCTGTAATAATTTTTTCAGAGCTTATCGCTACTCGGATTCGATTGTATCAAATCTTAGTTAATCATTATTGCGTATCAAGTGCTTCACGGATAGGGAAGACCGGGACAGCGAACGGAGACGACGAGGTGAAAACGACTCAAGATTTGAGTGTGACGATAATTTTTCGAGTTCGAGTAATTCAATTGAATCAATTGAATCGATGCAATTTAATTCAAAGGGGCCGGTTCAAGGTATTTCACAAACAATTAGGGATGCGGTTCGAAATTCCGAACGAACAAACAATAGAACGGCCGAAATATCGAAAAGTTAAATTAACGACGGTTCGAAAGGTTGGAAATGTAGAATGGTTCATAATAAGGATAGGCCAGAATACATGACAATCAAAAATACGGATTCAAAGAGTTCCAAACCGATTTATGGCAAAAATAAATTCTCATATCGTGGCAAAATTGCAAACCTGAAAAATATCGAATGTGTGAGAATATCGACGATTCAAAAGCCATGAGAAGTCAAATCTACGAAAGGCTAATGTACCGCGAGTTCAGAAGTTCGATTTTTTTCTCGAGTGAGATATCCAAAGAGTAGAACGGTCAAAATCTAGAACGGGTCATAACACCGTAAGGTCGAAATAGCGAAAGTTGAGGAAATGCTTAAAACGTCTATCGTGTTCTTGGCAATCCTTTCCATAATTTCTTATCGGAATTTTCAACAAGGGCTGCTTTCCTGATTATCCTTACCGTTATTCGATCGAAGATACGCGAATTTGCTTGATTCTCGAAGATAAAGTACAGTTTCGCAGAGGATCGCGCTTTTCGCTACTTGGTTCTTCGGAGTTTTGACTTGTCGGATAATTCAGATTCGTTATATTTTTACTAGAGTTTCCGACTGTTCCAAGTTATGACCCTCTGACTATTTTTTAATTCGAAAATATGACCTGATCTTTGTTTCGAAAACCGATGTTCTGCTTTCTCGGAATATTATTGAACGTATAATAAATTCTTGGAAGAAATGAGCGTTCGAATGAATAACCCTTTCGAAATGGACGTTTCATTTATTGAGCACATTGATGACGAAAAAATCGTTCTTTTGATGTTTCGTTATTTTCAAATTCGTATTCAGAAAAAAAATCCAGCTATTGGCCGTCCTGTTGTTTGGTCATTCGGAATCGTGATCAGCACCCCAATCTACGTGTTAAAAATTAGTAAAAATGTCAGCCATAGCTTCTACACCTAAAAAAAGCTACCGGTCTCCAAAATACGTGGCCCGAGTTTTAGACCCGCCGTCAGTTCAATTCGACATGGCTAGGATTGATTGTGTTCAGAAAACCACTTCTTAAGATTTCTTCTTAGCTCTCTGGTGAGGTGAGATCAATTTATTGAATTCAAGTGGATCTCGAAATTTTGAAATAATTCATTTTATACCAAATGAATTCGTCTTCATCCGTTCAAGTCACTTCGTTCGAATGATACTCGATAATTCGCGCAAATTCAAGATGATTATTTGAAAAGTTCGGTTCTTTTTCATACCTACGGTTTATTTGAAATAATTTGAAATAATATTCGTGGGCTCCAATATTCAGTCAATTCTTATTATTTCTAATTCTCATGAATTCAGGTGAATTCGAATAATTTTGTGAACCGACGTTGACACGTTTGAGTGATTTCCCGACAGGTAGTTGCGGAGACTCGAACATTGCATTTTATGAGAGAATCAAACCACTGTCCGATGAACAAAAAAATGTCTTCCTGAAGATATTGGAAAATGAATTAGGCGCTACTATACGCTACTTCGCCATGCTTGGTGTGTATTTTGAGAGCCATTTGTAGCCCATTTTGCCCCGGATACACTCCAATTTAGAAGTAGGTACCCCATCATGCCCTAGATACGCATGTACGCCATGATACCCAAGATTTTCGGATTTATCGAGTGATCAATCTAACGTATCCCGGGTACAACGTTCTGCCCCGGTCTCCCGTATGTTACGCATTTTTTTTTTTTTTTTTTTTTTGCCTCGAGATCATTGGATCATAAATCATGAATCAATCTGTTCAATATCTGAATATAACTCAACACTTACCAGTAATTTACTTGCCAGTTCTCTTCAAGCCGAGAGGTATTTGAGTAGGTCAGATTAGAGTAGATTTGAGATGATTACAGAAATTTGGGAACGGCCTCAATATTATCCAAGATCAGAAGTAAAATCACAATATCCGCGAGTTGACAGTTGACGGTGCAACTTGTAAATCGTTATTATGCATGGAAACCATAGAAACGAGGCATGACGTAGAAAACTCCGTTGAGGTTCCACGGACTGCTGTGTTGAAACTCGTATTTTTGGCTATCGAAGATGTCCGTAAAAATGAATGAAATTCGTCAGTTTAACGAAAAATCCCCCTTTTCACTGACTTCTGAATTTTGTAATTATTTTGAAATCTTGATTGTTCCCCAGAAATTTCGTACTATCGGAAATTCATATTATTAATCATCAAGCAAATCAAAAATAGTTCGGAAAAATCATTGGTCGTTTCGAAACGTGAATAACAATGATCTCGAAGCAAAGAAAAAAAAATATTTAAAAATAAATAAAAAATGCGTAACATACGGGAGACCGGGGCAGAACGTTGTACCCGGGATACGTTTGATTGATCACCCGATAAATTAGAAAATCTTGGGTATCATGGTGTACATACGTATCTAGGGCATGATGGGGGTACTTCTAAATTGGAGTGTATCTGGGGCAAAATGGGCTATAAATGGCTCTCAAAATACACACCAAGGATGGCGATGCCACGATATGAGAATTTTATTTTTGCCATAAATCGGTTTCAAACTCTTTGAATTCGTATTTTTCATTGTCATGTATTCTGGCCTATCCTTATTATGACCCATTCTACATTTCGAATCTTTCAAACCGTCCTTAATTTCACTTTTCGATATTTCGGCCGCCCCCTTGAATTGAATTGAGTCAATTCAATTGATTCAATTGAATTAATCGGAATCGAAAAATTATCGTCACAGTCAAATCTTGAGTCGTTTTCACCTCGGCGTCCCCGTTCGCTGTCCCGGTCTTCCCTATCCGTGAAGCACTTGATACGTAACAATGGTTAACTAAGATTTGATACAATCGAATCCGAGTGGCGATAAGCTCGGAAAAATGATTACAGGTAGCACAAGAGCTTCGTATAAGCGATGGACTCGGAGGTTTCATCATCGTCGTCATCGTCCTCAGATTCTTCTTCTTCTTCTTCATCGTCCGATAGCTCCGATGAGGAAATGCTGGACGTAATAGCCGGTCGGCGTGTACTGGTCCATATGCTCCACGTGTGTTTCGCGTGAGAAATTGTCCTTACGAGATGTTTTCGGATACAGAATTCGTGCAGAGATTTCGTCTGAGTGAAGCTACTGTTCAAGCATTATTGAAGATAATCGGCCCTCCGTTTGGTCATAGTCCGATCACGGGATGAAATTACTAACATATTTTTTTTTTCAATTTTCGATTTAAAAAAGCAGAAAAACAATTCTAATCGTGTTTTTTTATAGTAAAAAATGAAACAAAAAGAAACTTTGTCCTGGTAAAATTTGATTTTCTTGTTGGTTCAAGAGTAAAACTCCAAAAACGATGATTGATTCCAAACAAAAAAAAACACAATCAACGGCCATCTTCTTCAATAAAAATACCAAATTTATTCGGGAAAACGAGTGAAAAGTAAGTTGATTATCCCCGAATTTACAAATTTCGTAGGTTTCACGAAGTTTTTTTTCAACGGAACTATTCTATGGGAATAATACGGGAATTTCATAACAATCGAGTAATCTCTCTGAATAAATTATGTATTTTTATTGAAGATCACCGTTGATTGTATGTTTTTTTTTTTCGAATCGAGCATCGTCTTTGGCGTTTTACTCTTGAACCAACAAGAAAATCCAATTTTACCAAGACAAAGTTTCTTTTCGTTTCATGTTTTGCTAGAAAAAACGACGATTAGAAATTTTTTTCACCCATAATCAAAAATTCAGAAAAAAAATGTTAGTATTTTCACCCTATGATCGGACTATGGCCAAATGATGCGTTTCCGAGTCCCTGATCTTACAAAAAAAAAAAAAATGAGCGTTTTAAAAAATGTCCATCTGGATGATGATATTTGAGGTCACCATACAACCTTCAGAAATGACGGAAGATTAAAAGAAAATTAGAGGCATCATTTTTGACCAAAACCAACCAAAAACTCCATTGGGCATCGAAATCCCAGAGGGTCGAGCTCATGAGGGGTCGGTTTAACGTGGAAGGCCCCATACATATCTATGGGGCATCCATGTCAACTCGACCAATGATTTTCCCTCACCATTTTTGATTCGCTTCATAATCGTTCATACAATTCTGCGAACTCAAAATGGCACTCCCAAATTTTTTCTGATTCTTTCCGCAATCCTTTTATTTTTTATTAATATTCAAACCCATCGGAAAATTTTTTTTTTTTTTTAATCCCAAAAAATTCTCAAAAATCTAGTTTTTCATTCCAATCATTCTGCCACCTGGCCCATCATGGGACCTTTTTTTTTTAATTTTTTTATAGCACTTTAAACATTTTCACCAAACCTGGAACGTTATGAAAAATCTCAAAAAATTCTCAAAAACGTAGTCTTCCATTCCGATCATTCTGACCCCCAGTCCATGATGGAATAATTTTTTTCGTTTTTTTTTTTAGCACCCAACACTTTTAACAAACGAAATCTGGAGAGGGGCAGCACTTTCTTGGATTACGGAACAATATTGTGAAAAAACTTTAATTACGTCTCGATTTTCGAAAATCCAAGATTGTCATGCCCTTCATTAAGTTCTTGTATGTCACTGATAGCAATTTCACATCAATCGAATGTGTTTCGGCTGAGAAAATAGCTTTTGAAAATTCCAAGTGTAAATCAGCTTGCGTTTCCCCTTAAACGATTCAGAATTAGCCACAGAATTTTTGTCAGATTTTTTTAGATTTTTTATAACGTTGCAAGATGGCGTTTCGTTTGTTAAAAGTGTTGGATGCTGAAAAAAAAATCGAAAAAAATTGTCCCATCATGGACCGGGTGTCAGAATGATCGGAATGGAAGACTACGTTTTTCAGATTTTTTCTTTAGATTTTTCATAACGTTCCAAGATTGGTGAAAGAAAATGTTTAAAGTGCTATAAAAAAATCTAAAAAAAAAGATCCCATCATGGGCCAGGTGGCAGAATGATTGGAATGAAAAACTAGATATTTGAGAATTTTTTTAGATTTAAAAAAAAAACTTTTTTCAAATGGGTTTGAATAAAAAATTAACGGATTGCGGAAAAAATCAGGAAAAATTTGGGAGTGCCATTTTGAGTTCGCAGAATTGTATGAAAAATTATGAAGCGAATCAAAAATGGTGAGGGAAAATCATTGGTCGAGTTGACATGGAATGCCCCCTATATATATATGGGGCATTCCACGTCAAATCGACCCCTCATGAGCGTAACTTCGATGCCCAATGGATTTTACGGTTCGTTTTGGTCAAAAATGATGCCGCTAATTTTTTTTTCAATTCAAATATCATCATCCAGATGGACATGTTTTAGAACGCTAATTTTTTTTTTTTTTTTTTAAGATCAGGGACTCGGAAACACATCGTTTGGTCATAGTCCGATCACGGGATGAAAATGCTAACATTTTTTTTTCAATTTTTGATTTTGCAAAAAAATATCAAAAAATTTCTCATCATGGTTTTTTGTAGTAGAAAATAAAACAAAAAAAAACTTTGTCTTGGTGAAATTTGATTTTCTGGTTGATTCAGTTCAAGCGACGCGCATAGGGAGCGTTCAAATATTACGTAACGTTTTTTTAGCCGATTTTGACCCCCCCTCCCCCCTTTGTAACAAATCGTAACACGAGTCTACCCCCCATGTTACGTAATATTATCCCAGCCATTAATTAATCTACGAAATTGTCATGTATAGAATTAATTTTTTTAATGTCTAATACTAAATTTTGGTATTCCAGAAAGGTTCAACATTTTTGTCTCGTTTTTAGTGTTAAATTAAAGTTACGTAACAGGCAACTAACGCCCCCCTCCCCCCACGTAACATTACCGTAACATTGGCTGACCCCCCCCCCCAATTAATGTTACGTAATATTTGAACGCTCCCATACTTATGTCAGTTGATTGCGTTTTTTTTCGAATCGAGCATTGTTTTTGGCGTTTTACTCTTGAACCAACAAGAAAATCAAATTTCACCAAGACAAAGTTTCTTCTTGTTTTATTTTTTACTACAAAAAACCATGATTAGAATTTTTTCGATATTTTTTTGCAAAATCAAAAATTGAACAAAAAATGTAAGCATTTTTATCCCATGATCGGACTAGGACCAAACGATGTGTTTTCGAGTCCCTGATTTTACAAAAAAAAAAAATCAGCGATTTTAAAAATGTCCATCTTGATGATGATATTTGAGGTCACCATACGACCTTCAAAAATGTCGGAAAAATTAAAAAAAAAATTAGAGGCATCATTTTTTTACCAAAACGAACCAAAAAACCCATTGGGCATCGAAATCCCAGCGGGTCACGCTCATGAGGGGTCGGTTTGACGTGGAATCCCCCATATATATATAGGGGGCATATATATATATATGTGTGTATGTAAATTTAGGGTGGTCATTATTTGGGGTCAAAATTAATTTTATCCTTTCCGCCCCCTACATCGGTTCAAAGTACGTAAAAAGTAACGCTGTATTTTTTTTACATAAAAAAAAAAATGTTCAACCCTTGACCACGGGCGTTGGAGTTAATTTCCATTCAAAATACATGGAATTTTCCCGCGTTTGCAGTCACTATTTTACTGTGGGCCTAAATATGTTTGTAAAATCTTAAAATTTCCACAAATTAGTCTACAAGCATGCTGCTACATGGAAAAAATTTCCCAAACCCCTACCCTCAAAATGTTGTATAACATCACTATAATAATGATTATTTTTATTTTTTTTTTTTAATTTGGACAAAAGTTCGGAACTCTCATTTTTCTTCGCGTTTCACATGATTTTAGAGTATTTTGAAAGAAAGAATGATAAAGAAAAAAAAATTAATATTTATTATGGTAATGTTATACAACATTTTGAGGGCAGGGGTTTGGGAAATTTTTTCCATGTAACAACATGCTTGTCAACTAATTTGTGGAAATTTCGAGACTTTACAAACATATTCAGGCCCGCAGTAAAATAGTGACTGCAAACGCGGGAAAACCCCATGTATTTTAAATGGGAAAACTTCAACGCCCGAGGTCAAGGGTTAAACATTTTTTTTTTTTGTAATCCGAAAAAATTACAGCGTCTTTTTTTTACGTATTTCAAACCGATTTAGGTGGCGGAAAGGATAAAATTGATTTTGACCCCAAATAACGACCACCCATGTATACATATGGGGCATTCCACGCCAACTCGACCAGTGTTAAACCCCGACCATCTCAAAATCATTCCATGTTTTTTTCTAACATTCTACTCAGTGAAAAACGCGTCCGAAATTTTTTTCAGATTTGTTCATCAAACCGTTAATTTGTTATGAATTTTTGAAGTTGATTGAGAATGGCCCTTTTTAAAAATCTGAAAAAATTCTCAAAAATTCAGTGGATGACACAGAACAGCCTCTGTTCAGGAAAACGTGGGCCGAATTTTTTTCTATTTTATTTCCACTGAATTCGGAATTTTTCAATTTTTGAAACTGAAATTGTCTAACACAGGATCAAATTTCAAGCGTCGAATGAGGTTCAATTTACTCGGAAACGTTCGGTTTCACCATATATGACCCTTATTTGATGCTTGCAATTTGATTTTCCTGTATTAATTCACTTTTTGAAATTAAAAAATTCCGAATTCAGTGAAAACAAAAAAAAAAATAGAAAAAAAATTCGGCCCACGTTTTCCTAAACGGGGGCTGTTTTGTGTCATCCACTGGATTTTTGAGAATTTTTACAGATTTTTGAAAAAGGGCATTCTCATTCAACTTCCAAAATTCATAACAAATTAACGGTTTGATGAAAAAATTTGAAAAAAATTTAGGACTCGTTTTTTACTGAGTAGAATGTTAGAAAAAAACATCAAATGATTTTGAGATGGTCGGGGTTTAACACTGGTCGAGTTGGCGTGGAATGCCCCATATACATTTATACTTGTGCAATTCAACTTAATTCGAATATTTGAATATTCATAGATTTTTCACGTTATATTTTATTTTTATTAAAAATGATTATATAAATAAAAATGAAGTTTCCATTCAAGTATATAGATATATTGGCCATATAGTTGCCACACAGTATCGCCCGTATATTGCATGAATAGTGACTATTGTGCCTATTAGCATTAGTGTACCCGTATATGAGACATATAATCGTTATATATCGCCGATATATGTGCGATTGTGATGTCCGTATATTGGCCACACAACTTTTTTTCTACGCGGGATGTGTGTGAAATTAAAAAATTTCAGAATATCTCTGAATTTCGGAATCTTGCAAGCATTTAAGATCGGAACTCGTTCGAAAAATTTCCAAGATTTCGAACTTGGAGAAATTTCGAAATACTTTAAAAACCTTCAACTTCTGAATTTTGAGAAAAAAAAAAGACAATTTGGGTATTGAAATTTGACCCTCAAGATTCCTGCATCTGCAAAAACGAACTTTGGCACGCTGTGGCTTTCAAAGGTTGACTCTGAGAGCAAAGTTGCACTTCAATTTTTTCTTCTATTTTCAATTATCTGATGGCGGTATTTTTTTTCTCTCTCTCTCTCTCTCTCTCTCCCTCTCAATACTAATACGAGCGCCATTTTTCCGTTAATTAGTACTTTAACACGACGTAATTTCGAAACGGTCATTCTCCGAGCAAAATTTTATCAGACTTTTTTCTTCCTCTTTCAATTACCTAATGGCGGTATCTTTTAGTTTTTTTGAGCTTCCATTGGTCTCAAACATAGAGTTAGCAATCGCTCCTCCAGATAATCGAAAAAGAATTATCATTCCATAGACACATCTTGCCGATGATTCATTCACGTGGAAATAATTTTTGCGGAGGTTTTGAAAAAAAAAACCCGCAATTAGATAATTGAAAGAGGCAGAAAAAAGCCTGATAAAATTTTGCTCTGAGAATGACCGTTTCGAAGTTACGTTGTGCTAAAGTACTAATTAACGAAAAAATGGCGCTGACACTAGTCTTAAAAAAGAAAAAAAAATAAATACCACCATCAGATGATTGAAAATATGAGAAAAAATTCAAGTACAACTTTGCTCTCGTTCGTTTTTGCAGATGCAGAAATCTTGAGGGTCAGTATTGAAATTACGAAATTCAGATTCAACTCTTTTTTTTCAATTCGAAATCATCAGCTTCTAGACTTTCGGACAAAATATTAGAATTTCCAAATTTGTCATACATTCGGTTTGAAAATTTGCAATCTGAGGAATTTTCGAATTTTTAGATGTATATGTTTGCAAAACTTACAACTTCAAAACATATTTTCGAATTTGTTTGCTATTTTCGAAGTTGTTTGCAAATTTTTGAATTTTCACACTTTTCGGAAATTTTGTTGATGTCGGTTTCTCGAATTTATGAAATCTGGAGGTTCGATGATTTTTTTTCATTCGATTTTTTTTTTTTTTGTTTTTTTTTGTTTCCCTTTGCAAATCATAAAATAACGATTTTTCTGAGAAATAACGATTTCTGAAAATAACGATTTTTCCGACACGAACTAGCGTATACACTAGATACGCACAGACGTATTAACGAAGGCGCAGTTCTGCTGCCATCGAGCGCGTACATTGCTATGAAACAGTCGACAGATAACTCTCGGGTTATACTCGGGTTATATTTACCCAAAATCTAGGGGTACCTCATGTTTTTGTGAACATAGGCGCAGTTCTGCGGCCATCGAGCGAACGTTAATTGCTATGAAACATTTGACAGATAACTCTCGGGTTATAATTTACACTAACTCTAGGGGTACCCCACGTTTATGCAACCGGGCCTTAGTGTTATACGACGCATACTCCAAGTGGATAGAGGTATTCTTGATGAACACGACTACGTCACACAGTGGTCCCAAATCCCAAATCTTCGTTCAAAAATAGAAGGTATCGTGTAATCGCTACAAAATTCGGTATTCGGGGGTTTTCGAGGTCACTGAACACGAATCTGAAGTCAAATTTTCAAAAAACAAGATGGCGGCCCAAAAACGGCGGAAAATTTTCTTAAAAATTCAATCAATCTTCACGGAATTCGGTATTCGGGGGTTTTCGAGGTCACTGAACACGAATCCGAAGTCAAATTTTCAAAAAACAAGATGGCGGCCTAAAAACGGCGGAAAATTTTCTTAAAAATTCAATCAATCTTCACGGAATTCGGTATTCGGGGGTTTTCGAGGTCACTGAACACGAATCGGAAGTCAAATTTTCAAAAAACAAGATGGCGGCCCAAAAACGTCGGAAAATTTTCTTAAAAATTCAATTAATCTTCACGGAATTCGGTATTCGGGGGTTTTCCAGATCGCTGAACACGAATCTCTTTTTAAAGAACAGAATATGCTGGATATGTGGGATATAGTAGATAGGTAAAGTATTGAAATAAACAATAACAATTCCGAGTATATTCACTCATGTAATGAAAAATTACATTAAATACAAACAGTTAATAAAAAACATCTTTTTTAAGTTGGTAAAATTAATCGCTATCTGTAGTCGCAGCATAGCTTTCGTCATCACTATCGCTATAGTCACTAGATGAAACTTCTTCATTATTGTGAACACTCGCTGACTTCAACAACGCAACTGCTTCGCGCGATAAGGATTTGGTTGCCTTTGCTTCTCGTTTGCTTCTCAGTCTTCGATAACGTGTACGAGGAGAATAGTTTTGCAGATAAATGATTCTCGATGACTTCATGAACTTCGTTTGCATTGTCGTTCAAATGCTCACTAACCAAGCGAAATATTTCTTCTCTGGTGTACCGCACTTCACTGTGTGTCTGAGAGCCTAGAAAAAAATAATTCAGTATTGAAATAACAATATATAATTTCAAAGAATTAATAATAATACTAGAACACTGTAAACAATACAATAATAAAATTGAGATCAACATTTTTCGGCAACAAATTTGGAAGAAATAATTCCTTGACTTCGTGCGGCGCGCCACGCGCCGTGCCGCCCCGCCGAACCTGAGATCAATTCCAGCGTCTATTTATAAAAAAAAATTCACCAAAACGACAAAGGCAGTCATAGGCAGCTAATATTTGGTAACATCATACTCAAGACTCTAAAGAATAATGTGATACTTGGCTGGTTACTGAATTCTATTGAATTATTAACTTTTAGTCGATGTGAACATTTTTTTTTCGCCGCAGGCACGCGAATACACAGTAGATGTTTACATTTTTTGTTGCTCGGTGTGGGTTTGACATGAAAAACTGTACTAATATAGAAAATGTACTTACTTCCAGGAGAAGATTCCATTTTGTAGAATTGCAATAGCTGAATTCTACTCGAAGTTATTTCACTTTTAACACAGCCGAAGTTTTAGAGCGTAGCGCACGACCGACGCTACCTGCTCGCGCGCTCGGTTACGAATGAGATCCCAACGGCTAAATGCAACACCTGCAACCTACCGACCCTTGAAAGGGTTCCCCGAAATACCCCTCTACCTGACCCAATACTTAGAATTCCTTAAATAGAAACTTCATTTCTCGATTTTTGTCAAGCGATTTGGGATTTGGGACCACTGTGCGTCACAAGCCTTAATCAGTAAACTCAGATCATACTTTGCCATGTTTGGTTTGCCAGAATTGATGATGAACGATAATGGACCACAACTAGTGTCGGACGAGATCAAGGCATTTTTTTATCTAAACGGTGTCAAACATATGACGAGCCCGCCTTATCATCCTAAGTCAAATGGGGCCGCAGAAGGTACCGTAAAAATAGTAAAAAGAGCTCTAATGCAGGCAGAACTGCAGGGTGAGCGAAACGGTTCGAAAAGAACCCAGCAAACACAGATTGCAGGGCCATTACTTGTTAGGTGGAGGAACGCCAAAACTAAAGGTACCGAACCGCTGCCGGAAGATTTGTGATGGCCCAGCACCATAGTGTCACAGTGGCCGACAGCCGGGCCACTGAAGGCAAGACCGGTACTGTTGTACCGAACCAGTGATGGCTATGTGACAAATTTGTGCAATTGATTTCGTCTCACCTTCACCGCACCGCAAGAATAACGGTTGCAGTAGCCTGTCAAATTATCGGTATTTAACCAGCACCGGAGTTGGTAAGGCTGCATATAGTTACGGAAATACGGTACTGCGCCATTACCAATTTTGTGCATGATAAGAATATCGAATTATTCACATAACCTCAATTTTTCATAATTTTTTAATTTGACTTTTAGCTTTGTCAACTGAATAGTTTCCTGAACAGTTTTCTTGATATCTCTGTAGACTTGCCACCTTGACTTTTTTTTAAAGGGATATTCACTGTTTGAAGCCATCTTAGCTCGCAACAGGCGAAAGCAAACCTCAGTAACACGAAGAGTATCTCCGTGCTCAGTAAGCAGACAATTTACCTAAAAGTCGAATCATAACCTCAAAATTCTCTTATCCTCTATCTCTCAGAATACTCATTATTGAATTTAAGATTAAATTCAGAGCAAATGTAGTTTAACTGAATACTTACAGATTTGAGTTACCCGTGGACGGCATCTTTTCCTAAGTAAGTAATGCACGAAGTAATTATATTATTCACGGAGGAAGACGCGCCAAGACGCGTGCAAACTGCGTCATAAAAATACAGGCGTGCATCTGTGGTTGATAAGGGTGAAGTGACGGCACTCGGTTGTGGCAAATTGCAAAATGCCCTGCAGGAAACCAGTACTCTGTGACAGACATCGTTCCATAAATGGTTGGATGCCGGTAAAAAAGTACTGGGGCTGCCAATGCCGAGCCATCGAAAAACAGGTGCATCTTTGTTTGACAGGGGGCAAGTGACGGCAACTTGGTTCTGGCGAGATGCAAAATGCCCTGCAGAATGATACATGGTGGCCACGGTCAGGGAAAACCGGGAAAACCGGGAAATGTCAGGGAAAACAAAAATTGGTCAGGGAAAAGTAAAAGAAATTGCTAACGTGTCGTAAATGATTTGGCAAGAACATTAAAAAAATTCATATAATTTTTTCCAACATTGTTGGATTTCCTAATCAATTTGCATCTAAATGAAATCAAGAATTCGCGTTATTATCTTGTAGCACTAATTATGACAATATTCGAATTTCGGTCAGGGAAAATTGATCAACCAGTCAGGGATAGTCAGGGAGAAGTCAGGGAATTTTTTTCCCGAAAAAAAGTGGCCACCATGATATCAGTACTTAGTCACCGACATCGTCCCGTCAATGGTTGGATACCGGAAAAATTTTACCGAAATACCGCTATCTCACATGTAGTGGCGTAGCAAAGGCTTGCCTATACCATCACATTGCCAGCACTGCCAGTGCTGGGCCATTATGATTTCGGCAGTTCTGTGTTTGCTGGGAACAGTACAGCATCAGTTGGACTCGCTTCTATTTAGTTACCGGAACACCCCTCACTCTGTTACAAAGAAAAGACCGGCAGAATTATTCTTGAAACGTAAACCAAGAACACCTCTGTCCATGCTTAAACCTAATCTCAACAGAGAGATGAAAAATAAGTCTAATGAAAAAGTGAGCAATGCTCCTGGAAAAATGCGAGTAGTTAAGAAAGGACAGAAAGTGTTTGTAAAAACTGCAAGAGGGGAGAAAATAAGCTGGTTTCCAGGAGTCATTGATAAAATAGTAAGCTCGGTAACATATCTAGTGGAATGTGAGGGTGAAACAAAGCTGTAACATGCAGATCACTTGAAAGAAAGATTAGGTGATATGCCGGAGCAAAGAGGACACGACTCATCGGAACCGACAGGGTTCCCACTACCAATGCCTCAGGTAGATCTGAATGAACGTCAGTTAAGCAATGGAGCACTCCATGAAATTCCAGAAAATGTTGATGTTCCACCTACGGTAGAACCAGACCATGCGGCACCTAGGATTAGAAAACCTAGTCGTAAACCTAAACCAAAACAAATCGTAGATGTGTAAAATATTAACAGGTTATTAAGTGTGAGAGAGTGCAGTGTATTAGACACTGCCTAACATAGAGGGCGCCAGCGGCCAAGAAGCAAGCGCCGCGCATCAAGCGATGCGCAGCTTGGGGCTAGAGGCCCAGTCCAAAATGTCGGTTAGACACCGAAACATATTCCTGTAATCTCCTGTGTTATAAAATGAATAAACCCTTACGTTATACATCATTATATATGAGTCTATAAATGATCAAATATGAACCCATATCTGTTCATGTATGGGTTAATATGGCTTCATATATGATTAGACATGGTTGAATGCAACTAGTTTGAGCCGATACGTGAGCAGATATAACCAGATATCCGGTCACCTATCAACTCGTATCTGATTAAATATTGGCTTATATATGATCAGATATGATCGTATATGGCTAACATGAGCCGATGCATGATCATACATGGAGTTATATGTAATTATGTTTATAAACAGTGCTACACGCAAGAAATACACATTCAATTAAAATTCGAGCACTAAGAACCAATACAAGACCTACAGGAAAAAGCTAGTATATGATGAGAAGCATTGACTTGATCTGTGGGCGAAGAAGGTGGTCTAGTGAAGTAAGTCTCCGGCTAAGCATCCGTGGATCCCGGATTCGATTCCCGGATCGTCCGTTAATTTTTCTCATCAGTTTTTTCAATAATCGGTTTACACTTACTATATTTAATTATATCTCATGATATACAAGTACATGCATGAATATATCTGGTTATATATGTATCCATACATGATCGAATCTGAACCAATTTTTTGATGAACAATGGTTCATGTCTAATCAAACATGAACATGTATGGTGAGCATGGGCAGGTATAGATCATACATGGAGTGATATATCTCTAGTTTGGGATGATTATCAGGGTTGTATCTGTTTATATCTGATCACATAATATGACTTCATCTGGTGAACGCCGTTGCATTTGGTTCCAAATTCTTTGAATTTCTTGATTTTCGATTTCCAAATACTTTGTCACTTAAGACTCAAGATACAGTTTTACCGCTCATTGCGTTTGTGATATTATAAAAAAGGCCTGAGCATTTTCGAAGCCCTACTATTTATTCGGAAAATATGAGAATAAACAAATAATATACGATACAGGTTCGCGTCAACTTTGTTCCGGGATTCTGCAGTATTCCTGCGTTTTGAACGCGAATTGTGGCAATAAATCCGGATCCGCAAACAGAAGTATTCTACATATATTTGTTCGAGGGAATCGTGTTTGTTAAGCAGTAAAGTTACAAGCCACCGAAAATAGCAGAAATCGTCCATTTTTTCATGTTCTGTTTGCGGATTTGGAATCGGTGCAACAATCTACTATACGTAGAAACGAACCGAAAAATCCCGCGATGAAAGTCTCGAAATTTGTCGGAAAGTGTTACAACTACGACTGCTACCACCGCTACTACGACAACAGCGCATGCGGGAGCTCACTCTATGGCGACGGACGCCACGCCACCACGCGGCAGGCGGCAGGTGCCGCCATATTGTTAACGACTGTGAATGTGTTGTACGGCTCGGTCACTGGTTTAAACAATTTTGCTTCGTATATTTACTTCTTCAACAGATTCGAGTTCCAACTCCATATCAGGTGAGTAGAAGTCCATCACTCACACATTTCATATAAGAAATATCGCCAAACATGTGATGTTTCTATGCCCTGGCATTCTGTAACGCGTTACCTAACCTTACTTTGGTCGAACGCTAATCTCGTTCATTCTTGCAAAGTGACTTGAGACTCTATTCCTGAAATTCTCCATTCAAGTATCAAATAACCAAAAAAATGTGAGCGTACCGTTCACAGTGAGATGCACACCCAATTAAAATTATTTTTTCAACTGGAATATGTGTGTTTTCAATGTGATACGGCCGAGTACGCGTGGATTCACCCAGATTTTCCGGCCATGTTTTTTGTGGAGGCTGAAACTTTTTTTGGGGGTTCTTTGGCGTATTTTAAGCGATCCGTGTCCGAGGGTTTTGCCCAAAAATTTTTTGAAGGACCGTATTTATTCATTTTAAATTTGGCGGGAAAATCAGTCTTTTTAAAACGAATTTCAGAAAAACTGCTGTAAAATTGAGCCAAATGGACTGATTTTGGCGATTTTTTTTTCCAAATGGTCAGAATTTCCTCACCTTTCAAGTCGCACCTATAGTTTTTGATTTTGTTGCGATGCGAGTTCACAATTTTGAAAAAACTAAAAAGATTCGAAAATTTTCAAGTCAAAATATCTCAAAACACCACATCTTTTTTTTCGCTCGTTTTTTTATATGTTTTTGTGCATGAACAGTACTAACTTCTCCCAAAGCGGCATCCCCAGTACTTTTTTTAAACGCAATATATAGCCGATTTTCGAAAAAAACAGTTTTTTTGATGACCCTCAAAATTTCTGCATCTGCATTTCTGAACTTTAGCACGGCGTAACTCCGTAACGGTCATTCTGAGAGAAAAATTCTACTGGACTTTTTTCTTCCTCTTTCGATTACCCGATGGCGATATTTTTTAGTTTTTTTTTAAGACCCACGCTGATGCTGTTTTTTTTCATTGGTTGATACTTCAGCCTCCACGAAAAACATGGCCGGAAAATCTGGGTGAATCCACGCGGATTCAGCCATACATCATTGCGACATCTATTTTCTGACGATGAAAGAACCATCGAGTCCGTCAGCGGTCGATTCGCATATTGTCCGACGAGGACATGAAGACTGCGGACGAATTTGCATGGTTTTTTGGTTTCTACGTCTGGGCAAATCAATACAAAGGGAGGACAGCGGCTGACTGGCTCAGCGGGAAGAATATTCTGGATACTACAGTGACGTCGGGTCATGATTCGTCATTTCGTTAGTTTATTCTTCAAATGATGACTCCGTTTTCGTGGGAAAGCGATATGCTTCCTCTAGCTAGAAATCGAGCTGTGCTATTATGTGTTCTACAGAAAGGGTCTATGGTTCCATTTTCATGATACACCCTTGAGAAACGAAAAAGTAAGTCAGTTTTTGTGGTATAAAGTCTGAGTATAAAAAATCGAATCTTCCAAAGCATGCGTATCTAGGGTGTGGTAATATAGGGCTCGGTATGATATTCTAGTATATGGCGATATAGTTTAGTTAGACGCAGAGGAACTTTGCGCTGAACCCTTCGAAGCTCTTCGAAGCGCTTTGGCGCAAGGTTTATTTCCATTGCCATCGCAGGGATTTGTACTCTTCAATTGTGGTCCAGGGTCTTTTTTCAACTCCCTAGGAGGTTTTACTTTACATATTGTAACGGAGGCACCCGTTAGATTGTGAGGGTGTCAGTTAGCTGTCACTTTGACGTTTGTAAACTGAGTATGCTGAGAGAACAGCTGATGATTTGCGATTAATAGATGAGCATGAGAATTATTATTGTAAAAAAACAGTCTTGTCCCGGACTTTAAACTGTGTGCACATACTTTTGATCTGCTGATTAAATAATCTTTTCACACATTTTTGACTTCTCTGATATCATTTCGGGAGTACCCTTAATTTATTCGTAGCACGGTCCCATCCGGAGCTACATTTGGTGTCAGAAGTGGGATTATTCCTGATTCGATATTTCGAGATTCTGAGTGTGTGGAAGGAAGTGTTACGAAAGCAAGAGAAGATAGTAAAACGAATAAGAAAGACATGTCCACAAACGAGAGAAATACCGAGCTATCGGCACCGTCCCCGCAGAAGCAGAGACGAGTGACCCGCCGTACTCGGGGATTACAATCCCTTTTGACAGAGATCGACGGAATGACCGCAGCCGATCAAGGGCCTGCGACTTTCCCGGTCCTGGATGTTCATCGGCCACAGACGCCGCTTCGGGGAGAAGGAGAGGAGCATCAGACCCCTCCAGCCCCACTGCTACAGAGACAAATAAGGAATGATATAACGAGTGAGCTAAATAATATCCGAGAGGAAAATTTACTTCTTCAGGAGAGAGTCGAGGAAGACCGACGCCTCGATCTTGAGATTCGCCGCCTGGAAATCAATCGGCAGCGAGAGGAGCGCAGACGAGCCCTCGAAATGCAGCGAGAGCAGTTCGAACAGGAACTGGAGGAACAACGACTCCAGCTCGAGAAGGAGAGAGAGGAACGTCTTCGCGCTCAGGCTGATCTTCGCCTCCAGCAGCAGGAACTGCACCTCCGGTTGGAACGGGTGGAAAGTTGTGGTGCCCGGCCTTCGGAAGAATTACCGAGACCGACTCCGAGGAGCCGCAGGTCACCTCCGATTCTCGTTACACCGGGACAGGTACTCGCGGAAGGACCAAGGTCAGATCCCCCAATTCTAAATAGCGCCGGAAGAAGTGGGGCGGTGCTACCAGCATCGCTCACACCGGCTCGTCACCATAATGTCCGTAGTGGCAATACACTACGGCACGAGCAAAACGAAGGGACTAGAAATCTGGTGTGTGTCTACGAACACCCGAGACATGTGATTCCGGAGCCGACACACACACAAGATGATAATGTAGAGAGAGATGTTGACGATGCCTTGTTACCGAATGATATTTCGCGCCTGCCTTGCGCCGGGAGTGGCAGTCAGCTTAGGAATAACGCGTGTCGGGAAGAGATTGTGTGTGAGGATGCTCCGCTTGACGTTTCCTTCGAGAAACGAGGCGACAAAGTCCTGCTAGACCGCGAAAGTCTGAATAAACTAATCGCGGAAGCCACTCGAAAAGCTATTGCAGCGTTATCCCCAAAAGATTCTAGAATTCAAAATGAAGTAGAGACAGTTGACGTTCCGGTTCCTCAACGAGTTTCCCCTCAGGAAAGCGTTCAAAACAGCAGTAGCACAAGTTCAGAGCAAGGGCAGATTGAATTTTTGCAGAAACTTATCCTTAACTCTAACCTTCTCGGGAATAATTCGGGAAACCAGGGATCAGAAACGAGAGTTAAAAATTCTCAAACTTTGCGGGCAAGTTCTTACGATGGTTCAACTCCCTGGGCCATCTATGAGCGTCAATTCGAGATGGTTGCCGAAATGAATAATTGGAATGAGACTGAAAAGGCTGTCACCTTGTCCGCCTCCTTAAGAGGAACTGCTATGAGTGTTTTGAGTTCGCTTACTGACGTAGATGCTCGAGATTACCAGAAAATCTGCACGGCTTTGAAACTTCGATTCGGGGAGGAGCATCTGTCCAAGTTATATTTCGCACAACTTGAAAACCGTCGTCAAAAAAAAAGGTGAGGATCTCGCTACCTTAGGGCATGATTTGGAGCGGCTAGCGCGGTGTGCCTTGCCTAACTGTGATTCAGCCAGTAGGGACCAGGTAGCATGCGCTCGATTCCTTTGCGCGATTTCGGATCCGGTGACGCAACATGCCCTCAGAATGGCGGGACCCCCTACTCTTCGCGAAGCCATCGTTAAAGGCTTGGAGATTGAAGTACCCAATAGGGAAAGTCAGAACTCCCAAAGAATTAGGCAAGTTACGGAAGAGAAGAAAGAATCTCTTCCACATCCGACTGTAGAAAAACCGGCAGCCACTCCCTGGCCGCATCAGGGTCAGTCTGGCTCGTACCCGCGAGGCGGACAACAACGAAATCGGAATTTTGTAGTAACTTGTTTATACTGTAAGAAAAGGGGGCATGAAGCCCAGAATTGTTATGCATTGAGAAACCGAATGGAGGCGTCAGACCGGGCTCAGTCAGATAGAGATCGGTCGTGGCGTCAAGAGGAAAATCGCGGGGATTCGCGTGCTCCACCTGCTCGACAAAACGAGGAAAATCAAATGGAAAATCGGGATGCTCGGAGGTCCTACAATCAACCACAACATTCGAATCAGTCGAAAAACTAGGTTCGGGTAGTCTTGAAGGGCAAAAACTATCAGAAGCTTCGACTTTCTTTCGCCCTCCGTGGTCTCTTTGAGAGAAAAATTAGATGAAATTCATGAGTTCGCTAGGTATAGAATTGAGGTTAGCTCTAACCGTCTGAAAGCTCGGTACGATCTTCGGGCTCGGACTGTTCGGTTTGAAGCAGGAGAAAGGGTGTGGCTTTTCCAGCCTAGACGCGAAAAGGGACGGTGTCCCAAATTACAGAGTAATTGGGAGGGTCCTTACGTAGTTTTGACTAGGATCAATGATGTCATCTATAGGATTCAACGATGTATCGAGTCCAAGCCTAGACAAAAAAAAGCTTCAAGGGTTAGACCTAAGGTTGTCCACCTGGATCGCCTTGCTCCGTATGATGGTAGGATTGCACCACCTGGTTCGACAGAAAGCAGTAAACAAGTTGAGATACGTCGATTACTGCGGAATCCTACTGTTGGAGATTATTATCCTCCCGTTGTTGGTACGGAATCGCTGACTTGTTCTTCGATTTCTGCTCCTGTATTAAGTTCAGACACAAAAGCTTCTGCAGAAGCTGTTTACGGAAGTTTCAGTGAGGTTGTACGAGGTTAGGTTTATGAGGTTAACTGTCAGCTGGGGTTATGTTGTTCTCGCTCTGAAGTAAGTTTTCGATCGTGTTCGACTTCTGCTTCGGTGAAGTTCGGCTCCTGACTTCGGCAGAGTTCAGGGTTGCGCGCGGCGGTTCACAATTTTGTTTGTTTTAGGTGTCTTTAGCAACGGAAAAGAGGACATTTGAAGGGTTTGTTTGTGGCCAGTTAGCTTGAAATCGCTTCGCGGGTCGCGTCGGATTGGCTCGATTATATTCGGGTGAAACAGATTCCTTCCTTTTAATTTCTTTGCAGTTCTTTTTGTTGAGATATTTTACAGTTTCCTCCTCGACCTTGTGCGGATAAGAAATCTTGCTTTGGATACCGACTTTTCTTTTAACTTCGCCGACCTTGGGGCCTTCTCTCCAACGTCTTCAGAGGATTCGGCTCACATCGTCTTCTAGAGAAAAGATATGATCGGACCAGTTGTTTTCCCTATGAATTTGGTTTTATCTTTCCTTGACCGATCCCATCACTCATCCTTGTCCTTCCAATTTAAGGTGACGAAATTTCTTGAGAGTCCTCCTGGAAGCGGTTCCTTGTCTGTTCCTGACGATATCCTGAATTGATGTGACGCGGTTCTTTTGGATGGACAAGTTTTCGTTGCAAGGACCGCCTTCATGGACGAGATTCGGTTTTCAGCATACTGCTGATTATGTTGGAAAGGACACTGGATGAAGAGATTCGGGATCTTCAGCGAACAGATTCTGGATCTTCAATGAAGACGCCGTTGTGGCGATGAAGAATCAATGTCGTAGTTTTTAAGGATGTTTGTTTGGATTATACTATCCACTTTTTGGTTTTCTGGGGTTTTCCAAAAAGAAGTAAATAGGCGAATGCCGGATAGTTCTTGGAAGAACACCAGTTCTGTAGAGCCTCAGCTCTAGTAGTTTTTATATCGATTTGTTAGTTTTGGTCGATCGTTCTTCCAAGAGCCGGGACGACTCTTCGTTAGAGGGGGGGGCAGTGTAACGGAGGCACCCGTTAGATTGTGAGGGTGTCAGTTAGCTGTCACTTTGACGTTTGTAAACTGAGTATGCTGAGAGAACAGCTGATGATTTGCGATTAATAGATGAGCATGAGAATTATTATTGTAAAAAACAGTCTTGTCCCGGACTTTAAACTGTGTGCACATACTTTTGATCTGCTGATTAAATAATCTTTTCACACATTTTTGACTTCTCTGATATCATTTCGGGAGTACCCTTAATTTATTCGTAGCACGGTCCCATCCGGAGCTACAATATTTTCGAATGATATCACAAATTAGTGATAATTACATGAAAACTTATACTCCAAACTTTTCAAGGTATTGTCAGATTATATTTGAGAAAACTAAACCTACAGAATTCAATACATCAGATTCTGATAATTTTGTACACTCATATTATACACTTTTTGAAGTTGATAATTCTGTATCTGAACCTAGAATTGAAGCGAAAACATTTTTTTTTAGGTATTAAAGTAATTTGAATACAGGTATATTGTGATATGTGTATTATATTTATATGTTATGTAGTCGATGTCTCTTTGTTCTAACTTTGACACCACTATGATAAAATATCATGATATTCCAGAATAAAGAAACAAATTTTTTAAAATTGGAGAAATTCTGCCTATAATTATTTCCCATAATCATTTGGAGCTACAGATCTGATCACATCTGATCGGATATGATCGAATATAATCATATGTAATGGAATTACAATTTTTAGATCCGAATTCACGCACAACGTTCGTATCTGAACATATCTGTCCATATCTGACTTGACCATATACGCTCTGATATGACCATACATGATTAGTCGAGACCATTTTTCGGATATAATCATGTCTGATCAGTTATATATAATTGGATATGATTAGATATAGATTTTTCTTTCCCGGGTAGATAAACGATAGGTAGGACTTCCAATTGAAGAGACGATCGATCTCAATGGGGAATTGTTTTTGTGGATCTTGGGTAACCCGTGACAGCTTGAAGTGATGAAATGAAAGTAAAAACGATGAAAATAATAATAATATCGGTAAAAGTTGTAAAAAAATTAATGATGGATTGATGAAGGATAATAATTTTTTCTCGTTACTTTCCTGGTTCTGATCGATACTATCACTAACAATTCGTCATGTCTGCGTCAAATTTCGATTTTTCGTTATTTTCTCGGTTTTGATTAATGTGATTGTTAACATTTCCGATTTACCTCCTATGGTTATCGATATTTTCATCTTTTCTAATATTATTTTTCTCTGTCTCTATTACTATTATCATTATTTTCTTTCATCCCTACCATTTTGATGATGCTAGAGATGAAAACATGATTATGAAAAAATATTAAAAACATTGCGAAAATAATGGTAAACATAATAAAGGAAAAAAAAATGTGAGTATCAGAAAAAAGGGAAATGTCAATAATCACAGGAGACAGGTCGAAAATGGTAATAATAATGATGAAAGAGATGAAAATAATAACAATCTGAGTACAGATGACGATAATATCGGTAATCGTAGGAGATGAATCTGAAATGTCAATGATGATGAAAACCGGGGAAATACCGATTCGAAGCAGACATGACGCATTGTTAGGAATAGTATCGATAAAAACCTGGAAAGTAGCCAAAATCGAAATTCATAGCAGAAATGACGTATTGTTGATAATAATATCGGAAAAAAAGAAGAAGCAACAAAACATCGGAATTGAGAGCAGACGTGACGATTTTTTAATAATAATGTCGATAAAATCAGTAAAGTAACATAACAGCGGTATTTATAGCAGACGCGGCGAATTGTTAATAACAATGAAAAAAAAAAGTGAAGCAACAAAACAAGGAAACTTGCGCGGAGGAGTCGGCCTGGAGCGCGCTGACCGCGTGGCGCGACCTCCAGGGGTCAGCAATTCGCGGAGGAGTCGACCTGGGGCGCGCGGACCGCGTGGTACGACCTCCAGGGTTCAGGAATTCGCGGAGGAGTCGACCTGGGGCGCGCGGAACGCGTGGCGCGGCCTCCACGGGTCAGCAATTCGCAGAGGAGTCGACCTGAGGCACGCAGACCGCGTGGCGCGACCTCTAGGGGTCAGGAATTTGCGGAGGAGTCGACCTGGGGCACGTGGCCCACGTGGTGCGATCTGAGGCACGTAAACCGCATGTGGCGGCCCCTGGGGATAGAAATAAAAACTGCCGACATCCGCTCATTTTCGTACTTTAATATACATATTGTTACGAAGACACCCCTTACCCTTGGCCCGCTCACTCAGGTCTGACGAATAAGTGATGTGCTGGTTGCTGTGACGACCAGCACACTCTTTCTGTAACGTCAGACTGTTGAGGACTTGGAAGAGTGACAGACGTAAAGAATAATAAATATCCCTTTTCCCGTTTCCTCTGTGTCTCGTTTACTTAAACCCATCTTTCTCGTTGCCTCGCTTGGTAACACTGGTGTCAGAAGTGGGATCGACGGAAGTGAACATTTCTTTTTGGCGAGAAACGCGATGGTGCGGACGCGTCGGGGTGCCGACACCTCTGACCATTCCGAAGGAGAAATTGATGCTCTACGGTCGCCGCCCCCCAAACGATCTCGGGTGGGCCGCCCTCGAGGAGCTGCACGCGCTTCACCTGCGAGAGGTTTTCCAGCACCGCTTCGCGAAGTCCCGGAACTGGGGTGTGAACCCCTGGTGGGAATTCCCCCGGCTACCGACAGGGACCAGGCCTTTCTGCGGCAACAGGAGGCTCTACAGCAGCAATTTTAGCAACACCTTCGAGAGGAACGTCTTGCCAGCCAGGAGCGGGACCGCGAGCTGCTACAGCAGTTGCAGAGGGATTATCGGCAACGGAACGAGATCCGTGACCGCCTACGAGGACTGGAGGTAACGCAGCGAGGCCTAGAGACTCGTTCTGCTCTCTGTGACGTTTCCGCGGCTGGTTGTCGGATTCCCGCGGACCCAGTACGGTCTGTACCCATTCAGGGGGAGGAAAACCCTCCCCCGCTTATTATTGCACCCCGGCCGAGTCTCTCGCTCGACTTCGGGACACGGAGACAGAGTAGTGTTGAAGAAGGTAGTCTACGTCCTCCCGACACCTCACGAGGACTTTGCAGCCAGGGACCTGGGCCCTCGACAAGGATCGTACCAGCGCCTTCCATTTCAGCTAACACCCAGCAGGACCGGTTCGTCGGAACACGCGTAACCGAAGTATCGCCCCCATTGGCCCCTTCTTCCGTTCCATCGGTCCCTCCAGGTACGCTGGCTGGTCCTTCACGCCAATCGAGCACGGCTCGGTTGAGTACCTACGATGGAACACTTCCTTGGGCTGTATACGAACGACAATTCAGGATGGTCGCCCAGTTGAATCAGTGGACTAATTTTGAGCAGGCTGCCAATCTGACTGCCTCCCTTCAGGGACCGGCCCTGCATGCCTTGAGCTCTCTTTCGGATGCAGATGCGGAAGATTTCGCGAGGATTTGCACGGCCTTACGGCTTCGCTTCGGTGAGGAACATCTGACCAAGTTGTTCTTTACTCAGTTTGAGAGCCGAACTCAAGGCCGGGACGAAGACCTGGTCAGCCTCGGGCATGATTTAGAGCGGCTCGCTCGGTGCGCGTTGCCCAAGTGTTCGGCAGAAGGGCGGGATCAACTTGCCTGTGCGCGCTTCGTGAGCGCCATTTCGGATTCCTCGGTGAGGCGAGCTTTGAAGATGGCTGGACCGACTTCACTTCGAGAGGCCATTGTTCGAGGTCTGGAACTGGAGGCCCTGGATAAGAATGATAGCAGGGGCCCGCGGGTTCGTCAGGTCCGGGAAGGGAAGGATGCGACCGGAGAGCGATCGGACGACGACTCTTCGTCAACTCTTCGCCGGCTACCCGTTTGTCCGACGGCTCCTGGTAGCGGTAGGGACTCTCGACCACCCGACCGTCTGCCTGGCTCGAATGCCTCTCGTCACCGCTCGGATGATCGGCTCCCTACGTCCAGAGACTCTCGTAAACGTCAGAGGGGTGCTCCCTCCCCTCCCCCATCCAGCCGGACTGAGAGGGTCTGTTCGTTTTGTGAAAAGCGGGGCCATGAAGTTCGTTATTGCTTCGCTTTCAAAAAACACTTCGAAGCTTATAAGAAGTCACGCCGGGAGACCACTTCCTCGCGAGAGTCCAGAGAGGGTCCTAGCAGGAACCACTCCCCTCGTTTGCCGTCCCCTGCCACCACTGGTTCCGGGTCAAAAAACTAGTTTCCGGTAGTTTCGATGGGCAGAAACTACCGAGTCGCCATGTAGCCCCCAACCCTATTTTCTCTCATTTTTCAGTACGAAGTTTGCACCAGTCAGGGCTTTACGCCCGCGGCTCGGTGAACGGCGTCAGCTGCCTCTGGGTTGTGGACACCGGCGCCGAAGTGACGGTGGTGCGATCCAATCTGTTGACGACTATCTCTCCGTCGTCGCTTCCCTTGCCGTCTCTGCGTACTGCGACCGGGGAAAAGACGCCCGTGGTAGCCCGAGTGAGTGTACACATTGCCCTAGAAGGATGTCTTCAGTCCCCTCACTCCGTGCTTGTCGCTGGGATCGAGGATGAAGGGATCTTGGGCATTGATTTCCTGTCGGCTCATCGATGCGTCATCTCCACGGAAGACAACACTTTGCGTTCCGGTTACCTGAGAATTCCGCTGGGGACCTCCAGACCTTTGGGTTCGATCGCCGACGGGGGGGGGGACCTTACGAATCTTATCACCCACCCATCAGAGGAATCGGTCAGGACTCCACAGACGATGACGCGACACCAACGCCTGCGGTGGTTGTACAGGGCTCTCGCTTGCTACCTCCGGTTTCCATACCCACGAGCGATGGTAACCAACTCACTGTCGAGACTGACCCCCGATCTCATCTATCCTCTTCAGACGGACCTCCCCAACATGTGCAGATCCTGTACGAGAAGTCCTCTGCGGAACTCTCTCCCCCTCAATCTCGGTTGCTCTGCTCCCTGTGACAAGAGTTCCAAGAAACGTTCGCAAGGAACCCCGGAGACATAGGGCGGTGCACGGTTGTGAAACATGCCATAGACGTGGGTGACACTCGTCCAATAAAACAGGCTGCTCGACGTCTTCCGCTGAACGGGCGCGCCGAGGTGGAAAAGCTTGTCGATGACATGCGCTCGGCTGACGTCATCGAGGCCTCCTCCAGCCCTTGGGCCTCCCCCATTGTATTAGTAAAGAAAAAAGACGGCTCAAAGCGATTCTGCATTGATTATCGCAAACTCAATCTTGTCACCAAAAGGGATTCCTATCCTCTACCACGCATCGAGGATACCCTGGACCTGACCGCCGGGGCCCAGTGGTTCTCCACGATCGATCTCCAGAGCGGTTATTGGCAGGTCGAGATGGCCCCAGAGGATCGGGAGAAGACGGCGTTCGTGACTGGGCTGGGCGGCCTTTGGCATTTTAAGGTAATGCCCTTTGGTTTATGCAACGCTCCTGCCACCTTCGAGCGTATGATGGAAACGTCCCTACACGGACTAACCGGGAAGGTCTGTCTGGTGTATCTGGACGACATCATCGTGTTTGGAACGACCTTCGAGGAAGAACTTCAAAACTTGAGGCAGGTCTTCGGACGTCTACGAGAAGCTGGCCTGAAAATGAGCCCCAAAAAATGTCTACTTTTTCGGAGAGAGGTGAACTTTCTGGGCCATGTCGTTTCAGCGGAAGGGATTAAGACGGACCCGAACAAGATACAGGCCATCCGAGAATGGCCTCCCCTCAAATCGAAAGTGGACGTGCAGAGCTTTGTGGGCTTGTGCACCTACTACCGCCGATTCATCGAGGGATTCGCCTCTCTCGCGAAACCCCTGCATCATCTTACAGGGGACAAAGTTCCATTTGATTGGTCCACGGACTGCGAGAGAGCTTTTTGTCAGCTCAAGACTCGTCTCTCCTCATCTCCTATATTGGCGTTTCCCTCCCCACACGGAATAGGAGCGGTCCTTTCTCAGATTCAGTCAGATCAGGAACGCGTTGTAGGTTTCTATAGCCGTCTCTTGAGTCGCCCGGAAAGAAACTACTGCGTCACACGCCGAGAACTCTTGGCCATCGTTAAGGCTATCGCCCATTTCCATCACTACCTTTATGGGCGCCGCTTCTCGATCCGGACAGATCACGCTTCTCTTACTTGGCTCCTGTCCTTCAAGAACCCTGAAGGTCAAGTCGCCCGGTGGCTCGAGACCCTTGGTCTTTATGACTTTGAGATCCGCCACCGTCCCGGGCGGCTGCATGGCAACGCCGACGCGCTATCCAGACGTCCGTGCGAAGAATCGGGAGCTTGTAAGCAGTGTGCCCGTCTGGAGTTGCAGCGCGACGCGTCGGTGACTATTCGTCAGATCACCCTCCAAGGAGACTCGACCGAGTGGACGGAAGCTCAACAACAGGACTCGACTCTCCAGGCCGTCAGACAGTGGAAAACTGACGGACGCCGCCCCGAGTGGCAGGACGTGTCTTCTTTGGACCCACAAGCCAAGGTGTACTGGGCACAATGGGACTCCCTTCACTTGCGGAACGGCTTGCTCTATCGGAAGTGGGAATTCCCAAATGCTAAAGGAATTCTGTGGCAACTTCTAGTCCCCAAGGCTAGGGTCCGTGACGTTATTCGGGAACACCACGATTCCCCTTCAGGAGGCCACTTCGCTTCCAATCGGACGCTGGGACGGATTCGGGAGCGCTATTTTTGGGCTCGTTGCCGCTCCGACGTGGAAGAATGGTGCAAAACCTGCGACGTCTGCAATGCAAAAAAAGGACCTCGCTCTAAGGGAACCAGCTCCCTTCAGCTGTACAACGTAGGAGCTCCCTTCGAGCGAGTGGCCATGGACATACTCGGTCCCCTTCCTGTCACGCGCTCCGGGAATCGGTACGTTTCGGTGATGGCAGACTACTTCACCAAATGGCCCGAGGCCATCGCGGTACCAAACCAGGAAGCTGAAACTGTCGCTCGTGTTTTTGTCCGGGAGATCGTTTGCCGGTTTGGAGCTCCTCTAGAGCTTCATACAGACCAAGGGCGGAATTTTGAGGCGGTTCTGATGGCCGAGGTCCTCCGTATCCTCCGGGTGCGCAAAACTCGTACCACCGCCTTGCACCCCCAGTCGGACGGCATGGTGGAGCGTTTGAATCGCACTCTCCTCCGCTATCTGGCATCGTTTGTGGAACGCGAACAACGTGACTGGGATGATTGGATCTCCCTGTTCCTTCTGTCGTACAGGTCGGCGGTTCATGAGACCACGGGACACTCTCCTGCTGTCATGTTGATGGCTCAAAACCTGCGGCTTCCCGCAGACCTAGACAAGGGGACCCCTCCTACCACCGAGGCCCTTCGAACGGATTTCGCTGCTTCCCTGCAGCAGAAGCTGGACGAGATACACGGGTTCGCTCGAGATAAGATCCGACTTGCCTCCGACCGAATGAAGGCTCGGTACGACCTCCGGTCCCGGGACATCCGGTTCGATGCACAAGATTTGGTGTGGCTATTCCAACCCAGGAGACTGAAAGGACGGTGTCCCAAGTTACAGAGTGACTGGGAGGGTCCCTACGAGGTTGTGGCTCGGATCAATGACGTCGTCTACAGGATTCGGCGTTCGCCCCGCACCAAGGCCAAGGTAGTACACCTTGATCGATTGGCTCCTTATCTTCCCAGGCCTACTGTTTCTGGGATCTCCGTGGAGCCCTCGTTCCCCTGTGTCCGTGCCCTGGGGGTGCGGGACTCGAACCCTGAAGAAGACGCCACTAATCGGGTGGAAGCTACGTGTGACATCACTCTGGGGTGGTCGCTCGAATTCCCGATGGTCCGTCGAGGCGACGAATCCCGGCCGTTTACTATTCTGGTTGAGGGTAACATTGGTTGCGGCAAAACCACCTTCGTTTCAAGGTTTTTACGGCGTGATGACGTTCTCACTTTGCTCGAACCTCTGGCGGAATACCGAGACGTTGCGGGCGAGAACTTGTTGGAGAAGATGTACGAGAATCCTTCTCGCTACGCTTTTCCGTTTCAACAACATGCCCTTATGATCATGCGCCTGCGTCATTTACGACAAACACTCCTGCCTTACAAGATGATGGAACGGTCTATTTTCAGTACAAATTGTTTTGTCGAGGCCCGGCGGAGGCTGGGCGGGTTCAACGCCGCCGAGACTCATCTACTAACGGAAACCTTCAAGAACTTCACTCAGGATTCGCGAGATTTTGAAGCAGATCTGATTGTGTATTTGCGCCTTCACCGTCGATTGCTTTCTCTCGGGTGAATTCACGGGCCCGCGATGAAGAATCCAAAATTCCGTTGGATTACCTAGAGGCTCTTCACGAGGTGCACGAAGAGTGGCTTGTGCGTCAGACTTTCTCGTACCTTCCAGCTCCAGTTCTGATTGTGGATGCGTCTCTTTCGGCGGACGACGTGTACACCCATTTTTGCGCCGCCATGCGCAATCACCAATGACCTTCTGCAAATCGTTTCTCTGTTTGCGGGAGTTGATTGAGGGTCGACCTGTCGTCGGAAACACTCGGAACTCGACTACATTCTCTACAGTCTATACTAAATCGTTTTTCTAAGTCAACAGTAAGAGATTTATTCCGATACAACGATAACAAGTATTAACGAGTGGCAACCGCTCAGAGGGAAGCTCGGAATCGATCTCTCGCGTACTGCATGATACCCTCCTTGGTGAGAGTACTGATCGAGCAGTCCGCAGCTATTCCGACCTCTGTCATCACATCGGTCGAACAGAAGCAGCAGCGCGGTTTTTCGACGATCCAGGAATGATGAGCTGCGATCTCTTCTCCGGTCGCGTCTTCGTGGATACTACACAAGAAAGAAACAAGGGTCTGTTGTTTTAACGGTTTCGTCGGACGACTGTCTTTGAGTTTACAGGTTATCAAAGCATCCGCGACACACGATCTTCTTGTTCGCTCCGACTGTCGCCCAGACGTACTCTCCGCGGCCACACTGGACCGTTGCCCATTGCGCCTCGTACCATCCTTCAAAACCGTTTTGCTCGTCCCTTCTGACGGAAACCCAGTCAAATTCTTCCACGAATGGTTTGGTTGAAGACATGCCGGAGTCTTCTGGATCATCAAATGCAGACGTCAAGATTTTTGTTCTCTTATTTGTCGCCCGTCATTTTCGAGGACCTACGTTTGACCACGACGCCGTCGCGTCGACGCTCTGTGACCGTTGGCGAAGTGTTTTGTTATCTTTCAGATTACGTTATATCTTAGTATTAGTGTTCGTTGGGGTTCACCTGCTTTTTCGTGGTTTTCTGTGGTTTTTCCCGAAAGGAAAGGCGAATGCCGAGCAGTAAGGAGAGTTTTCGAACGATGGCCACAGCCTAAACTCTCCCAGAACCTGGAGCTTCGCCTAAAGGAGTCTGTTCCTTTGGGTTAGGTCCACCAACGAGGCGGGCCGCCTCTTGTTCGTTGGGGGGGGAAGTGTTACGAAGACACCCCTTACCCTTGGCCCGCTCACTCAGGTCTGACGAATAAGTGATGTGCTGGTTGCTGTGACGACCAGCACACTCTTTCTGTAACGTCAGACTGTTGAGGACTTGGAAGAGTGACAGACGTGAAGAATAATAAATATCCCTTTTCCCGTTTCCTCTGTGTCTCGTTTACTTAAACCCATCTTTCTCGTTGCCTCGCTTGGTAACAATATATACATGTGTTACCTACTGGGATATGTCCATTCATTCCTTCTTTTTGGGGTGGAAGGATTTACCCTACTGGTCGGCTACATCGTACCGTTTGCAGGGGTTTAGGAAAAAATATTTTTCATACCTTGAAGCGACAAAACTTTGACACAACAGCGCACGTCAATCAGCTATAATACCATCAATTCAAAGAACAATGATTCTTCTGGTGATTCGTGAATGAATGTGGAGTACGAGAAAAAATATGCCTATGTTATCTGGAATCAGAATAGAATTAGGAAATTCCAACGTCCGAAGTGGTACGATATATATAGCTATAGTTACTCTCCCCTACTTTGAACATGACTCCAAATCTGACTTCAACGGACAACAATAATGGTTGAGCAGCAAATCCCGACCTCTCTATTTTGCGCGCGTAAGAATTTACCTTGCAAAAACTTAACTTGCAATCTGCGCCCAAGCTTATGAATCCCAATGAATCAATATTGAAAGCAGTCAAAACATGAAATAATTTGGATACTCATTTTCGCATTATTTCTTCTACAGGATTTACAAGAAATTATTTTTAAAGTCTCTCATAATGGTTTCTTTCCACTACTTACTCTTTCAACTGAAGGCTCCTTTAACAACAACGCGGAATCACGCTTTAAACTAAAAACGGGCGTTTACTTAGGACCACACGATAGTTGTGAAAACTTATATGGCATATATGATTCAAAGTAATGCATATAATCAAAATCATATCAATATTATATGGATATTGATTGGACGAATCAGTAACAAAGCGGAATTAGTATTATGAAACACAATTAGTTCCTCTCCCTTAGTTCCCACAGCTAGTTCCCTTTTTGGATTTGATTCATCGTGAACCTGATCCTGAACGCAATATTCAAATATTTATTATATATACCGTCAGTAACAGTGGATGATGGCCCGTTGGTTTAGCGAAGATCACGGTAGAGTTAACTGTAGAGTTTTTCATGGTTAGGTTAAAGTTAAGAGTATTCAAGGAAATATTACAATGTTTATGAATCATCTAAAAATAATCAATGAGACTAATTCGCTGTCTACGAATCAAGTCAACAAACATCAGAATATCCCCTTGAATATTCTTAATCTTAACCTAACCATAAAATGTAACTATCCGACCGGCCCTCTCTTCCATATTACTTAGGAGATGCTATAGAAAAACCTGGATACGAAAGAAGATTCGCGCTATTATCAATACGCAACCCCATCCGGATAAATTCACATTACACATAATTCACATTACAAATGCTGAAATTTGTGTACACATGACAGTTCTTTCGCGCGCGTAAACTCGTCTCCAGTCTCGTTTGGCTACGACCCACCCGAAAAGTGTCGACTTGAGCCGAGTTTCCCCGAGCTGTGCAATAGTATATTACACACCTTGGGAGGGGAAGTAGGTTATTCCAAACTGCATGTGAGATTGGCAGAAACGCAGTTTGGGATGGCCTTTTTCACTCCCGTGGGTAGTATACTATGTATTTTTCACCACCCCCTGCATCGGAAAGCACGACTTCCCGTTCACGCAGCGGGCCGAAAGTCGTACTTTCCGTGCAGGTTTGGTGAAAAAACATTTATAAGGTTGCTCATTGATTGTCGTGCATCTTCCTGCTTGCACTTCCTGCCTACTTCCACGCGCGTTCAAGTCTACCACTAGTCCTGAGACGATCCTAAAGCACCATCCCGATTCGCTAACTCTAACAGCTCCTTCTTGATAACCGTTAGCAAAAAAAAGTCGTATCATATTTTCGTCTTGAATCTTCATGACGAATACGCCAGCGCCTCCCATGTTTTTCTGATCACGACAGCATGTATGAATATGATCTCAAATATGATATGTGAAGGCAATGCAACATTTGCAATAATGTATTGTCAAATCTTGCTTATTATATATATAACACTTATGCTCTCTGTTCTTGGGAGCATTCTCCGAGTCGAAATGTAGCACCCAGTTCAATACTAGCAGCATCCAACTCAACCTCCTTAGACCCCACTTGAACCTCACACTCCTATTTTGAACCTCCAAGTCCTCTACAGTTAAAAATTAGCATCCATTTAAAGACTATTTCCAAGTGTTGGAACTTGAGCTTCCATTGAGGGCCTCTAAGTCCGCTGGTTTCATGATTGAGCGTCTATTTTGATACTCGTGACGTCCAGCCCATCTTCGAACTCCTATTTTGAACCTCGAAGTCCACCACCGGAATCATGGATCACCACAGGCGGCTGGGTGTAGTGAGGGTTTAGTGAGGTTTTCGTAAGATCCTCATTTCAGCCTTAAATTCTATATTTTGTCCGGTATCTGCACGTTTTAGGCGCTAAAGAGGGTTTGATTTTCTATATTAAATGAACCTCTCTAGACCCTCCAAAACCTCCCTGGAAGTTCCAAACGGTGGAAGTTGGAGGTTCTAAGCGGACGCTAAATTTCGATTCGGGTCCCGAGTAAATATATCACGTGAATAATGACCTCTTCTTGTTCATTAGGCAATCCTACGCCATCCGTTCATTGGTACCGGAATGAGAAAATTGAGAACAATGAAACCGTCAAATACCATGACGCCATAAGGAGTGAAATCAGGATACCGAATTTGGGACGTGATGATGTTCGATCAGAAGTCACTTGTGTGGCGACAAATAACAACAAATCTATACCCCTCACGGCCTCTGTTCATGTGGACATGAATTGTAAGTAATAACGATTGATATCACAGTACTGAATAAGTTATTGGATTGTTTATGAAGATCAGCAGAGTGGAAAACCACATATAATTCGAGTTCGTTAGAACCACTATGGTCACGAATAATGAACCCTAAGCAGACTTTTTTGGCAAAGTTTTTTTTTAATTTCTACTCTTTCTTATTTTTCCTCACCTCGATTATTGCTCGACAGTTTACAATGGCCTTCCTGGCATTCTTGATATTAGGTTACAGCGCATCGAGAACGCCTGTGTGCATTTTGTTGTTAGTGCTAGGCGCGATGAGCACATCACCTCCCATCGTCTTGGGCTGAATTGGCTCACGGTTAGGAATCGCCGGCTGTTCTTGATGGGTTGTCTGTTATATACACCCTGATGGTGAGTCTAAATTGACCCGGCAGCACGGCGACGTTCGACGCTACGTCTGACGTTACCCAGCAAAATCTTATGGGTGACGTCAGCACGTACACGTCGCGTCGACACGTTTACGGGCTAAAGTAGACTCACGATAATGGACAGCTCGCGACCTACCTATTTGGCACGTTCTTTCCGGTTCGTGGAGTGGGGGCCTAGTCGCGTCATTAAGTCCTCATCTCGACCAAGGCAGCTCGTGATTCCTATTTGTCGGACATCTGGGTATCCGAAGTCATTTATTGTAGACGCAGCATATTTTTGGAACGCGCTTCCGACTGAGGTTATCCTTGAGGATTCGCTACCTCTTTTCCGGGCTCGTTTGTTCTTCTTTTTGCTTGAGCCGGAACGACGTGCCTTTGCTGCTCTGACTTGAGGGGTACATTACGATTCGGCGCCACCGTTTCGGAGCGACCCTTTTGGCGCTAGTGATTTTGGCGCAACGACGATTCGGCGCATGACTGTTTCGCGACCGTTTTGGCGCTTGTCTTTTTGACGCAACGACGTTTTGGCGCATTGCTGTTCCGGCGCGACCCTGTCGGCGCAATGTTTCGTCATAATTCGTCTCATTGCGTTTCACCAAAAAAATGGCCGTGTCCTATTTCGAATAAAAATCAACCCCGAATGAAAATATTTCGTCTGGGTAGCCGAAGATGGGTAGCACGTCTAAATATCCCAGTATTCTGATCCCACGACAAAAGAATCGGGTGAAATGGCCACATGGCCATAATAACACCGGACGAGAAATCCCGGTCTAAAATATCCTCAGTAAAAATATTCCCAGTAAAAATATTCTGAGTCAAATAATCTCCAGGAAAGTGTCAAAATTTCTTAGCTTTGGTAGAGTGTATGTGTGTAATGTAATGTAATGTCGTGGGTAAAATCTATGGCCATATTCTTGTTCCTTGGTCAATTTCACACAAGGAAACACATTTTCAGACTCGACTGTTATTTATGCGAATTACAAAATTACATATTTCCCTCAACGTCAACATATTTATGGGTACCATTGCAAGTAGTAAAACCATACGTGATACATCGTTACGTGAACTACATTTGTTACTACCGCAATACTCAATAATCGTAGAACTTACTGTTCCGTATGAGTCATATTACCATTGACGGGGTTTATACAACTTTGGAACATAGTTGTCTCAGTCTTTTTCAGTAGTTGTGTCAAGAATGTGAAAAGATGATCCTAATCATGGCGCATGACTGTATTCACTATCGTGCCAGGTGATTCTTAAAATCCGCAATCGTAGGGCCGACGATAGTGGGTTGTTGCCTCAAGTCTGTACAATAATCGTATTAGCACTTCCGAAAGATAAGCCTAATGATGTCGCATGACTGTATTCACTATCGCGTCAGGTGATTCTGAAAATCCGCAATCGTAGGGCTGACGATAGTGGGCTGTTGCCTCAAGTCTGTACAATAATCGTATTAGCATTTCCGAAAGATAAGCCTAATGATGGCGCATGACTGTATTCACTATCGTGCCAGGTGATTCTGAAAATTCGCAATCGTAGGGTTGACGATAGTGGGTTGTTGCCTCAAGTCTCTACAATAATCGTATAAGGATTTCCGAAAGATAAGCCTAATGATGGCGCATGACTGTATTCACTATCGCGTCAGGTGATTCTGAAAATCCGCAATCGTAGGGCCAACGATAGTGGGTTGTTGCCTCAAATCTGTACAGTTATCATATCAGCATTTCCGAAAGATAAGCCTAATGATGGCGCATGACTGTATTCAATATCGCGTCAGGTGATTCCGAAAATCCGCAATCGTAGGGCCGACGATAGTATATTGTTGCCTCAAGTCTGTACAATAAATCGTATTAGCATTTCCGAAAGATAAGCCTAATGATGGCGCATGACTGTATTCACTATCGTGTCAGGTGATTCCGAAAATCCGCAATCGTAGGGCCGACGATAGTATATTGTTGCCTCAAGTCTGTATAATAATCGTATTAGCATTTCCGAAAGATAAGTCTAATGATGGCGCATGACTGTATTCACTATCGTGTCAGGTGATTCTGAAAATCCGCAATCGTAGGGCCAACGATAGTGGGTTGTTGCCTCAATTCTGTACAGTTATCGTATTAGCATTTCCAAAAGATTATCCTGATGATGGTGCATGACTGCACGGAAATTTTTTTTCGATCACCGTCGTCGCACATAAGAATAATCAGCTACGATCTGAGCTACGTGCGCGCACCCAACTCGCACTTCACGAACTGGGTGCGCGAACAAAACCGAGATCGTAGCTGATTAATGTCATGCATGTGCGCAGACGGTGAACGTAAATTTTTGCTAATTCTTACAATTTGGTTGGGTACATTTTATGAGGGTTTACAGTTGTTATGAATTTGAACAGTAAAAAATAAATTCACAGAAATATGTTGAACAATATAATAATAAAGTTAGGTACGGGCCAATTAGAATACACATGCACAATTACTCAAGAAAAATTATATTTCGAAAAACAATGTTGCTTGTCAGCTGCTCCTAGTACAATTATTCACACTTAATATTAATAATATATTATGATTATTTTCAACAATGAAAAATAATCTTAAAACGAACAAAAAAAAACCTGATGTAGGGAGCAATATAAAATGCAGAATTGCAAAACTCATACGATATATATTGAATCAGTCACCTAAATAGGTTTGTACTGTTCATAAATAAATATGAAGCAAATCAGTTCGTCACACAGTGACTTCAAACAGCTGATACTGGGATAAACGTTTACATATGTGATGTGAATAAAAATATTAATAAACCATCTTTATGAACTAGTATTGAGTGTAGAATTGCAACAATCATCTAAAAAAACCATCCGTTCAATGAGTCAACCAAACATGTTTGGATTTCCTACAAATGAGTATCAAATTAATCAGTTCGTCACGCAGTGACTATTAACGACTGATGCTGGGTTAAACGATTATATATCTATTAGGAATAAAAATATTAATGAACCATCTTTATAAATTAGTATTGAGTGCAGAATTGCAGCAATCATCTCAAAAAACCATCCGTTCAATGAGTCAACCAAACATGTTTGGACTTCCTACAAATGAGTATCAAATTAATCAGTTCGTCACGCAGTGACTATTAACGACTGATGCTGGGTTAAACGATTATATATCTAATAGGAATAAAAATATTAATGAACCATCTTTATAAATTAGTATTGAGTGCAGAATTGCAGCAATCATCTCAAAAAACCATCCGTTCAATGAGTCAACCAAACATGTTTGGACTTCCTACAAATGAGTATCCAATTAATCAGTTCGTCACGCAGTGACTATTAACGACTGATGCTGGGTTAAACGATTATACATATATCTAATAGGAATAAAAATATTAATAAACCATCTTTATAAATTAGTATTGAGTGCAGAATTGCAGCAATCATCTCAAAAAACCATCCGTTCAATGAGTCAACCAAACATGTTTGGGCTTTCTGTAAATGAGTATCAAATAAATCAGTTCGTCACGCAGTGACTATTAACGACTGATGCTGGGTTAAACGATTATATATGTAATATAAATAAAAATATTAATAAACCATCTTTATAAACTAGTACTAGCTTACAGTATTGCAACAATCGTGACTTCAAACAGCTGATGCTGGGATAAACGTCTATATGTAATATGAATGAAAATATTAATATACCTACTATTTTTATAAACTAGTATTGTTTACAGAATTGCAGCTCTCATCTCAAAAACCCATGCGTTCAATGAGTCATCCAAACATGTTTAGACTTTCTATAAATGAGTATCAAATAAATCAGTTCGTCACGCAGTGACTTCGAACAGCTGATGCTGAGATTAACGTATATGTATATTATGAATCAAATGAATCACTCTATCACTCAGTCACGAAACAGAATCGTATGCATTTACGGAAAACTAAAATATACGTCATACAGTACAATATACGTACTATTAAATATTTGTGATATCACAGTCTTGATTAGTATCAATTGTACGGTTAGTAAGAGATCATCAATTAGGAAGTCTAAAAGAGAGCTGAAGCTGGCAGCCAGAGTTAGCAGCCAGAACTACATGGCATAGAGAGAATACAGGTTGCGGAGACCCCAGATCAAAAAGAACTGGAACTTTCCCAGCTGCTAATTCTTCCTGCCAGCTCCTGCTACTTTGAGTATTGGTCCTTGAATCATCAATAGCGTTGAAGTTCATCGGAAAAACAAATCACGGACCGACAAGATTTGTTCATGAAAGAAGAAAATAGTTATTCACAAACCATTCGATATGTATATACCATCTGATTTACGGACCACTGTCTGGATGTCAAATGACTTTTGCCGAGCATTAAATGGTAGGAATCTATATTCATCAGTGATTTCCACCGCGAAAGCTTGTAAATGGTTGTCTAGGAACCGTGTAGTCATAGTGCGTACAATAATTGCGAAGTCATTCAGAGTAGGCTGTGATCTTGCAGTATTCGTTCCGTTGAAGTAAACTCGTTCGATAGTAGCAAACATCGGAAGTGATTTCATATCAATCAGATTCACAGTTCCAGCTTTATAGGTGTAGTTTTGAATATTGAGATACTTCACAGGCACGAATTTAGCAAACGTAACAGGTAAATCCTTGGCGTTGTTATAAGATTTCGTGAGACCGCGCATTGGTTTGAAAGCAATTTTCCGGAAAAATGGATCACCTTGGAGAAGGAGGTTCGCAAACCGTAATTGACTTTTGATCGCAACTGTCCGACATACATTTTTGCGACAAACAGAAGCACTAGCAGAGACTTTTAGGGGTCTGTGATATCCTTCAAAACGCATGCACCATAAATGTCGAATAGGTCCGAATTTACTGATAATACGAGGGTAATGAAGATAGAAATGGTGTTTGGGCGTCAAAGTATTGCTAAATAGCGATGTTCTTCTATTAGGTTGGGAAGCAAAATTACGGTGTCAGCAATTACGGACGTTTGCAAGGTTATAGATAGAATTTGCCTCATCAATCGGAACAATTTCCAGTATTCATCGTCATCAGGAACTAAGTCACCTATCATCAACCCAAGACAGGAAATAAAAGTCTTTATTTCAGAGGCAGACATTTTAAGATCATCTTTTCTCAAGTGTGCCATCGATATTAGTGGTGGTGTATTAACTTTTGAATCGTACTTGAAATATTTGATTTTATGATTCAGAACTGGCGGTGAGAAATATTTTTTTACCGTTATGAAATGTTTCAGTATACGAGCTACTTCACGTTTGTTTTTACCATGTAGTCCATCATGCATGACGTCAGCTACAGAATTTTCTGTACAGTGAAAGTCGTCTAAAGAGTTCCAGACACATCTCTCTTTGATACCAGTTAAGGACTCGTTATTCAATGCTAAGTCAGTTTCGTAATTGTCAGTTGTTCTTAGGAGAGATACATCTTCCATGCACATCTGTTTTGTCATGCTTTTATCGCCTTTACAAAATCTGCAGAAGAATTGCGAGTTAAAACTCTGTGTGAATCCGAGAGCACTATTTAGGCCTAAATTATCGCCAGTCATAGCAAATACTTTGAAACGGACAGTGAATGTCTCTCCATTCACATTTATGTCAACGCCATTTGTTGAAAGTGAGTTGAGATCGCGTATCACGTGCGCACAGATGATGTTCTTATTGAATGATTTAATGTCATCAGCATGGCAAAGTTGTAATAAAAATATGTTCGATAATTTAGCTGAATGTTCTGGTGGTAAACATGCAATAGTACAATACAATTCGTTTGTGCTATGTATCTACAAGTTTCAGTGAGTTTTGAATTTTATCAAAACATTTGACAGCGATTTCATTGTGAGAAGGCTCTTGTATGAAACTAATGATCAGATTTTTCAATTGATCAATGTAACTGTTATTTAAAAATTCTTGGATAAGATCAACAATACGTTGCACTTGAACTCGTAACATACTAGGATCGCCATATATTTCTGTTATCATTGATAGCATGGAAGTTACGAGAATATTGTCCTGGTCAATCAGTGTGGACATTTTCTGTGTATCTGCTCCTTGATTAGTATCGGGAGAGTTTGGAGGCGTATCGATTACAAAATCTTCTTCAACAAAACCTAGAGAATCTGCAGCTGATTCAACCTGTTCATAAGCTGTCGGTGTACATTTTGAATTTGAAGTATCATGCAGTTGAATGTGACGACGAAAAGAACGTATATTAGAAAATGACCGAAGGCAATTAGTTTCTGTACAATGATAAACGTTACTGAGATTCCGAGAACGGTGTACAAACTTCATATGAAGAATCATATCCTTTATAGCTACATTAGCGGAGCAGATACCGCAGGAGATAATCATAATTCACGTGATATTTTACGTACAAGATAATTAGTAGAGATCACTGCAGATTTTCTATGTTTGTTATTGATAGATTGAAAATAATTTTTCGTTGCAGTGGGTGTAAAATGCAATTTTACGACCATGGGAGGTTTCTTAAAACTGCATTTACGTCCACATGCAACGAAAAATATTGTATGCAACACGGGAGTTGAATGTAAAACCCTTGTATGCTAAAAAAACAGGAGGGCTTGGCTTCGCCAGCCCTCCTGTTTTCTGAGCACACACGTGTTTTACATTTGACTCCCTTGTTACATAATATACTATTTACGGCAGAGGCATGATAAAGTCACTTTATGACGCCTGTTTTCGGCCCGTCAAGTGGCGCTTTATACGGCTGTATTCCACCTCGACACATAAAGTCTTTATAACGTAGTTGACCTCGACCTGTAAAGTACTTTACAAGTCGAGGTCGGACTGCGCCTGCGCAGTACTGCTGCTCGAGCTAACAGTCGACTCGACAAACGGATTATGTGTCATGGTGGACGCGGAGTTCGAAGCGGACCTTAACTGGCGTCAAAGTGACTTATCATACCTCTGCCGTAAAAAATATCGTATGATGCTTGCGCGTAAAGTGACTGTTCGAGCGAGGTTATGTTTTTCGTACTCGCCGCTGGCTTTGCCTGAGGCTCGCCTTCGGCTCGCCGGGCAAAACAGCGGCTCGTACGAAAAACCTAACCTCGCTTGTAAACAGTCACTTTACGCGCATGCCGCATAATATACTATTAAATCAAGCTTGAAGCTCAATAAGATTTCATGGTAATGCTAAATTCGTCACTTTTTGATTACAAAATTGTTCTAAGATAAAGAGACTTTGATCGCGGTCTTGAGTTAGTGATAGGCTCGATGAACTTCAACGCTACTGTGAAATTCGTTACTTCCGAAACATACTTAACTCTGTTAGTATTTGATAATGAGACTTCGATTCGCATTATCTAAGTGGATGTTATATCACTCCACAAAATTTCGACAGGACTGTAACTCTTGTTACTTGAGATACGATAAATGTACTTTTCTAAGAATGTCCACAGTTGTATCGATTGACTGTTGTACTTAGCAGTAAGCGCATAATGTACCTTGAAGCACATATATGTTGAACACCTCAATACCATCTACTCGTCTGCCGTCACCAGACACAATTAATTATGGATTCTACCTTACCCACCGCTACGCTAATTGTCTAACATCTCCAATCAATTATGGCTAACTATCAGTTACACCCACGTCTGAGTCACACTAGACAACTGAATTGCGGTGCTAATCTACTTTGTGTTCCGCGACGTGTCTTAGCGCCAATTTACTATCATTCCCGCGTAATCTTCTTCTCGTCCCCTTGTTTCGACAACACCAACTGTCAACTTAACTAGTGTTAACATCCCTTATTGGGTTTTACTTCACATGCACGAGATGGAGAAGTGGGCTGAAAGATTGGCTTAGTGGCCTTATTTCCTTCTTTAAATTGAATAAATTACATTCGATTCGTTCGCTTTAAGGTACCTAACCTCAAAATTGTTTCCTTAGCATAAGTTCAAAAAATGTTTTCTTAGTATAAGTTGATACAAGTTACAATACGGATTTATATTGTTTTGTTTTTACTTTAGATACATTAAATACTTTCGGTTCTGAGGAGGGCTCAAAATTGGAGCCGAAACGATAACATAGAATTGACGTCTATTAACTGACCTACATATCCAAGAAATTCCTTTCAAAAAACATCCACAATTTAAAATATGTACAACATGCTTCGGTTCTCTGAACAAAGATCGAATTCCTCATTTGGCGACGGTGAACGGATTCGCGTATCCGGAGGTACCTGTCGGCTTACCTGAACTCAATCCATTGGAAGTCAGGTTGGTCGCTCTGAGACTCCCATTTATGCAGATACGCAACGTGCGCTATTTCCCGGGAGCTTCAAAAATGATTGGCCAAGTTATCAACTTGCCAATTAATGTTGAAAAAACGTTAAATGCATTGCCTCGAAAATTGGATGACGATGCTACGTTCAACATATGCCTGAAGCGTCATTTACGACATCGAAGTTCGGAGTTTGCTGACTGCATATCAAAACGTAATATTAAAACTTGGATTCAATATTTAGTCGATACACCTTTATACCGAATGAACAATGTTACGATCAGCGAAGCTTTCATGAACAATGTCATAGACGAAGAAGTTGAAGAACTATACGCCGGTGAAATGTGGGAGGATATAGACAACGATGAACTTCAAGTGGGGCTGATGCAAAAAGAAACCAAACGAATTGAAGTTGCTTGCAAAGATCAATTTGTTTCCATTAGTAAAGTAGCGAATAAAATGTATAGTCCAGAGGAGTTTTTAACAATGTACCAGGAAACATTGTTCTGGAGCGAAGATCTCATTATTCATTTAGCACCGACAGCAAACGAACGACCACTTTCATTGGCTTTTGATGAATACGCGGAAGAATTGGCGTACCCTCAAATTTATTACGGTGTACCCCGAGAATTTAAAGTCAAAGTTACTCCGTTTGCTGTGGCGACTAGTGAAATTAGACGCAAAGATCGACGAGCTGTAACTTCAAACAAATTATTATACACGGCTGCAAAAATTCTACGATTGAGAACAATCACGTCACTGAATCAATTATACAAAACGAAAACGTTCAAAGGTATATCGATAACCCGTGAAGATTTGGAGCGACCTGAATTCATTCGTGAACTCATGGACAAGAATGAGTCGTTTTTAAGAAATCTGCCAAATTCAGTTCAATATTGGAACGGGAAAAAAAGTGATCTATTTAGAATGATGCGACAACTTGGCAAACCAACACTCTTCATGACGCTCAGTGCATCTGAAATACATTGGCCACATTTATTACGTGCTGCATACAAATTCAAACACTGTGATGCAGATATGTCAAGACGGGCAATTACAAACGAAGAGTTGCTTAATTTATCCGGAGTAATCAGAGCAGAACTAATCAATAATGATCCGATAATTTGCTGTCTTTACTTTGAAAGACTTATTGATGAAATCATTAGTGGTTTGAAACGTGCCAAGGGTCCATTCGGTAAATATCGAGTTATGGATTATTTTCTTCGGTATGAGTTTCAACATCGTGGAAGTCCACAATGTCATATGTTACTTTGGCTGAAAGATGTTCCGTCGGTGGAGGAACATATCGAAGATACGACTGACTTGAGTACGTTGATTAAAGTTATTGATACTTTGATTTCAGCCGATTCTAGTAAACTGTGTAACACTCGGCCGGTGCAACGCCACAATCATACGCACACCTGTTACAAAAAGTCAAACAAAAATTGTAGATTTGGTATTCCATATTGGCCAATGGATCGTACGCGAATTATAATACCAATTAACACGGAGGATCGAACAGAATCAACCACAGAGTTGTACAAACGACTACATTGTGATTTGGAGACTAACGTATATGATTCTCTTGACGATTTTTTAGCACAACATATGATCGCGGATATGCATCACTACGTAAAAATTATTCGTAATGGTATAACTCGACCAAAAGTGTTTTTAAAACGATCTATGGAAGATATATGGACATGTCCGTTTAATTCTAATGTTTCCGGAGTACTGCAGTCCAATATGGATATCCAGTTTGTTTTGGATGCGTTTGCATGTGCAGCATACGTAGCTGAATATATTAACAAAAGTGAGCGAGGATTCAGTTCATTACACAGAGCATTGATAGAAATCAGGAACGAATACCCAGACCTTGATTACGAGGCGTGTATGAAACAACTTGGCATACAGGTACTTAACAAGATAGAGATTTGCACCCAGGAAGCAGCTTGGATTTTATTACGCCTACCAATGTGTGAAATGAGTCGAGCTATTCGATTCATACCGACCAAACATCCTTCAGAGCGGTATTTGGTAAAAAAAAGAAATCTCAAATTAATTCAGAAGCTCTTAGCGGTTCGTCAACAAATGTTTGGGTGAAGAATGTGATTCAGCGTTACGAAGCAAGAAGTGATAATCATGCAGATATACATCTAGCTGAATTTATTGCCAATTATGTAGAGGTTCAGCAACCGCGTTGCGTAACGATGAATGGAGATGGCGTTGTGGATCAAGAAGAAGATGACAATATTGATGAATCGGAAGAAGAATCAGTCAAATCTCAGGAGATGAACCATGAAAATAATGAACAGATTGTTGATGAAAACACAAACGATGTTCATACAAATGAAATATTTGAAAATATTCGAACTCAATCTGAAGTGAAATGGCGTAAACGTACGCATTCAATCATTATAAAATGGGTCTGTTATAAGAAACCAATTGATGAGTTGAATTACATGAGAGAAATGGTAACTTTGTTCATTCCATTCAAAAACGAAGAGCTGGAATTGCTTTAAATGATGATACATACATTCGTTTGTACAATGAAAATACTCAACTTATCATGGACAGGCTCAAAGTTTATGATAGTGGTCTATCATCTGAAAAAATTGAGGCGCTAGTGAGAGAAGTCATGGAACGCGATGCAATAATTGACTCGGTTCAATTAGCTGACAATGTGACTGTACTATAGCCAGGCCAGAGAGTCATAACTGCACAGGGACGCGATTCCGTAACTTTTCGTTAACTTTTCGTTAACGTTAACTGAACGGGAACCGCTGATTGTCTACCGAGCGCCCAATCAACGACAGCCGCGGATTGTTTTTAGTAGATTGGCGCCTCCTAACGGTGGCGCCTCGATGTCCCTGTCGAGCGTGAACGCGATGCAATAATTGACTCGGTTCAATTAGCTGACAATGTGACTGTACTATAGCCAGGCCAGAGAGTCATAACTGCACAGGGACGCGATTCCGTAACTTTTCGTTAACTTTTCGTTAACGTTAACTGAACGGGAACCGCTGATTGTCTACCGAGCGCCCAATCAACGACAGCCGCGGATTGTTTTTAGTAGATTGGCGCCTCCTAACGGTGGCGCCTCGATGTCCCTGTCGAGCGTGGGGAGGTTTTGGCGGGTATTTCCTCCGACCAATGAAAAAATTCCGTCTGGTTATTTCAATACGATATGTATAAAACATTTTTATCCCAATGATGGTTTTTATTTTATTCACCCCGATAACGATACGCGCGGAAATACTGGCTAAGTATGAAAGCCGGCGATTATTATTTTATCAGCATTTTTAGGTTACGAACGAAGATAAACCGTGTGAGGTAAGTACAGATTCCTTGCAATAAATTTATTTGATACACGAACAACCTTGTTTATAATTTTTTATTTTCGTCATTATTATGATGATTATTTATTTTCCAAGTATCTTTACACCTAATAATTACAGGGTATTTATTACGAATGTATACTAATTTCAATTTACGTGATGAAAGTATGCTACGTCGTAGTACAACACTAAGGGGGTGTCCATAAAGGAAGTCCACCCTTATGGGAGGGGGGGTCGAAGATTGTCACTGACTGGGACATGGAGGGAGGGAGGGGTACAAAATTTGCGAAAAAAGATGAGAACGTCCTGTATGGATGGATGCCCCCTTACCCATTATTTATGAATTTTCGGACGCTATAAACGATATTCAGTGGATAATATCACATTTGATATCTGTCTACTTCTGTTGCAACATGTTTATCCAACGATTCAATTCGTATGAATTCTATCTATCTTCAAAAGTGGCGTACACACACAGAATTGTTGTTCCGATTGCGAAACATGCGTCTTTTTCCGGCATTATTTTTTCCAACAGATATGAAGGATATTGGTAATGAAAATTGACACAAGAAAAGGGAGTTTTGGCGTACATGTCGTTTCACTATTGACGATTCGAAATTCCTGACTCACACTCATCTCTCCATGCATTTTGACCACTCTTCTGCACCAACCAACCGAATTATTGAAGAAGCGATGACCTTTATATAATTGATCCATCGATTTGAACGACTCAAGGGTATATATGTGTATACAATCCTCCCTTTAAAATTGGCAGATCCCTATCAGCATTGTAAAGATTGTAGCGTATACAATTGAGGTTCTCAGTTAAGGATGTATTGGCTGCAGATTCTCAACCAAAATCGACTTTCGCCGACAATATTGAATACTTTGAGATACGATAAAACTCGGTAAAAAAATCAACCAAAATCATGGCAATGAGAGTATCAATTTTTAATAATAATAATGCCCAAAATTTATTAAAAAATTTGCTCAACAAAACATTGTTCAATAAATTTTCAGGGAACGTTTATTTTCATTATGTAAAATGAATTCATTCATTTTCTGTACACATTTGGCTTCTTGAAGAATTTGCTCATATTTTTTAAACCTCTCGTTCTCGAGAATTTGCAAATCTTGAAAAATGGAAAAAAAAAATTGTATTTTGGATGTGTTCTCGTGAAAACAATGTAGATTACAATTCCGAAGTTTCCGGAGCGTAGAACAAATCGTTTCATAGATACAGCCTTTACAAATTTTCGAAAACGGAAATTTAAAAAATATGAGAAAATTATTGAAAAATTCATGTGTATTGTAACGTGGCAGCTTTGGCTCGCCTCGTTACTAAAGGCTCCCTGAACCCTAGACGGTAAGTAAATTCATTTTCCTAGGAGTGACTGTGTGAGAGGATGAGTTTGAGTGAATCTCCACCTAGGGAACTGTAGGGACCGAGAAAGGCTCCGAGCGGCGACAGAGACAGACATGGGTTGATGAACTTGTTAGTAATTCTTTTTGTTATTCCTAAAAATTCTCTGAGGTAACCCGTTCTCCATGGAGAACCACTGACAATTGAGAGGTGCTGAGGTAAAGAAGCGACGGAGGCGAAAGACAGACCCAGGGAGTTGCCAGAAAGCTCAGAACTTCCTCCAGGGGGACGCAGCCACGTGAGGGTAGCTGACCACTCAACCACGAGGGACGAGACAGCGGGGGTCCCCCTGCTGTCGTGAAGAGCCGTGAGTCCCCCAGGATGAGCACCCGCCTGCCCAGGGGCAGCCCGCAGCACACAGCAGTGACACCGCTCCGCATAACTCCTAGGAGTTAATGGGTTCACCCAAATTCGCAAAGAGGACGACACCCGCCGATAGTAGAATTAAGTAGAGCATAAGGAGGGGGTCCTAGATACCCCGCTCAGAGATCGTCACTCTGGCGCTAGGCCTGATAGTGGAGAGTCACTTTGTAGAGATTTTGTAGAGCTGTGGATTTTGTAGAGAATAATTTGTTGAGCTATTGAGAGATCCTGGAGATCATTTTGAGAGTGTGTGCGAGCCCTGGAAGCTGTATTCAACCTCAGGAGGTTGCCTTGATTACGCTGGTTATCATAAAAGTAAGTGGCCTCGTTTCACCTGCATTAATTGGAACCCGTAACGTTTTCTTCGGTCTGAGAATAGACATTTTTGAGTATTTGATCCTGGGTTCAATTAAGTTTGAGCTCCAAGGGCTGACCGAAGCCAGAGTCTGCCAAATGGGTTACTAGAGAATTTTTATTGTTATTTTTGAGTATTATATAGAGTCTTTTCCTCGCGGAGGATTTTGCCTTGTGCCGTGTGACGCCATATTGTTCCTGTCGTCGCCTCGTGGTTTTACTGGAAAGTCAGACGCGCCAGAGTCCAGTAGGGTTTTTCTTTGAATTAATAGAGTTTAGTTTTGAGATATTTATTGCCCTGGAGGGTTTTGCTGTAATTGGTGATGAATTTTATGGCCTCCTGATTTGTTAAAATTAGCCTGAGATTATTTCCTAGAGTCCCACGGTTCGCTTCTCGACCGTTGGAATTTGAATCGTCGCACAGCATTTGTTTACTTTCTTCCCGGAGCTCGGTCTCGCCTCACGAGAGCCGCGCTAGCCCTGTAGCGAGCGTTGCTTATTATTAGTTTTTGTAGAATAGTTTATTAGAATAATTGTTCGCTTCACGAACCTTGCGAGAGGATTATCCCCTTGAAGAATTGATTATTATTGTTCTTGATTATTTGAGATTATTGTTTTTTTTTTTTGAATATTATTTTTCTTGAGTATTTTTTTTGTTAATTTAATTTTAAGAATGATTCCTGAGGCTCGTTAATTTCATTTCGCTGGTTAACCCGGGCCTGTCGGGGAATTGCTTTTTCTTTTTATTGTTCCGAGTCCTCAGCCTTGGGCTGAATTGATTATTTTCTTTGAATTTTTATTTTGTTATGAATTGAATCCCCGGAGATTCGTATAGTTTCTTTTTGAATAAATTGCCCGTTATTGTTTGAAGTGAAACCTGAGTTTGCTGCTGCTAACCCCTGCTTCTCCCCTCCACCTCGGCTTGCCGTAACGTTCCCCGCCCCTCTACCAAATACTTTGCTGCCGGTCGTCTTTGTTTGTTTTGGAATAAGAATTTCAGATCTTGGAGAGAATTGATGCGAAAGGCATCTGGCGCCCAAACAACCCCTGCTTTACCCGTTGAGTCGATACGGCAGATCCGTATCGACCAGATTGGTTGATTAGTGATTACCTTGGGGGTCGATGAGATCGACCCAGGATAATCGTAGATTACCGTGACCCCGTGAGTCAGTGAGCGGAGATTCATTTTCAGGTTATTCCCAGTGAAGGGCTTGCACTCAGACGCGGCCTGAGTCGCCTTTATAAAAAGTCCTCGTCACAGTATACAGAAAAATCAACGAATTCATTTCACACGAAGAAAATAAACGTTCCCTGAAAATTCGTTAAACAATGTTTGGTGCAAACAATTTTCAACAAAGTTATCAAAACTTGGAGCATTATTATTGTTGAAAATGGATCCTCTTATGAGCTTAATTATGGTTCATTTTTTCCCGATTTTGATCTCATCTCAAAGCATTCAATATTGTCGACGAAAGTCACTTTTGGTTGAGAATGTAGAGCCAATACATCCTTAACAATGGACTTCTTCAATTCATCCGTGGTGACTGAAAAGCTGTCTTTTACATGCATCCAACAGCCTATATCATGTATTCGTGTCTGTCAGCTTTTTTTTTTAACAAGCACGTTCCATCTTCGATTCGCATTCAGCGAAAACTTCCCCGTCAAACATCGTCGGCTGGTATTGAAGTAACCGTGCACTTCCCAGGCGATTACGTCAAATCGTCGACGGACAGAGCTGGAAAGTCTTTCCATCGTGGAACCATCGACTATACAAAGGTGCCTAGGCGGCACGTATCGTAGACTGTCGTGCTCCGTGGATTGCCTTGGACGAGCCGTTGGGCGAATACTCGTTGCTATCGTATGAAAAAACAATAGATTGCATCAGTAAGAGTGGAGTCGTGTCCAATTCTATCGATATTAAATCTAACCTGCCGCTGACACAGACCCTCGCAGTTCAGTTTGTCCAAGGAAAAAGAATGTAAGCTTATTCGCAGCACTTCGGGAATCTCCTATCTTCCTTAGAAATTCGAGAACAAATACTTCACACTCTGGGATTAATTGAAATCATGTGACCGAGGCGTGACGAGTTTGCACAGCCTTTAGGTGCATACTCGGTGTTTCCGGGCTGCCCTGACGATCGCTGTTAATGTCGGCGAGTTGTGCAAACGGTCGCAGTCGACTGTGAGATCTGAAAATCACACAGTAGAGTTACCGTTATGACGAAATTGAAAAGTGAGTGAAAGTTATTAGGCTCGAAAAATGATACCTGTGATGGCGTGCGACGGCGCAATATCGTTTTCTCGTCAAACGAATCCAGCGCCACCCGTTCCTCAGTAACTTCGTATCCCCCGTTACTCAGTACATCGCCTCAGCACATGATCGCCGATAGTGACTCTTGACAAATTGGAAGCACTGGCTCCGGTGTGTTTATTGTCAATTCCAAAACGATATCTCCTATTTGTCAGATAGTATAACAAATTTATCGAGTGCGGTTCTATTCTACACAGAATAGTTCTACACGGTGAATATTCTACACGAATTATTCTACACCATTTTTTAGGCACTCCCTAAGTATATGAAATATACCACAGAGAAGCCTTATGTGTTTGCAATCCGACAGAATTCTGTGTTGAATATAGTATTCAACACAGAAGGTATATAATACATCAACACATAGGTATATAATACATCAAAAACTCATTTCTGATGATAAAATAGAAGAAAAAAACAATGTGTGATTGAATAGAGTAATCGATGTGGTAAATATGCCCAGCTATGAAGCCTTATGTGTTTGCCATCCTATAAAATTCCTATCCGGAGCTATATCTTCTCAACCGCAGGACCTAACGGGGTCGTCAAGCGCTCATTTGTTAGCTAGTAAGAAGCTCTACTAGCACAGAGCGGAAGAACCCCAACTTTTAACATCCACCATAAGTAGGGGAGACCGGGGCTATGTGTAACACGGGGTAGGTTGAAACAACGGTGATTATTAATAAACTATGAAAGATATAAAAACGGATCCAACGCGAAAAGATAGGTTTTAATTAAAAGATGGTTATTCGCGTTTAAGGTATAGAGATCAGTGAACGACACCTAAATTTCAGTGGTGGGGGGGTTCGCTTAATGGCTCAAAAATTAGTTCGAGTTGCGGCCGAAAGGGCTGCGCCAGCGATATCGGTTGAGCAATGGGCAGACCATAGACATAACCTCTAAGCGTGCTTTGAACCTACTTAGAGATGTGAAATTACCGGTATTTCGATTCTCAGTAAAATTACCGAAAAATAACCGTAATTTTACCGTATTTTTACCGTAATTTTACCATTTCTAACCTCACTTTCGTGCGGCACGTGCCTATCTACCCAAAGTCCAAAAACCTCGAACCCGCCAACCGACAATATACCGTAGTTACTTCAACAGAAATCTTATTGAAAACCCAATAACAAATGTTCGAACATAGAATTATTTATTCATTTATCGCACATCTAATCAGAATATCAGAATGAGACCAATGTGGTAATTTTATCGCAGTCAATTACCAGTAATTGACGGTAAAATTACGGTAAATTTTCCGGTCACGCTTACCATTCGCATCTCTAGTCACGGTATATTGCCATCACCTGTGTGGCGCATTTTTGGAAAACTGACTTAAAAAAATAAAGGGGATATAGTAAAAACGTGGAAAACGTTCTATTACCAGGAAATTGAACCAAATTACGAGTTCGAAAAATCGAGCTTCAAAACCACTAATCGTAATTGAATGCGCGCCTGCGCCGCGCGGTTTATACACCCCGTGTTCGATTTTCCGAACTCGTAATTTGGTTCCATTTCCTGGTAATAGAATTTTTTTACGTTTTTAGTATGTTCCCTTTATTATTTTTCCAGTCAGTTTTCCAAAAAATGCGCCATACAGGTGCAGACGGTAATATAGGTTTAAAGCACGCTTAGAGGTTATGTCTATGGTCTGCCCATTACTCAACCGATATCGCTGGCGCAGCCCTTTCGGCCGCAACTCGAACTAATTTTTGAGCCATTAAGCGAACTACCCCCACCACCTTCGTTTCAAGACCTGTATATAAGACCGTGGCTCACCGTTTGTTTGGCTTGTGATTTCCATCAACGAAACTGTCTTCACAGAGTTTTATCGCAAGTGTGTATCACAGAAATCGGATAATTCGGATCGATCGAACATTCAAAGTGATTTCAAGCGCCGTAAGTACCCTCAAATCATAAAATTCCGACGAATATTGGATACCGTACGAATAACCTCAAAATTATTCGTCCGGCAACCGTACGAATAGGCTACTATCAGACCAGTTGCTATTCGTCCGGCAACGACAAGTAGGCTCAATAATAAATGTCCAAGTTAGGCCAGCCACTGACGGTTAGAAAAAGTTAGGCCAGCCATTGATACAACACACACACACACACACACACATGGGTACAACGCAGACGGTGTTCCGTGAATAGACAGGCAATAGAGATTTTTTCGTGACAAAAATAGTAGCAGAAAACCGCGAGTGGGGGGTTGTGTGGGGTGGTCCGTGGATGTTTAGTGATAAGTTTTGGACTCGCAAATCCCATTACTTTTTTTTTTTTAAATCAAAAACACCAAAAAAACGTTTTTTTTTTAGTTTTTTGCTTGTAAAATCTGAACCAATGGAGCAGCGTCGATGCTTCCAACAGACAAATTGTAGAGAATGAAAAGACGAATAAAATGAGCGCTTGTTGAACCCGATCGAATGATTATTAACGGAGAAAAACCGGAAAAACCGGAAAAATTAGCGATTTTTAAAAAATTCACAGCTCCGCCATTTTTGAAGATGTAGCGCTGGCTTTCCGGGTGAGAGTAGTGATTAATAGGTGCTTTGAGTGTGCACAACCCAGACGTTGTCGGATGAATAGTTTTTGCGTAATTGCATTTTGAATTATTTTATGCACTATCTTGCGGAAGGGCTGGATGCTCTGGAAGTTGTCCAATTTTAATTCACAAAACGGATTTTGAAAGTGGAAGTATAGCACTACAAAACGTCAATCTTGATTTTTCGTTAAAATGTTGCGAAATAGGTGAAAAACACGTGCAAACAGGCCTGAAAACGGCCGGGCGCTCGAACGCGGTCGAGTGGTGGGGGTAACCGGCGTAGCTGGGGAAGCGCGTATATACAGGGTGTTTCCTTTAACTCTGTCAACACTTTTAGGGTATGTTGGGGCTGCCTAGACGAGCATTTTGAGGTAAGGCAACCATGGTCAGAAACTCATCTTAACGGCTGTGGAGGGCTTTGAAGGATATGGTACCGCGCGCTTGTTCATAGTAATAAATCAGATGTGATCACTTTCGACACAATATTTTATTTACAAAGTTCTTGTGTAAGATCAACAGAACGATAATCTTTGAAGAAAACAATAAACAATCAGAAAGAAAAACAAATCAATGAATGAAACATTGCGTCTAAAGTGATCACATCTGATTCAATCAAGGTGTCTACTCAAGTTAGGATCTAAAATTCCCTGAAAATTCCACGATATTCCAGGGAAATCTTTAATTTTTCCGGGCGTATCGAGATACGATTTTTATTGTTGTTTCCTAAAATACACTAGGCACCTTTTTTTTTCAATGTAATACTGGTGCCCAATATTCCCCAATACTCCTTGTAAAACCCAATATTCCCTACAAATTTCGGGAGAAAAAAAATCTTTGAGATTTTCAACCAGGTTTTTCAAGGACGTAGACACCCTGTCAATACACTTATACAAACAAACGCGCGGTACCTGCAAATATTTCAAAGCCCTCCACAGCCGTTAGGATGAGTTTCCGACCACGGTTGCCTTACCTCAAAATGCTCGCCTAGGCAGCCCCAACATACCATAAAAGTGTTGACAGAGTTAAAGGAAACACCCTGTATAGTAATACAAGCGCCCTGCGGCCGGGCGCGAATCTTTACATTCGACTATCTCAGCAACTACTGGAGCTATCTTAACGGTTTTTTTTTTTTTAATTTGGGGGTAAATTAACCCGTTAAAACTGATTCTTCACTCGGTTTGCCTCAATATTCACTAGAAAATAGTGATGGGGAAAAAAAAAATCGATTCTGAGAATCGATTAATTATATCGGTCTCTTCGATTCTGAGAATCGATAAATCAGAAGAAAAAAGTATCGATTCCGATTAATCGCATAAATATATTTTCCAAAATATTCTCAAGTTACAACAATTAATCAGTAGGTGTTTTCATAAGCAGAATTAGGCGTTCTACGTATTTTAGTATTTAGGTGAAAGAAACAGTGAACAGACGTATTGCAACAGTACGTAATTATTTATTAGGGTATAACTTATTTTTATAATGAAGGTACTTTTTAGGAACACATGAAAATTCAGAGATCACTTTCTTATTTCAAAAATATAACTAGATGAGTATTCATAAATATTTACGACATTTTGGATTCGAAGACTAGCTCCGAGTACATCTATGTATCAATAAAAGTTTGTCTATTAAGTACTTCAAAACCATAAAACTAATTATTATTATTATTATCTTTTATAATATAGGTTCTTTTTAGGAACGTATCAAAATTCAGAGATCACTTTTTTTCCTTTCGAAAATATAACTATCGGAGTATTCATAAATATTTTCAACTTTTTGGATTGGAAGACTAGCTCAGTGTAAGTCTATTTATCAATGAAAGTTTTTCTTTCAAGTACTTCAAAGCCTTAAAACTTATTATCATCATTAAACCTTTTATAATATAGGAACTTTTTAGGAATATGTGGAATTCGGAGATCACCTTTTCATTATATGAAATTATAACTATAGATGAGTGTTCATCGATATTTTCCTCTCCACTTTTCACTATTACCAGCAGTCATCACTAAGAGAGCCTAAAAATATCAACTGAGAAGCCCTTTTACCTTTCAACCGATTTCGTTTCTCGGTGATGATATTACCAGCTTTGCTGAATAATCTTTCAGACGGCACAGATGTAGCAACAACGCAGAAAAAAGCCATGGCTACTTCGTATAAATAGGGATAAACACCTTTCAGTTGTCCCCAAGTCTTCAGAGGACAATTTCTTCTATCTGTGACCGGAGAGTTCAGAAACTGTCGGAGTTCTACTGGAACACCTCCAGGCTCGTCTGCATTTGATGAACTGGTCATTACTAATTCTTCATGAACAGTCCACAATTTGTCCTCTTTGGTTTGTTTTAGTGTATTTCGGCCATCAGAGTTATTTGCAGTCAGATTGCTATTTTCTTCGTTGCCGTCCTGAAGCTTCAGCTGCTTTATAAGCTGACATACTCTTGATTGGGCATTTGAAACTGCCATAGCTCTCTGAAAATGCAACTTTTTGTATCGCGGATCCAGCAAGGTCGATATCGCTAGACAACGATTTTTTTCAGGCCGTTTTCAGGCCTGTTTGCACGTGTTTTTCACCTATTTCGCAACATTTTAACGAAAAATCAAGATTGACGTTTTGTAGTGCTATACTTCCACTTTCAAAATCCGTTTTGTGAATTAAAATTGGACAACTTCCAGAGCATCCAGCCCTTCCGCAAGATAGTGCATAAAATAATTCAAAATGCAATTACGCAAAAACTATTCATCCGACAACGTCTGGGTTGTGCACACTCAAAGCACCTATTAATCACTACTCTCACCCGGAAAGCCAGCGCTACATCTTCAAAAATGGCGGAGCTGTGAATTTTTTAAAAATCGCTAATTTTTCCGGTTTTTCCGGTTTTTCTCCGTTAATAATCATTCGATCGGGTTCAACAAGCGCTCATTTTATTCGTCTTTTCATTCTCTACAATTTGTCTGTTGGAAGCATCGACGCTGCTCCATTGGTTCAGATTTTACAAGCAAAAAACTAAAAAAAAAACGTTTTTTTGGTGTTTTTGATTTAAAAAAAAAAAAAAAAAAGTAATGGGATTTGCGAGTCCAAAACTTATCACTAAACATCCACGGACCACCCCACACAACCCCCCACTCGCGGTTTTCTGCTACTATTTTTGTCACGAAAAAATCTCTATTGCCTGTCTATTCACGGAACACCGTCTGCGTTGTACCCATGTGTGTGTGTGTGTGTGTGTGTTGTATCAATGGCTGGCCTAACTTTTTCTAACCGTCAGTGGCTGGCCTAACTTGGACATTTATTATTGAGCCTACTTGTCGTTGCCGGACGAATAGCAACTGGTCTGATAGTAGCCTATTCGTACGGTTGCCGGACGAATAATTTTGAGGTTATTCGTACGGTATCCAATATTCGTCGGAATTTTATGATTTGAGGGTACTTACGGCGCTTGAAATCACTTTGAATGTTCGATCGATCCGAATTATCCGATTTCTGTGATACACACTTGCGATAAAACTCTGTGAAGACAGTTTCGTTGATGGAAATCACAAGCCAAACAAACGGTGAGCCACGGTCTTATATACAGGTCTTGAAACGAAGGTGGTGGGGGTAGTTCGCTTAATGGCTCAAAAATTAGTTCGAGTTGCGGCCGAAAGGGCTGCGCCAGCGATATCGGTTGAGTAATGGGCAGACCATAGACATAACCTCTAAGCGTGCTTTAAACCTATATTACCGTCTGCACCTGTATGGCGCATTTTTTGGAAAACTGACTGGAAAAATAATAAAGGGAACATACTAAAAACGTAAAAAAATTCTATTACCAGGAAATGGAACCAAATTACGAGTTCGGAAAATCGAACACGGGGTGTATAAACCGCGCGGCGCAGGCGCGCATTCAATTACGATTAGTGGTTTTGAAGCTCGATTTTTCGAACTCGTAATTTGGTTCAATTTCCTGGTAATAGAACGTTTTCCACGTTTTTACTATATCCCCTTTATTTTTTTAAGTCAGTTTTCCAAAAATGCGCCACACAGGTGATGGCAATATACCGTGACTAGAGATGCGAATGGTAAGCGTGACCGGAAAATTTACCGTAATTTTACCGTCAATTACTGGTAATTGACTGCGATAAAATTACCACATTGGTCTCATTCTGATATTCTGATTAGATGTGCGATAAATGAATAAATAATTCTATGTTCGAACATTTGTTATTGGGTTTTCAATAAGATTTCTGTTGAAGTAACTACGGTATATTGTCGGTTGGCGGGTTCGAGGTTTTTGGACTTTGGGTAGATAGGCACGTGCCGCACGAAAGTGAGGTTAGAAATGGTAAAATTACGGTAAAAATACGGTAAAATTACGGTTATTTTTCGGTAATTTTACTGAGAATCGAAATACCGGTAATTTCACATCTCTAAGTAGGTTCAAAGCACGCTTAGAGGTTATGTCTATGGTCTGCCCATTGCTCAACCGATATCGCTGGCGCAGCCCTTTCGGCCGCAACTCGAACTAATTTTTGAGCCATTAAGCGAACCCCCCCACCACTGAAATTTAGGTGTCGTTCACTGATCTCTATACCTTAAACGCGAATAACCATCTTTTAATTAAAACCTATCTTTTCGCGTTGGATCCGTTTTTATATCTTTCATAGTTTATTAATAATCACCGTTGTTTCAACCTACCCCGTGTTACACATAGCCCCGGTCTCCCCTACTTATGGTGGATGTTAAAAGTTGGGGTTCTTCCGCTCTGTGCTAGTAGAGCTTCTTACTAGCTAACAAATGAGCGCTTGACGACCCCGTTAGGTCCTGCGGTTGAGAAGATATAGCTCCGGATAGGAATTTTATAGGATGGCAAACACATAAGGCTTCATAGCTGGGCATATTTACCACATCGATTACTCTATTCAATCACACATTGTTTTTTTCTTCTATTTTATCATCAGAAATGAGTTTTTGATGTATTATATACCTATGTGTTGATGTATTATATACCTTCTGTGTTGAATACTATATTCAACACAGAATTCTGTCGGATTGCAAACACATAAGGCTTCTCTGTGGTATATTTCATATACTTAGGGAGTGCCTAAAAAATGGTGTAGAATAATTCGTGTAGAATATTCACCGTGTAGAACTATTCTGTGTAGAATAGAACCGCACTCGATAAATTTGTTATACTATCTGACAAATAGGAGATATCGTTTTGGAATTGACAATAAACACACCGGAGCCAGTGCTTCCAATTTGTCAAGAGTCACTATCGGCGATCATGTGCTGAGGCGATGTACTGAGTAACGGGGGATACGAAGTTACTGAGGAACGGGTGGCGCTGGATTCGTTTGACGAGAAAACGATATTGCGCCGTCGCACGCCATCACAGGTATCATTTTTCGAGCCTAATAACTTTCACTCACTTTTCAATTTCGTCATAACGGTAACTCTACTGTGTGATTTTCAGATCTCACAGTCGACTGCGACCGTTTGCACAACTCGCCGACATTAACAGCGATCGTCAGGGCAGCCCGGAAACACCGAGTATGCACCTAAAGGCTGTGCAAACTCGTCACGCCTCGGTCACATGATTTCAATTAATCCCAGAGTGTGAAGTATTTGTTCTCGAATTTCTAAGGAAGATAGGAGATTCCCGAAGTGCTGCGAATAAGCTTACATTCTTTTTCCTTGGACAAACTGAACTGCGGGGGTCTGTGTCAGCGGCAGGTTAGATTTAATATTGATAGAATTGGACACGACTCCACTCTTACTGATGCAATCTATTGTTTTTTCATGCGATAGCAACGAGTATTCCCCCAACGGCTCGTCCAAGGCAATCCACGGAGCACGACAGTCTACGATACGTGCCGCCTAGGCACCTTTGTATAGTCGATGGTTCCACGATGGAAAGACTTTCCAGCTCTGTCCGTCGACGATTTGACGTAATCGCCTGGGAAGTGCACGGTTACTTCAATACCAGCCGACGATGTTTGACGGGGAAGTTTTCGCTGAATGCGAATCGAAGATGGAACGTGCTTGTTAAAAAAAAAAGCTGACAGACACGAATACATGATATAGGCTGTTGGATGCATGTAAAAGACAGCTTTTCAGTCACCACGGATGAATTGAAGAAGTCCATTGTTAAGGATGTATTGGCTCTACATTCTCAACCAAAAGTGACTTTCGTCGACAATATTGAATGCTTTGAGATGAGATCAAAATCGGGAAAAAATGAACCATAATTAAGCTCATAAGAGGATCCATTTTCAACAATAATAATGCTCCAAGTTTTGATAACTTTGTTGAAAATTGTTTGCACCAAACATTGTTTAACGAATTTTCAGGGAACGTTTATTTTCTTCGTGTGAAATGAATTCGTTGATTTTTCTGTATACTGTGACGAGGACTTTTTATAAAGGCGACTCAGGCCGCGTCTGAGTGCAAGCCCTTCACTGGGAATAACCTGAAAATGAATCTCCGCTCACTGACTCACGGGGTCACGGTAATCTACAATTATCCTGGGTCGATCTCATCGACCCCCAAGGTAATCACTAATCAACCAATCTGGTCGATACGGATCTGCCGTATCGACTCAACGGGTAAAGCAGGGGTTGTTTGGGCGCCAGATGCCTTTCGCATCAATTCTCTCCAAGATCTGAAATTCTTATTCCAAAACAAACAAAGACGACCGGCAGCAAAGTATTTGGTAGAGGGGCGGGGAACGTTACGGCAAGCCGAGGTGGAGGGGAGAAGCAGGGGTTAGCAGCAGCAAACTCAGGTTTCACTTCAAACAATAACGGGCAATTTATTCAAAAAGAAACTATACGAATCTCCGGGGATTCAATTCATAACAAAATAAAAATTCAAAGAAAATAATCAATTCAGCCCAAGGCTGAGGACTCGGAACAATAAAAAGAAAAAGCAATTCCCCGACAGGCCCGGGTTAACCAGCGAAATGAAATTAACGAGCCTCAGGAATCATTCTTAAAATTAAATTAACAAAAAAAATACTCAAGAAAAATAATATTCAAAAAAAAAAAACAATAATCTCAAATAATCAAGAACAATAATAATCAATTCTTCAAGGGGATAATCCTCTCGCAAGGTTCGTGAAGCGAACAATTATTCTAATAAACTATTCTACAAAAACTAATAATAAGCAACGCTCGCTACAGGGCTAGCGCGGCTCTCGTGAGGCGAGACCGAGCTCCGGGAAGAAAGTAAACAAATGCTGTGCGACGATTCAAATTCCAACGGTCGAGAAGCGAACCGTGGGACTCTAGGAAATAATCTCAGGCTAATTTTAACAAATCAGGAGGCCATAAAATTCATCACCAATTACAGCAAAACCCTCCAGGGCAATAAATATCTCAAAACTAAACTCTATTAATTCAAAGAAAAACCCTACTGGACTCTGGCGCGTCTGACTTTCCAGTAAAACCACGAGGCGACGACAGGAACAATATGGCGTCACACGGCACAAGGCAAAATCCTCCGCGAGGAAAAGACTCTATATAATACTCAAAAATAACAATAAAAATTCTCTAGTAACCCATTTGGCAGACTCTGGCTTCGGTCAGCCCTTGGAGCTCAAACTTAATTGAACCCAGGATCAAATACTCAAAAATGTCTATTCTCAGACCGAAGAAAACGTTACGGGTTCCAATTAATGCAGGTGAAACGAGGCCACTTACTTTTATGATAACCAGCGTAATCAAGGCAACCTCCTGAGGTTGAATACAGCTTCCAGGGCTCGCACACACTCTCAAAATGATCTCCAGGATCTCTCAATAGCTCAACAAATTATTCTCTACAAAATCCACAGCTCTACAAAATCTCTACAAAGTGACTCTCCACTATCAGGCCTAGCGCCAGAGTGACGATCTCTGAGCGGGGTATCTAGGACCCCCTCCTTATGCTCTACTTAATTCTACTATCGGCGGGTGTCGTCCTCTTTGCGAATTTGGGTGAACCCATTAACTCCTAGGAGTTATGCGGAGCGGTGTCACTGCTGTGTGCTGCGGGCTGCCCCTGGGCAGGCGGGTGCTCATCCTGGGGGACTCACGGCTCTTCACGACAGCAGGGGGACCCCCGCTGTCTCGTCCCTCGTGGTTGAGTGGTCAGCTACCCTCACGTGGCTGCGTCCCCCTGGAGGAAGTTCTGAGCTTTCTGGCAACTCCCTGGGTCTGTCTTTCGCCTCCGTCGCTTCTTTACCTCAGCACCTCTCAATTGTCAGTGGTTCTCCATGGAGAACGGGTTACCTCAGAGAATTTTTAGGAATAACAAAAAGAATTACTAACAAGTTCATCAACCCATGTCTGTCTCTGTCGCCGCTCGGAGCCTTTCTCGGTCCCTACAGTTCCCTAGGTGGAGATTCACTCAAACTCATCCTCTCACACAGTCACTCCTAGGAAAATGAATTTACTTACCGTCTAGGGTTCAGGGAGCCTTTAGTAACGAGGCGAGCCAAAGCTGCCACGTTACAATACACATGAATTTTTCAATAATTTTCTCATATTTTTTAAATTTCCGTTTTCGAAAATTTGTAAAGGCTGTATCTATGAAACGATTTGTTCTACGCTCCGGAAACTTCGGAATTGTAATCTACATTGTTTTCACGAGAACACATCCAAAATACAATTTTTTTTTTCCATTTTTCAAGATTTGCAAATTCTCGAGAACGAGAGGTTTAAAAAATATGAGCAAATTCTTCAAGAAGCCAAATGTGTACAGAAAATGAATGAATTCATTTTACATAATGAAAATAAACGTTCCCTGAAAATTTATTGAACAATGTTTTGTTGAGCAAATTTTTTAATAAATTTTGGGCATTATTATTATTAAAAATTGATACTCTCATTGCCATGATTTTGGTTGATTTTTTTACCGAGTTTTATCGTATCTCAAAGTATTCAATATTGTCGGCGAAAGTCGATTTTGGTTGAGAATCTGCAGCCAATACATCCTTAACTGAGAACCTCAATTGTATACGCTACAATCTTTACAATGCTGATAGGGATCTGCCAATTTTAAAGGGAGGATTGTATACACATATATACCCTTGAGTCGTTCAAATCGATGGATCAATTATATAAAGGTCATCGCTTCTTCAATAATTCGGTTGGTTGGTGCAGAAGAGTGGTCAAAATGCATGGAGAGATGAGTGTGAGTCAGGAATTTCGAATCGTCAATAGTGAAACGACATGTACGCCAAAACTCCCTTTTCTTGTGTCAATTTTCATTACCAATATCCTTCATATCTGTTGGAAAAAATAATGCCGGAAAAAGACGCATGTTTCGCAATCGGAACAACAATTCTCTGTGTGTACGCCACTTTTGAAGATAGATAGAATTCATACGAATTGAATCGTTGGATAAACATGTTGCAACAGAAGTAGACAGATATCAAATGTGATATTATCCACTGAATATCGTTTATAGCGTCCGAAAATTCATAAATAATGGGTAAGGGGGCATCCATCCATAAAGGACGTTCTCATCTTTTTTCTCAAATTTTGTACCCCTCCCTCCCCCCATGTCCCAGTCAGTGACAATCTTCGACCCCCCCTCCCATAAGGGTGGACTTCCTTTATGGACACCCCCTAAGTTTTGTATTACGACGTAGCATACTTTCATCACGTAAATTGAAATTAGTATACATTCGTAATAAATACCCTGTAATTATTAGGTGTAAAGATACTTGGAAAATAAATAATCATCATAATAATGATGAAAATAAAAAATTATAAACAAGGTTGTTCGTGTATCAAATAAATTTATTGCAAGGAATCTGTACTTACCTCACACGGTTTATCTTCGTTCGTAACCTAAAAATGCTGATAAAATAATAATCGCCGGCTTTCATACTTAGCCAGTATTTCCGCGCGTATCGTTATCGGGGTGAATAAAATAAAAACCATCATTGGGATAAAAATGTTTTATACATATCGTATTGAAATAACCAGACGGAATTTTTTCATTGGTCGGAGGAAATACCCGCCAAAACCTCTAGTGTAAGCAGGCCTCGCGTTTAGTACGGCCCACGCTCGACAGGGACATCGAGGCGCCACCGTTAGGAGGCGCCAATCTACTGAAAACAATCTGCGGCTGTCGTTGATTGGGCGCTCGGTAGACAATCAGCGGTTCCCGTTCAGTTAACGTTAACGAAAAGTTAACGAAAAGTTACGGAATCGCGTCCCAGATGCTTTCTTGGTACCCGCGCCAATGAGACAAAATAATGACGACTTGGTGTCAATGAATCGAAACAGCGTAGTTAAAAAGATTGAAAATGTGCTTCCACATAAAAATTATTGTGAATCGATGTACGCACTAAACGATGGACAAAAAATTTAGTGTTGGAGTATATCGATAGAATTTGCTATAACCAAGATAAACCGATGCACATCTTTCTCACTGGTCCGGCTGGAGCTGGAAAGACCACAGTTTTAAAAGTGATTATGGAGACCTGCAATCGTTTCACACAACGGCATAATATATCAAGGAATGGTTATGTGGCTGCAGCGACAACAGGAAAGGCTGCCGTAGCTATAGACGCGAACACTATTCATTCAACGTTCAACATCTCCGTAAACACAAGCAGACGTACATTGACAGGTGAGATGAAACAAACGATGCGTGTTGATCTTGCAGAGGTCACATTGATAATTGTGGACGAAATCAGTATGGCTAGTAGTGAAATACTGAATTACATCAACGAACGATTGATGTGTGTTGGTAAAGATCCAACAAAATTTTTAGGAGGATTCCATGTGATTTTGTGCGGTGATCTCCGGCAACTTCCGCCCGTCATGGCCCGGCCGGTGTACATACACCTAGCAATTATGTTGCAAGATAGAATGGTTTGGCAACAATTGAGTTATTATCCATTAACAGAAGTGATGAGGCAGGCTGACTCAAGTTTTTCAAACTTATTAACAAAAATTGGAAATGGTGATATGCTGAGTGATCGCGAAAGACGAATGCTGGAGAGTAGGTTCATCGACATGGAAACAGCGATGAATGATCCAAAGTTTGAGTGCGGCAGTTCGTTTATTCTACAATAATTCAGAGGTTGACAAATATAACTATAACACACTGATTAATCGAATTGGGCGAGTTATCGTGGATGCGAAGGATGAAGTGTTGGGAAATGTTACCGCATTCCGCGCCACTGACATACTGAGAAATGTGCACCAAATGAAGATGGCACAAACTGGTCAAATAGTGAAATCGTTAGTGTTGGCAGTAGGCGAAAATTATATTTTGACTCAAAAAATTAACGATATTGACGGTATTGTGAATGGTGCAATAGGAGTTTTACGATAATTAAGAATACACCAGATACAGATGAACCACACTGCCTATGGTTCGAGTTTGACAGAGTTGCAACAAGAGCGCTTGCGAGATTGAAGTATAAATAAAATGCACGGAGGTTACATCTTGCATCTAATCTTACGCCCATACTAAAACGGATTGCAACATTTACTGTTGGACGAACAAACAAAATTCGGCGTGCACAATTTTCGGTAATACCAGGTGGTGCTATGACAATACACAAGGCTCAAGGTGGCTCATTTGACAAAATAATTTATAGCTATGACAAATCACATGACATAGCGCTTGTGTATGTAGCAATATCTCGTGTACGCTCACTAGAGGGACTTTTTATGGTAAATAAGAAGGAAGACTATAGATTTTATCACTGTCGTGAGAGTAATGGTCGAGTTGAAATCACAACGGAATTGACGCGATTGGAAAAAGTCAAGTTACAAACTGTTGTAGATCGTGGAAACGAATTTTTGAGAGGAACGTATGAGCAAAATTCTACACCACTGGGTTATATAAACGCACAAAGTTTGCACGCACACGCGTCTGATATAGCTACTGATGCGGTTTTTAAAAAGACTGCGGTAATGGCGTTCTCAGAGACATGGATGGATGACAAAGACCCACCAGTAGAAATACCTGGTTTCGAATGTATTTCGAGGTTCCGTAGAGCAAATGTACGAGCAGGCGGAGTCGCAATTTATAAAAAGATTATATCAAAATTTACAAATTGTACATACACAAATTTAGATGTGTTGGAGTATACGTTTGGAGACGCAACCTGTGCACACGTTCAACATTTTGATAGAGAGGGCAATGAAATCCAAAGCTTTCATGTGGTTGCTATGTATGCGAAAACAAAAATAACAGAACGACAGCTCATGCAATTATTCAACAAAATATTGATCAAATTTAACAAAAGTACATCCGATTTGTTCATGGAAAATGGTTCAGCGTTGTGTAATAGTCCAATAATTATATGTGGTGATTTGAATTTTGATTTGACATCAACACGCGGTGCGCGAATAGCATCATTTCTACGGGATATACATGAGGTACACGTAGTAAGAACGCTCGGAGTCACTACACGCCACGGAACGTCAATCGACGCCATTCTGCACAAGCACAGACGCACAGAAAGTATTCCGTACGTGAGTTACTTCAGCGTACATCGACCATACCTAACAAGATTAAAACAAGGAAACTTGTCCAGTCGACGAGCAACCAACGGAACTTTGGAGGCATTCTGTGGAAAAAAACACATCAACAAATTTCAATAGCAATGATCAAGGTGAGTTTGAAGTTATTTCGCAAGGGGATCTACAAGCATGGTTGCACAAACGTTATACCGTGCGAATTTGGTGAAACAATACGCTCGACCCGTGCAAAATAGAACATTATTCGTTTTGATTAGCTATTAAAATGCATTCGAGTTTATGATTGGCTGCTAACACACCAACAGACATTACGATTAGATAACCGCACGCATGCGCATTTAGACATTATTGTTCAACCAAAATCAGGCAGTATAAGCTAACGCTCAATAATTAGTTTGAGATAGAATATAAATAGAATTTCAGAATGTGTATTAATTAGAACTAAAAAAAAAATTGTTTCAGTTCGAATTCAAAAATCGCAGAGAGCAGTGAGCACTGATTCGCCTTCGAAGGTGCATCGTTTGAACATTTTGAAGATCAAGAAAAAGAAGACGATGAATTCAACATTGCAAACAGCGTTGAAAATATCGAAAACTCGCAGCGGTAAGTCAACCCGTGGTACGGCGAACTTAGAAAACCAACCTCAGAATGATCGAGCACAAACTGCGGAGAAAACAAACGGCGAGTCTGACGAAGAATTAACACCTGAAGTTGAATCAGAATACACGATTAAACCGAAAGACGAAGCATCATTTTTTACAACGAAAAACAGTGAGCCGTATTTCGATGATGTCATCAAAGTTTCAGAAGACAGTCTAATTGTGAAGACTGTTGCGGAGCTAAGGGCTGCAAAATCACACGTCAGCAAAATACCAGTACCAAAAACAAATTTTACACAATATAATTACAGGCGACCAATAGCAGTTTGTGTAATTGGAAATGCATATGGGATCTTTGTAAACGATTCAGAAAATTTTACAAACCGTACGCAAATTACTACGATGCGGCAACTACGTCCTACGCATCGAGTCAGTATACTTCTTCCGACCGTAAATCATTGGTGGCATCCGCAAAGTCGGGAATTGATAAATGAATTATTTGAACGGATCATCGATGACATTCGTGGTGTAATAGAACTGCCAGAATTCCAGAAGGCCTGCGTACGATTCGGAATAACTGATATTGGATCATTATCGGTTGCGATTCGTACTAAGTATCTCAACGGGACGAAAAATATGGACGGTTACAACGCACCAGCTATATTCAATGCAAAGATATATAACAGTCCGACAATTCCGAGTAAAATCACAGTTCCACTGGGCGGAGTGACGAAAAGCGGAGAACTAGAAGAGGTTAGCTGGGGTTCGTTGCTGACAACATCGTATATGCATGTGTCAACGATACTTGAAGTACGCGGATTCAAGCTAACACGTGCGGGTATCACATTTGACCTCTGCGTTGAGCATATGGTGTTTGAGAAATTCGACAGAATTGAAAGAATACAGACACGTAAAATTGGAAAAGGAACGCTATTCAAGCCTCGTCGCCACGACTCAGACAGTGAGGAAGAATGTGTACCAAAACCCGTCAAGAATCAAAGATTTTCAGCAAGTGATTTTTGAAAAAAAAAAAGATATAGTTACTCACGTTAAATATGTACTACCAATAATGTTAAATAAATGTTCAAATGTTTCAATGGAAACATAATGTTTTTAGAAATTTTATTTATAAAAAAAAATATATATTACAAAAAAAAGAGTGAGGTAAATCCAATTGAATTAAAAAAAAATGTACGAAAACAATATAACGAAGGACATTTTCAATGCATCGGCTGCTTGCGTTACATGCAAGATCTGTAGATTTTTATTTATATTCAATTTCGATATTTTTAAGAATATATACGGGCAATTCCACCAATTATCAACCAATGTTTGGGCCCGAAAAAATCGATTAGCCTCAATTTTTTTCCTCGCATTCTGTGAACCAAGATTGGCAGATTCACCAAGTTTCAGTCAAATAGGACTTACCATTCACGAGGAATACGATATTCAATTTTTAGGATAAATTTTTTTTCCGCATTTTTGACGTACTTCCAACGTCACAATAAAAATTCGAAAAAATACGTTTTTCATGTGAAAAACTCTCAGCTTTTCGAATCCATTTTTCATTTTTCACTATCTCTGCTGAAACCAGCTCAAAAACACGTTTTTTGACAAAAAAACAGCGATTTCTCGATGTGCTCAATGTTTTATCATTCTTTTGAATTTTTATTCCGAAAGCTGAGATTTTTTCAGTAAGAAACCCAAATTTTCAGAGTGGGACGGCTACGTGGTCGCGTGTGAGCTACGATTAACCCCTTGGCAATGATGCAAAAATGGGATTTTCGTGCCACGTTTGTATTTGAAAAAAAAGTCAATACATTCATCCTACAATCTCAGTACTACGGTTTTTGAGGTCACTGAATCCGAATCTGAAATCGGATTTTTCAAATTCAAAATGGCGGATCCAATATGGCGGACGCAAATTCGGAAAACAGTTTGATTCCGATGAAAGTGAGTAACTTCAGGTTTTCGAGGTCGCTGGATCCGAATATGACGTCAGATTTCCAAAATTCAAAATGGCGGATCCAATATGGCGGAAGAAAATTTCAATAAGCCTTTTTTTTCAAACACAAAAGTGGCACGAAAATCCCATTTTTGCCTCACTGCCAAGGGGTTAATCGTAGCTCACACGTGACCACTAGCCGTCCCACTCTGAAAATTTGGGTTTCTTACTGAAAAAATCTCAGCTTTCAGAATAAAAATTCAAAAGAATGATAAAACATTGAGCACATCGAGAAATCGCTGTTTTTTGTCAAAAAACGTGTTTTTGAGCTGGTTTCAGCAGAGATAGTGAAGAATGAAAAATGGATTCGAAAAGCTGAGAGTTTTTCACATGAAAAACGTATTTTTTCGAATTTTTATTGTGACGTTGGAAGTACGTTCAAAATGCGTAAAAAAAATTTATCCTAAAAATTGAATATCGTATTCCTCGTGAACGGTGAGTCCTATTTGGCTGAAACTTGGTGAATCTGCCAATCTCGGTTCACAGAATGCGAGGAAAAAAATTGAGGCAAATCGATTTTTTCAGGCCCAAACATTGGTTGATAATTGGTGGAATTGCCCATATTCAACATTCATAATTCGTGAGAGTGTCATAACTGGAGCTAAATTTGCTCCATGAAGTCGAGTACGATTCCGGCTGTGTGGTGACGCGTGAGTGTAGCCAACACGGTGCAAATTTACGCGTCAGAACCTTAAAGACTGCCAACCATCGGCGCGTTATGGTACCCGATACGTATGTAGCGGGTATAGGAATATGGCGGACACACTAGCTCAGGGTTCGGCACGAACCCAATTAGCAGTGCACATATTTTGAACAATAGACGCATAGATATCACTTTTCGAGCTAAATTTGAAAAGATTCGAGCTAAATAGCTCATTAAACGTACGATATAGATATAATCACATACTGAAATCGGTCATAACTCGATGACTTATCATATGATTTATCATGTCCTTTTTCACCACTTCAATCATATGAAGTTTTTCAGTAGGGTAAACTTTTCTCGACAACTGTTGTACGATTGTTTTTCACCCATCACCCTTTATCGATTTCATTCCTTTCGTAATAGTATTCTAACTCATAATTTGTTCACTCAATTAAACTTTTTGAATTCCAACGGAATCGGCAATGACAAAATTAATACAGTGGGTTCTCGTTATAAGAGTCCTCGTTGTAAGTTTTCTCCTTCGTTCCGTTTTTTATAGCTTCCCCCACTCTACCTGCGTACGTATTGTATTCTAACTTTGGCTCGGACTCCTCGTTATAAGCTACCATGCGACCCGTGCTTTCGAGGCAGGTGGTGGGGGAACGCTCCGGCGACGGATTTCTTGGAATCCTATTCCCCTATTCCCCCGATCAGTCTCTTATAACGAGAACCCACTGTCACACGATAAACCATGCGATAAAGAACAAAATAAATGACAAACCTATATATTCACGATAAATCATCTCACAAATCATACACCGAAGTATACAACAAGTTACACGTTAAACTGTACACAAAAATCGGTCATAACATAGTCTGATTTGGTGTGTCATTTAAAAGGTACTTCGTCGCATCACTTATTAAAAAATGTTTTTCAGTAGGGATATGGCACACAAAGTTTCATTAAACTACTCTAGGGGCGCGTCGGTAGGAAAATCTTAATTCTCAGCCATATATGTCAGAGTAAGGTCAGATTAGAAAATGATTTTCATTAAAATTATAATACCATTCTGTTATCTATCAATCCGGTATTTTAACTGTTACTCATTTTTCAGTCGGTCCATTGGATGTCAAAATTGTAGCTGCCAATCAGCCGTTGTCTGCTGGTAGAAGGTATGATTTATTATGCAAAACTTCGGGGTCCCGACCCCCAGCAACAGTTACGTGGTGGCGTAACGGACAGCGACTAGAAGGATCCAAAGAAACTGTGAGTCCTCTAAATCATGCTTTACAGCCAATTAGAAATAAGTACGGAATTTCCGACTCTTACATGTGTATGATCGAGCTCGTTCATCAGTATTGGGTCTGGTCGGTTTATTTATTCATTCTACCCGGGAAAAAAAGTTCATATCTAATCATAACTAATTATAACTAATCATATCTAATTATATATGATTGTATATATAAATATACATCATTATATATGAGTCTATAAATGGTCAGATATGAACCGATATCTGTTCATGTATGGGTTAATATGGCTTCATATATGACCAGACATGGTTGAATGCAACTAGTTTGAGCCGATACATGAGCAGATATAACCAGATGTCCGGTCACGTATCAACTCGTATCTGATTAAATATTAGCTTATATAGGAACATATTTTCTTGGATATGTGGGTCATGCAAAAACAACGCACCAATTTTTTCTGGTTAACGTTTCGGCCCGAATGGGGGCCCTCCTCAGAACCGATTTATTAATAATCTGTTGACAATGGGTTAAGGGAGCATTCAAATACTACGTCACGCTGTTAGGGGTGGGAGGGGGTAAGCTTCACTGTGATGACCTGTGACGAGGGGGCGGGGGGGATAAACTCGCAGCGTCACGTCACGCTTTTTTCACCGACAGGCATGGTGCGAGTTTCAAAATATTGACAAATTTTCGGACAAATTTCAAAATATACGAAGGTGAGGGGGGGAGTCGAAATCGAAGTCGTCACATCACGTCGAGAGGGGGGTAAAAAACTGCGTGACGATGTGTGATGTGGGGGAGGGGGGGGGTCCGAAATGGCCAAAAACAGCGTGACGTAATATTTGAATGCCCCCTTAAAATTACAAATGGCTAACCTCAATATCACTCATACAAGAGAAAAACAAAAAAAGAAAAACCTACCTTATAATAAAATTGAAAAACATGTGAATAGGCCTAATAGGAAAGAAACCCTTCGGCTCTTCTCTCTGCCCACTTCTCCACCGTGAAAATTGTTCGAAGTAGTTTATTCGATTGAAACAAACGAAGGAAAAGGTCGGTGGGCCGTTATGATCAGTGTTGACAAGAGACACACCGCGGGAAGAGTGCGAACGGCGTCAATCATAAACATAAATTACATAATAGGTAGACTGGTATAGAAAATAATAGAGATAGGACATAGTTAAGTTCCGTCAGTAAATAGCTAGTCACTATACTTAGTTACAACAGACGAATAGATCTTACTTAGATGCTCAACGTCCTGTCTGAGGTTTACAGAATTCGAATGTCCTACGATATTAAACATTTCTAACAGTAATCGTTTGTAGTAATGGGGTTCTTCGTCGAGAATCCTCACATTATCATAGTCGAATTGGTGATCTTGTTCAACTAGGTGTTTAGTTAACGCTGTATGTCTGCTCTCTGATTCATTTACATTTTTTTTTATGTTCTTTGATTCTAGTGTGTAATTGCCTATATGTTTGGCCGATGTACACCTGATCACACTGTTTACATGGAATTTTGTAAATTACGTTTGAACGACTATCCTTAGCGACAGGATCTTTACCCGTGTCAAACAAATAACTAAGGTCTCGAACGTTTTTTCCAACAAACCTGATGTTATGCTTCTCAAAAATTCTGTTCAACGACTCAAAAAGTCCCGCAACGTAGGGGATGGAAACAAATTTTTTGGTTACAAGATTCGCGTCAGTTAGGTTCGTGTCGTTATTATTATTGGAGTCTTCAGGTGCCAAGATCGAACGAGATTTCTTTTTTATGTGTTTGTCGAGGAGTAGCGAAGGATAACCGTTCAGTCGTAGGACATCGAAGATAAGCTTGAGATTTTTTTCGTGGAACTCAGCAGACGATAATCGAATACCTCTATCAACAAGGTTCAAAATTGTGCCGATTTTGTATGATCTAGGGTGATGCGAAGAGAAATTCGAATACCTCTGGGACCAGGTTTTTTTGTGGAACCAATCAGTCTTGATAATTGAGTTATCGTTAATTACCAGAACATCAAGAAAGCTAATTTTGTCATCCAATGGTTTTTCCAATGTAAACTGTAACCTAGGGTGGTATTGGTTAAAGATTTCAAGGGTAGACTCTACTTTGTCAATTGGGACCGCGGTAAGAATATCGTCTACATATCTGAAATAAAAAGGAAGATCAAAATCTAATTTCGCTTTGTAAGACTTCTCAAGATCATCCATAACAAGATCAGACAGAATCGGGGACAGCGGTGAACCCATCAGAAGCCCAAATTTTTGTGTATAGATTTTATCATTAAATTTAAAACCAGCAGCCTTGAAACAGATGTTTAATGCTTTAACAATATCAGTCTGCGAAACTGGAATGTGAGGACGTAACTCATTCCAACGGTTTTTGATAGCGGTGATCGCCAAGTTGTGTGGAACATTTGTAAACAACGAAACGACGTCCAATGAGATTGAAGTATATCCTGCTGGTAAAACTAAACTTCTGATTAGGTTCACAAAGCAAAAACTATCTTTCACTCTTGAAGGTGAAGGAGTGACGTTGATGCTTATCCAGTCACTCAGAAGTTTCGCAAACTGATACGTGGGGCTATTGACGAAGGAGACAATAATTCTCATAGGGATGTTCTCCTTATGAATCTTGGGCAGGCCGTAAGCTTTAGGAGCTACACTGTCGTTATTGCAAATAGCAAACCTCTTTTGTTTGCTGATTCTATTCTTTCTTACCCATTCAGCAGTTAGGTTATTGACCTCTTGTTGTAAGGTATAAACTAAGTCAAATTTCGTCAGAGTGTAGGAATTTATATCTGAAAGTTGTTCATTCACCTTCTGGATATATAGTTCTTTAGATATTACAATTGTGGTATTACCTTTGTCGGCTTTCATGAACATCAGATCGGGATGATGTTTGCGAAAAGCTTGGGTTTCAGCTATTTTTGAATTGAACAACCTATCGTTATGAACCTTGGGAGGCTTGGATTTAAAGCTTTTTAGTGCATTGGTGAACTCTAATCTGGCTTGATTACGATCCTCAACCTTTATACAAGAGATTTTCGACTCAAAATGTGAGATGAGTTTGTTAGCGGGGATCTTGTTCTTATCGATAGGAAGGCCAAAGTTTGGACCTTATTGTATGACGTCTGCTACATTGTTGGGTATTGCTACATCACTGAGATTAACAAGCCAGTTTCGGTTATTGTCAGTAGGAACTTCTTTCTTGGGTATAATCTGGGATGTCAGATTAGAGAGTTTGCGTAAATTCATTGTCTTGTGTTTGAGAAATAAAGATTCAAGTTTGATGTGTTGTGTATCGAAAAATTTTGTGGCTACTTCAACCGGTAAATGGGATTTGATCTTATCGGTGAGTTGGTTAGAAATACCTTCAAGTTTTATAATAGTGGCATGTGCATCACTGATCTCAAGATTTAAGATGGACCGTTGAAATTTCGAGAGGTTATATTTGAATTTAATCCTTGAATGAGAATTATTAAAAACTAGGGGCTCCGCCCCTGCGCGCTTCGCGCGCCCACCCCGGTCGGCGCTTTACGCCTCCGGTACTCGGCACTTCGTACCTCGCTGTTCGAATTTCAAAAAACGCTTAAACTACTTTCTAGGTATTTGAATGAGCAATAATCGATCGCACAGTACTAAGCACTTCAATACCACAATGTAGCACAAAAATATTTTGTATACTAAATATCTCGAAAACGGTGAGAGATACACAAAAACCGTCGAAATTTTGTGGGTTTAATAAGTGGGTGGCCACACGATATGCAAGTATCACGTAGTTGTCATGAATTTTTGGGAACATTTTTTTTTCAATTCAATTGATACCCCAAAAACGATAAGTGGAACCTAGACTCGCCGTAGGTTCACCGATGGTTGTTGATCAATTCACTAAATATCTCGAAAACGCTGAGAGATACACAAAAATCGTCGCAATTTTGTGGGTTTGGTAAAGGGTGACCGCCTAAAATGCAAGTATCACTTAGTTTTCATGAATTTTCGGAAAACATTTTTTTTTTCAATTTTTTCATTTTTATATTCTGGAATTTCGATTGGTATCTCCAAAACGATAAAGGATACACAGAAACGGTACATTTCGCAGGGCGATGTATAATCAGATACGAAGCTTGAATCCAAAAATATTGAATTTTCTATTTCGTATATATAGAGCAGCCAAAAACATGTTCCACCCGTTTCCATGCCCTGGGGATTGAAATTTGGGAAAGTGTTAGAAGTACTCGTTAGGTGTTTGAATGAGGAACCGTTTGAAGCAAAGACCAAGTCGATATCTCATCGCGCTGCGGAGATATCGATGAATCCACGAAAATCATGTTAAACCCCTCTTCACCCCTATAGGGATAATATTTCGAAAAACGCTGGAAGTAGTTTTCAGGTATGGAGATGATAAACCGTTTGAAGCAAAGACCGAGTCGATATCTCATCGGGTCGCGGAGATATCGATGAATTCGTAAAAATCAGTTTTAACCCTTTTTTCATCCCCTTAGGGAACGAATTCCAGAAAACGCTTCGAGTCCTTTCCAGGTATATTGGGATGAGGAACTGTTTGAAGCAAAGACCAAACTGATATCTCATCTGGTTGCGGAGATATCGATGGATCCGTAGAAATCACGTTTAACCCTTTTTCACTCCCTGTAAAAATCACCTTCAACCCTTTTTCAACCCCTTAAAGGCCGAATTTGAAAAAACGCTGGAAGTACTTTCTAGGTAGTCGGATGAGGAAACTTTTGAAGCAAAGACCAAGTCGATATCTCATCTAGGTGCGGAGATACCGGTAAATCCGTAAAAATCACGTTTAACCCCTTTTCACCCCCTTAAGGGTCGAATTTCAAAAAATCGCTTCTTAGTGGGTGGTTACGTCGCAGAGGGAACATGTTGCTCAAATTTCAAGTTTCTAGGTCAAGGGGTTTGGCCTGGGCGTTGATCGCACTTGTTCCTTTATATATATAGATAATCTTGTTAGAGGTTAACTTGGGAAACCTGAGGTGAAGAGGCAAAATTTCCAATTTCTTGCAGCGCAGGAGAAAGATGCAATGATTCTTTAACTTGGCAATCTTCGCAGCTGTCGTTGTCCAGCGACGCAAGTTGTTGGTTACGGCGTGACCATAGGCAAGAGTAACGTCGTGGAAAAAACCCATATTTTTCCCAGTTTCATTCGAATAACAGTGAATTCATAGTTTCTTCTTGACCTCCAATATTTTGGAACATATTTTTTTTTTTTGTCAACAGATTATTAATAAATCGGTTCTGAGGAGGGCCCCCATTCGGGCCGAAACGTTAACCAGAAAAAACTGGTGCGTTGTTTTTGCATGACCCACATATCCAAGAAAATATGTTCCAAAATATTGGAGGTCAAGAAGAAACTATGAATTCATTGGCTTATATATGATCAGATATGATCGTATATGGCTAACATAGGCCGATGCATAATCATACATGGAGTAATATGTAATTTATCAAAATTTTATGATTTCGTAAGAAAATTATGTTCATTTTGGCCCTCTACACCATTTCCGATCCCTACCTAGTCCGCCTATTTGCCCCATAAAATTTGAAAGTTTCTGAGATTGGAAATCCACAACCAGATCGCATTCATTGAGGTTCAAGAATTTTCAATCCATATTTTTTTTCGTCATTTTACCCCAAGCAGACCACATCTATTTTTCGTCATTTTTCCCCAAGTAGACCACATCTATTTTTCGTCCAATAAGAAATACATGGTTTTTGCAGTCGCACAGACCACGTGATGTCTACTGGGGTTAATATCGTAACTAGGGGCCCCGCCCCTGCGCGCTTCGCGCGCCTCACTTCGCATAGTGGAGTGCTGTGCGATTCAAATCGGTCGAGGATTGTTCCTCGTTCACTACGCCCGCTCGGTTGTCAGTAGTATTCTGAATATTTGGGGAATATCCTGATATTGTTATACTATACGGTTTAGATAATTGAATTGAGAGAGGTACGTTTCTACAGAGTTCTTTTCTACAAAATACGGGTCTGTGGAGTTCGTTTAAATACAGAATTCGGTTTTACAGAAGATAATGTCCACAAAGTTCGATTCTGCAGAATTAGTTCATGCAGGATCGTTTCTACAGACTTCGGTTCTACGGGTTTGTTACTACAGAATTCGTGCACAAAAAGTCGTTTTCTACCCCGTAGCACATTGAAAAAAGATTCACCAGTCCAAAAGTCCCTAGCTAAAATATTCTAAGGCTACAAAACCCTGGAACGAAGATATTGTCGATGCGACAAAACACCTTTTGCGTGGTTACCATGGGTCGTGTGTGTCGGGTTAGTGGCTAGCCTAACTTTTTCTAACCCGTCCATGGAGGCGACATAACACCTCCCGGGTAATTGCCATGGGCCATGTGTGTCGGGTTACCGGCTAGCCTAACTTTTTCTAACCTGTCCATGGAGGCGACAAAACACCTTCTGGGTAGAGACCATGGGTCATGTGTGCTGGATTAGTCGCGGGCCTCATTTTTTGTCACCTGTCTCAGAACGACAGAACTACAGTCTGCGAGTTACGTCGACGTGGTGGGAACGAACCTATGGACCGAATTCCGTAGAAACGAACCTCTAAAACCAAATTCTGTAGACACGAACTTCTACAGAATCGAACTTGTGTTAACGAACTCTGTAAAAACGACTCTCTGTACAATAGATTTTTGTAGAATCGAGCTCACCCCCTGCCCACTTTTAGCGTTAGGTTATGAGGTTGAAGACCATTGGGTGTTAATGAATTCATGAATTCTATCGGCTGTATATTACTCATACCAGTATTATCTTCATCTTCGCCTGTATGAACACTCATTTATTCTACTCCAACACTTTGAATTTTTGACATTATTTCGTTGTTTATGGCAATGACATCCACATTGGTTGGAGCTAATATAACCTTTCCATAATTTGGGGGATCTTGAGGATCGACGCTTTCTCCAAATATTTCTCGCACAATTTCATCATTCGAGCAGTATTTCGTAGGAATGCTTACAACTTCGTTGTGATGTTTCAAAGAATCGCCAAATACACCATCCGCAACCGGCAGAAGCCATTGTTGAGAATCTGTTTGTCCATCAGAGGCGCAAATAATGCCCTTCAATGACAAGTACAGGAATTGAATCCATAGGCTGCTTATTTTCACATACGCCTCTGAAATTTGTGTTCTATTTCCACGGCTCACAACCGGTAAATTTTGCCGAAAATCCTCAGATTTTATAACTACTTTACCACCGAATGTTCGTTACATTCGCATACATCTCTTAACATACGATCAACAGCCTCCAGTGCATACTAAGAGGCCATTGTCATTTCATCCTAGATTCTGACTTTCGCATCTCGAATGTGCTACTTTTGTGCAGAATTCGATATAATATTACACGTTAAGCATTCATTCAATTGTAACGGCAGCTTGAAATTGGAGTGTGCAGTTCTTCCTCCTTTCAATAAATTCGCTGCGATTCTAGTCCATGCTACAGGCAACACCATCAGAGCCATACTTCTCAATGAAGTTATAATAATTAATACGTGAATAACTTTTTCCACTGCCACCCGGGCCATCCAAATGAATGCGGTTATCAGGGCCTTCGCAACGTACAGCACGCATAACTGCGTCATATACAATACGTTGATCTTTACTTGAACTATTAACTAATGTTCTCACTATCTGTTTGATAACAGTGATGTCTTCGTCATTGTGTGTGATACACGTAAATATGTCACCTTCTTTTAAGTCCGGTGAATTGAACTTCTGTAACGTGAATCCATGAAATACGAGTATATCATTGATCACCCGCAAGGCGTATTCGTTTGTTTCATTCGATTCATTTTGATCGACCAACTCGTATTTGTATTTCGCAAACGATTCGCGTGTTTTAATTGACATGCCGAAAACACATATACATATACGCAAACAGCCTACACATCTCTTTCGGAAATTTAATACACGATCCTTGATCTAAAGATTTGTCCCATTCTTCGTCGTCAGTAACTAACTTTCGCGCTACAGCTGCCCAAAAGAGGATGAGTACGTCGTACCTTCGTAGCTTCGCGAATCATCGTATGATGGTGCTCCCCGAAGACGTAATAACAACGATCTCAAATAATAATGCTCTGTTTTTCTGGGACTCACGAAATACATTCTGCTCAATACAGCTTCCACAAATTCCTTTCATTTCGTCCACTCCACATAATAATTCGGAATTCCGCAGTACAAATAATTACGTGCTTCCACATCGGTCTTGTTGGGATTTAGCTACGCAAGTAACGTTCATTGTTTATAAGCATGGAGAAAAATATCAGTCCAGTAACGGAACATCGAGATTCAAAGCCGATATGACGAATTGTTTATAATAATATCGAAAAATGTCAGTCAAGTAACGAAACATCGGAATTTATAGCCGGCATGTCGAATCTCTTTATCTCTCTATATATAATAAAGTTTTTCATTCGTACGTTCGTCACGTAACTATGGTCGGTTGTTGATTGTTCGCTTCGTAGTTTCCGTCGTCCGGTTGTTCGCGTCGTAGTTTCCGTCGTCCAGGTTATTCGCGTTGTAGTTTAATAAAGTTTTTCGTTCGTACGTTCGTCACGTAACTATGGTCGGTTGTTGATTTCACGAGCCGGTTCTATCGCGCCATAGTTCCCGGCGTCCAGGTCTATCGCGGCGCTATAGTTTCCGGCGTCCAGGTCTATCGCGCCATAGTTCCCGGCGTCCAGGTTTATCGCGCCATAGTTTCCGGCATCCAGCTCTATCGCGCCATAGTTTCCGGCGTCCAGGTCTATCGCGCCATAGTTTCCGGCCTCCAGGTCTATAGCGCCATAGTTCCTGGCGTCCAGGTCTATCGCGCCATAGTTCTCGGCGTCCAGGTCTATCGAAATAAGTGAGTGTTCCAAAGAGGGTTAGAAAAGGTTAGAACAGCCACTGAAGGTTATAAAAAGTTAGGCCAGCCATTCCTAGGATAAATGAGTGTCCCACGAAGGGTTAGAAATGGTGAGAACAGCCACTGAACGTTAGAAAAAGTTAGGCCATCCATTCCTAGGAAGTGTCAGTGTTCCAAAGAGGGTTAGAAAAGGTTAGAACAGCCACTGAAGGTTAGAAAAAGTTAGGCCAGCCATTTCTAGGAAAAATGAGCGTCCCAAGAAGGGTTAGAAATGGTTAGAACAGCCACTGAAGGTTAGAAAAAGTTAGGCCAGCCATTTCTAGGAAAAGCGAGGCAGGTAGCGCCAAGCGGGGTTCCGCGCGAAACGCGGAGGGGCGAGCCCCTAGTTGCTTACGATAATACTGAGCCTTTCTGAGGAAGCGAAACAAACCCACCCCCCTCCACAGGCCTGCGTTAGGCATACCTGGAAGAGCGAGAGAGAGGGTCTGTTTCGCTTCCTCAGAAAGGCTCGGTATCTAAACATATCAGTCGAGTAACGAAACATCGGGATTTATATACATATAGCCGGCATGACGAATTGTTCATAATAATATCGAAAAATATCAGTCAAGTAACGGAACATCGGGATTCATAACCGGCATGTCGAATTGTTTATAATAATATCGAAAAATATCAGTCAAGTAACGAAACTTCGGGATTTGAACCGGTATGACGAATTGTTTATAATAATATCGAGAAATATCAGTCTATTGGAACCAGGGACAATAAGAGATCGGGGTCATCAACTGGCGCCCTGGCACGGGTGCTCGCTAAACCAAAGAGTCGTGCGAGGCATGCTGGGACTCGGCGTCCCTACGCTTCAGTGGGCCTTGCATAGTTGTGCAATACGCATCGTATAAATACGTTTTGTAACAATATACGCTGATTACGTGTGCCATAATTGATTCTCCACTTATTCACCCGATCCACGTTATCCCCTGACAATAGGTTATGGGCCCAGATAACGAAAATATCGCGATATAACGTGAAAAGTCGGAAAAATAGGAAAGCGCGTAAGTGAACCTCGTGGCTAGGGTTACGCGTCGAGAACATTCTCTACCGACGGAATAAAGTATGGCGTCATACAAGTCGATGAGAATCAAACTATCAAATAAAGACAATTACGACACATGGAAGATTCAGATGGAAGCGCTGCTCGTGAAGAACCGGACTAGGGGACACGTGAACGGTACGTTGAGAAAACCCTCACCCGTCGCTGGACAAGACAAAGCGGCATCGACGGAAGCTATACAAGCCTGGGAGCTGAAGGACCAGGACGCACAGTGGGACGAAATCCCAAATCGACGGCCAAAAGTCTAAACATAAAGTATCGATTTCGGGGATCTGCAATGGTGGGTTAGATATAGTAATAGCCCGAGGGTCGAGTTCCAGACCCGAAAGTGGAAGATCCTTTATACCCGCGGGAGCAGGTGGATTCGGCGCGACCGTTTCGGCGCGACCCTTTTGGCGCTAGTCGTTTCGGCGCAACGACAATTCGGCGCATGGCTGTTTCGGCGCGACCATTTCGGCGCGACCATTTTGGCGCGACCGTTTTGGCGCTCGTCGTTTCGGTGCAATGGCAATTCGGCGCATGGCTGTTTCGGCACACCCATGATACAACACAGACGGTGTTCTAAGAAGGGCTAGAAAAAGTTAGGCCAGCCATTGACGGTTAGAAAAAGTTAGGCCAAAACGACAAGCGCCAAAATGGTCGCGCCGAAACAGCCATGCGCCGAATTGTCGTTCCGCCGAAACGACTAACGCCAAAAGGGTCGCGCCGAAACGGTCGCGCCAAAACGGTCGCGCGGAAACGGCGGCGCCGAATCGTAATGTACCCTATACCCGCTATTGTGTCCCAGTTCAAAAGTACCCTTCGCTCGACGCAGACGCGTCGCGCTCTGTGCCTAATTTTCAGTGCGCTGTTGAAAACGTCGCCAGTTGCAGAAAAATAAACCGATTGACGATTTTCAAAATGGATTCGAAAGGGGAAAGTAAGCAGAATATCATCATGTAATAATAAACTTGTAATAATAATGTATGTGATATCAGTCAACGAATGATTTTTCCGAAAATCAACGTAGAATTGCCACTGAAAATTGTAAACACGTAGAGAAAAGTTGAATTGCAAAACGTTGCAAAGCGGCCGGACTTATTCTAGGTTGTAGATTATTCTATTGTTTAATGGAAACAGCAAAAAAAAATTGCGCATTATTGCGCAACCGCTATTGGTACAAGGTTTTGTGATGAAAAATGAATTTTTCTCGATTTTGAACAGTAAAAACATGAAATACGGAGAAGTGATTCAGATAAAAGTTGTATGGTTTCAAATTATCTCTTCAGGGGTGTACTCACGTTGTGGGCCCAGTGCCCCACGTGGGCCCAGTGAGGCCCAAAAAGATTTTTTTTATCATTATTTTCAGTTTTTATAGCGGACTTAGATTTCACGCTCCCAAATTGAAATATTTGTATGACGTCACTTTCTGCTAGTCCTCTTTCAAAAAACCCAGAATCTTAGCGAAAAATAACCTCTGAAAAAATGTATATTTTGAAGTGTCCAATCAAAATCGATGATAAAAAATGAGGGTTCTGTTTTTAATTTCCTTGTGGTTTTCATAGCATTTCACAATATTATAGTCATCTAGTCATCTATAATATTGTGCAATGAGTAATAGTGAGTAAGGCTGAATATGTACCCTACTGAAAATTTCCAGGTTGAAATCTATGGATGAACCTACTGAGCCTTTCTGACGAAACTAAACAAACCCTTTCCCTTCCACAGGCCTGCGTTAGGCATACCTGGTAGAGGGAGAAAGAGGGTTTGTTTAGTTTCGTCAGAAAGGCTCGGTATATGGTTTTCCTATAGGAATTTCGTACTGGAAATCTACTGGATTCTATGAATTTCGACATGGATTCCTATAAATATCCAGGTAAGCTCCTATGTGTATTGAAAATATGCAGGTGAATATTCAAAATATAATTCAAAACGCATAGGATTTTACCTGGATATTTATATGAATCCATGTTAAAAGCCATAGAATCCAGTGGATTTCCAGTTCCAAATTCCTATAGAAAGACCATATAGGTTTATCCATAGATTTCCACCTGGAAATCTTCAGTAGGGTAATTACTTTCATATGTATTATTCTTTCACATTTTAGAATCTGCCGACGGTGATCCCGCAGCACCTGGATTAACGAGAAAAGATATTTTCGCACTCATAAAAAATGATTTGAATCGTGGTGCAGCTTCAGCAGCATACCTGGAAATTGAAAACTTCATGTCGGAGAAACTACAGCGACCTTTCACTCTGTCGGATGACGCAAAACGTGCAATACGCGCATTATTGTCCCAATTTAATCAAAAGTGGAAGCAAGTTTCGAGGCATAAAGACAGATTTTCCGACAAATTTGCAACATGGCTCAGTGTGTTTGTTCCCCTGGAAAAAATCCAAGAAGCTTCAACACAGTCCAGCAGCACGGGTCGGCCTTCTTTAGGATTTGCTGAAGCTAGTGTGCTCACAAAACGTAGGAAAACTGAAGATTTGCGTGCAACTAGAAGTACCGAAGAACTGTCTTATGCGGCTCAAATGAGCCTTCGAGCAGCTGGTAGATCTGATGCCGCAAAAGTTGTTCAAGATGTGACGCTGGGAAGCCCATCAAGAGCTAAAAAGTATAGAGAATCTTTGGAATCGATTTCAGAAATTCCTTATACTCCTGATAAAGCCCTATCGCTTGTAGTTGAACTCAATATGTCAAAATCTGACTATCAGAAGCTTCGGAATTCAGCCAAAGAACAGGGCTCTAAGTTATTTCCGTCGTATAATGTAATACATCAAGCGAAGCCTCAATTTTATCCACTGAAATCAGACATTACCGTTACAGAATGTAGTGCTGAAGTGAAACTGCAGTCTTTGCTGGATCACACAATTCAGAGAATCTTGTTGCTTCAAGACGATAAGTTATTAGAAGCTCATGTAAAGAAAGAGTTCGCAACTTGAATTTAATTTGTAAGTGGGGTTGCGATGGCACTTCTGGTCAAAATGCATATAAACAAAGATTTACCGATGATGATGGAAGCAAGTCTGATGCTAACGGTCCCCGGTATTCTTCACGTCACTTGTTCCATTGCAGTTGATATCAGTTGATCAAGGAACAAAAAATACCCTTGTTGTATGGAAAAATCCAAGGCCATCGTCTACCCGTTTTTGTCGGCCAATTAGAATTCAATTTTTGCATGAAAATACTGAAGCCACGGTGAGCGAAATGGAGTTTATAAAACAGCAGGAAAGCAACCTTGCTTGTTTCTTTCAAACTTGCATTCACCATGATAGATGGTAAAGTTTACAATGCGATCACGAGTAATGCTTCTGCTCAACGTTGCTATTTATGTCAAGCAACTTCAAAAGATTTCAACGATATCGATGCGATGTTGAAAAGAAAAATCAATGAAGATTACGTACAGTTCGGGTTATCGACTCTGCATGCGTGGATTCGCTTGTTCGAATGTTGTTTGCATGTAGGGTATCAACTTGAAATTGACCAGTGGCAAGCGCGTACTGCAAATGATAAAGAAATTGTGAAAAACCGAAAAGCAAGTACACAAAAACGTTTCCGCATACGATCGGATCTCATAGTTGATCAACCAAAGCCCGGTTTTGGTAGCTCCAACGACGGGAATACTGTTCGACGGTTTTTTGAAGATTCAACCACTTCTGCTTCGATTACAGGGGTAAATGAAGATCTGATCAAACGATTTCACGTTATATTGCAAACACTTTCGAGTGGCCATGAGATTGATATAATCAGATTTCAAGATTATGCCGTGCAGACAGCTCGCGACTACGTGAATTTATATCCGTGGTTTTATATGCCGACTTCAATGCATAAAATTTTTATTCATGGCGCAGCGATTATAAAGTCTGCAATATTACCGATTGGACAAATGTCTGAAGACGTCCAAGAGTCTACCAATAAATACATAAAGTAGAATAGAGAAAATTTTTCACGAAAATTTTCCTGAACGAAAACCATGGAAGACGTTTTTTCACGCCTACTATTAACGTCTGATCCATACATTTCTAGCCTGCGAAAATTACCTGGTAACAAAATGAGATTGTTGCTACCAGAAGCAATCTAGTTATTAACTGCACCAACCGTCTCATCAAATGCAGGGAGCTCGGGCAATGCGTCGTCAGTTGAATTCACTGACTGTGATTCAGATTGTTCTGGTGACGATGAATAAAGTTGTATGTAGTCGAATGTATCACGATGACTGACCAGTTGTTCGGAATGTGGAACTTTTTCTGTCAGTTAATTGTTTTTATAAGCGAATACATACTTATTAAGAAATGTAATGCTAATTTCTACACTTTATACACGTTATTTTAATCTCAATACTCTGTATCAACCTAATTTTAAGGAAAATCTTTGCTATGTGACTCAAATATAACGCTTCTTCTACACAAGTCGTACGTATTAAATCCGGCATTCAGTATTGAACGTATTGAATCAGCAACCCCAAAAACCCCCGGATACAGACTTTCACCTCGATTAATTTCGTTTTTCATGAAATTTTTTGCCGTACTGGATCCGCCATTTTGTTTTTCGAAATTTCAACTTCAGATTCGTAATCAGCGACCCCAAAAAACCCCGGATACAGACTTTCACCGCGATTCAATTCGTTTTTCATGAAATTTTTTGCCGTACTGGATCCGCCATTTTGTTTTTCAAAATTTTACCTTCAGATTCGTAATCAGCGACCCAAGAAACCTCCGAGTACGGACTTTCACACGCATTGAAAACTTGTCAGACTTTTGGCCGTCGATTGGAATTCCGTCCCACTGTGGGACGCGAAGTCGGACATTTTGTTGTCGATCAGCCCATCCGAGCTGGAACGAGTAAAGGGGTGCGTCGCATCGAACGAAGTTTGGTCAAAACTGGAGTCGATTTACCAATCGGACGGACCAGCCCGCATGGCGACGCTGTTGAAACAGCTATTCATGCATCGTATGGGAGAAGGTGAGGACGTACGCGAACACCTTCGGAATTTTTTCGATACGGTGGACAAACTGAGCGAGATGGAAATAGTCATAAACCCCAAGTTACTGGCAATAATGCTCATGTATAGTTTACCGAAGAGTTTCGACAATTTTCGGTGTGCGGTGGAAACTCGAGACACGTTACCTACGCCGGAGGTACTGAGAGTCAAGATCGTGGAAGAAAGTGACGCGCGAAAGAGAGAGGAACGCGAACCGGACTCCAACGCGATGATCGCTCAAAAGCCAAACGCGAAGCGGTTCAACTACTCCAAGAAAAGCAAGGGTGGCGGAAGCGGACAGAATAGTGTCGGGCACGTTCAAGTACAGGTGCCATCGCTGCCACCAGGTAGGGCACATGGTTGCCGATTGCAAAGGAGGAAATAGAGTACCTGACGACGGAAAGAAAGTTGAGCATGCCAGGCAGGCCGAGAACCTGAGCATGTATGTATCCCTAGAAGAAGCTCTGAAGTCTACGAACGCGAATCGACCAGGAAACTGGTGCCTTGATAGCGGCTGTACTTCGCATCTATGCAGGGACGAAGAAAGATTCGTGGAAATCGAAGAGAGCAAACCGGGGAAACTGAATCTCGCAAGTCAGGCGTCAGCGGAAATAAGAGGAAGAGGAACCGTGGAAATCACAGCAAACTTGGACAGACAACGAAAGAACGTCAGCCTGAAGAACACGCTACACGTTCCAGACCTAAGAATGAACCTGTTATCAGGTGGAAAAATGACCAACAACGGATTTAAAGTCATATTCGGGGAGAGGTCAGCAGAAGTTGTCGACGGGAAAGGCAGAACTGTTTTGGTAGCTACTAGAGCGAACGGGCTCTACTATATGCAAGACGAAGCACACGAGTGCAACTCGATCGCGGAGTCTAACAACGCTACGGTGGAAAGCTGGCATCGCAGGATGGGACATCTCAACGTCGGAACCCTCCTAGAAGGCGAACGAAGCAAGACCGTGCTGGGAATAGACATAGTCGGATCAAGAGAGAAGTTCCGCTGTGAAACGTGCATCACAGGAAAAATGACAAGAGCACCTTTCCCTCAAACGTCGGACAGAAGTACAGACACGCTACAGCTGATACACTCAGACCTATGCGGACCACAATGCGAGTCGAATCGAACGGAAAGGCCAGATATTTTATAGCGTTCATCGACGACCATACGCGTTGGTGTGAAATCAAGTTGCTGAAGAAGAAAAGCGAAGCTCTGGACGCCTTCAAAGAATTCAAGAATTACGTCGAGAAGCAAACCGAGAAGAAGATAAAGTGTCTCCAGTCAGACAATGGTACGGAGTACCTGAACAAATCCTTCGACGAATACCTGAGCGAGAACGGCATCGGACGCAGGATTACGGTAACGCACACAACGGAGCAAAACGGAGTTGCGGAGAGGAAAAACCGCACACTTGTGGAAATGGCGAGATGCCTTCTGATTTAATCTGGCATACCCTCATCATTAGGTGGCCGTTTAGCCCCACCCTGAAATTTTTTTATGACTGTCAGCGAAGTCACATTGCATACCGTTTCGTACGGTCCCCCTTGATGCGAAAATGCGAGTGAGTCATTTTTTTTGGTAGGCCGTTTAGCCTCACCTGGCCATTCCGCCCCACCTTCCCCTACACCTGCCACGCAGTTGGCAGGCAGCAAGCCAAATCCAGTTGTCGACCTGGAGCTGAAACTTTTGGAAGCTTCACAAGAAATAGAAGAGCTCAAACGAATGAACGAGAACCTGAGAATGATGATCGGGTGGGAAGAGAGATAAGCCCGCCAAGCTAGACTCATTTCAAACCAACGGTTCTGGACATTCAAACAAAGCATCAACGACCACCCAAAACAATGAGCCGGTATTGAGGTTCATCAATTCCAATCCTGTTCCAAGTATATCAATAACACAGAGATACATAAGGGTACAGACACACCATCAATCAGCGGTTCCATCCCAAACTCAAACTCATCAGTACCCAAGAAATCCGAACACCAACAAGACGTTACCAATGGAGCGAAACAATACCGAATAGACGAGGAATCCGACGGACACACAGATGAATACAGGACGACGGCAGCATGGAAGAACGTGACATCTCAAATCGTGCCAGAAGAACGTGACATCTCAAAATACGCCAGAAGAAGGTGACATATCCTATTCTGAAACACAGGACATGTCACGTTCTTCTGGCACAATCTGCGATGTCACGTTCTCTAGAGAGAGAAAAATGAACTATTTATGTTCACGGCAAGTGAAAATAAAACAAAAAGTAGTCTTAAAAGCTATCGGTGGTTTACGGGGGCTTCTCCCCTGAAGATGTATTAGCCGACTGACTAGAAACCAAAACCGAGGAAGTGGAATTCATTAGCATCACCAACTCTGTGACTAAACACGCGAAGAAACTTGACGGAACCCTCTCAGCATTTCTAGTAAAGCAAATAGTAATGTTTCCAATATAGTTAAAATCAGTAGAATCCTGCACCAATCAATAAGCTGGTAAACACTCAAAAAACCGGCAAGATCCAGTGCAAGCGTTGCCAAAGAATTGGCTACGTGGAAAAAAATTGCAATCTCGAATTCATTGTCAGATGCGGTAAATGCGCAGATAGCCACGAGCCAGGTCAATGCAAAAGGGTTGCGTCTGAAAACCTAGAAGAAAAATCCTAAATTTCTTGCATCCACTGCAAAGGATATGGGCACCCCTCATCGTACAGCGGCTGTTCCAACGTAGTCGGATAAAATGAGTAAGTAAATACTAAAAACTGAAGGATAAAGTAAAAACTGGAAGAATATAGTGGAAAATTAAGAAAAAAATTGAGGACACAAATGAAAAAAGTAAAGCCAAAACTGACAAAAAAATCGGGTAAAGTGAACCCAGCAGTATCGTACGGCCAAGTCACAGCCACAACTAATCAAACAAACTCACGACTAGCAGATCAAAACAGAGACACAAACATTTACACCAACAATCCAAATACAGCACAGACGAACGCTACACACGTCCACGGAACAACCACACATCCTTCACACCGTAACAGCCCAGATAGCACACAGCTTAACTCCTACCTACTGTTGTAAAGTTGAAAAAGCCATGAGCCTCGCGGCTTTTTTGCGTGAGGCACGATCGCACAGTGCTAGTTTGTTTTGAAACCGTGTTCAAAATGCCCAGAAAATGTCAACATTCTGATTCGAAGCCAATAGACCGTATTCCAACGCCCGCTATTGTAACTTCAAAATTAACTAAGTTAGCGACGGCAATGTTTAATCCGAAAATCAGATCGGGAAAACAAAATCACTTGCACATCTTCGGCGAAAAGACAGTATTCTCTGCAAATTTCTTTGAAATCGGTTCAGCAGTTTGGCTGAAACTTTGTTTATAAGAAACTTGAACCAGTTGACACCGAGACGCAGGTGCCGGAAAAATAAAAAAAAAATTCAGAAAATTTTTATTTGCGATTAGGAGGCTGTATTCCAAAGCTCGCTGTTGTATCTTTAAAATTGATGAAGTTAACAATCGCCATTTCTGAACCGAAAGTCTGATCGGGTGCACGGTAAAATTTTAACATCTTTTGGGCGAAAACAGTATCCTGTGCAAATTTCTTCGAAATCGGTTCGGCGGTTTGGCTGAACCTTGGTTTACAAGAAACAGGAGTGTACATACGTCACTCTCAAAAATGCTTAAAACCGACTTCCCACGTGACAAAACGTGCTTCTTATATGGTTTGAGGTTTTTCATTCGATCCGACTTTTTTTGCGATAGCGAATGGGTATAACGAATGTAAAAGCCTAATGTGCCTAAAAAGCAGTAGAAGAAAACGTGAAGAACATCCAAAACTTATGCAACTCCTCAACAAAATTCTAAATCACCACAGTGAATAACAACACAGGACAGCGACACTCACTAATGAATCTCTCCATCATATCAATAAACGTCAACTCGAACGTCTCCCTACAAAGGAGAATGAACCTCAAAGATTCAGTCGTGGAACACGACCCAGATTTTGTATTGCTATGCAAATATATTGAATGCAACCCAGAGAGAAGGAACGGCGGCGCTAATGAAAAATGAAATCAAATTCCAGCACATACAGCCCGCTGATCTAACAAGAGCTAAATGCCTGAAAGCGACAATATTGAAATAAAAAATTAACCACAATGACACCCTGTTCGTAATATCAGCCTAGGCAGCCGGAAACTGTAAAAAACAATTCATTCGGGATCTATCGAATCTCTTCAAAGAATTAAACCTGACAAATCCAAGATAATATTATGTTCTTGCTAGAGACCTAAACGCTAAACACACTTCCTGGTGCAACCCACCAAACAACTGTAGGGGGGGGGGGTTCGTTACACATCTAGCTGCACGATATCGAGATCAACCTGATAACAAGGCTGTATTACTCTTTGTTACCCCCGTATCCTAAGAACTTATTTCTCATGGATTTTCTCGGGAACTCATTCCTCGACGTATGTATTGCGGACCACAGACTCACACTCAATAACATAACCGAAGATCTCAAAACGGAAACCCATACCATACAGCGTTCACAATGCTTTGCAAATGTCAGTCTCACCCCCTGCGAACTTACCCTCCATCATGGAAGAAAAGCACGCGATCATTGAATACAATTTCGCCACAATGGAACCAACTGGATAACCTTTGCGTCACACATAAAAAAAAACTCGACAGATCTAAATATCCCCGCCACCAGAAACCTATCCAACCGCGAGATATACGAGGTACTTATAAAAGTAGAAAACTGCATGTGCATCCAATCAATTGAACTGCAGACAGGCAGATGGTTAAAAACTAGATTAGATGAACACGACAAGAATGTTAACTGTAAGTCTAAAAAACACACTGCGCTAACAAAACACAAGATTGAAATGAACAACCAGTTTGAATTTAAAGACAGGGTGTCCAGCGACAGGGAAAACCGGGAAAACCTGGTATTTTCAGGGAATTCTCAGGGAATTCAAAGAATGAGTATGGAATTTTTTTGTCGATCTTTCAAACTCAACGTGAATTTTGACCGTACACCGACATAACCTCGAAAATGTCAAAATTGTCCTTTCGCACGCGTGAGGTTTACCGTTTTGCCGAAAGTGGCCCCCTCTGATCCACTACAGAATTCGGAATTACGCGATACTCGTCCAGCCGATATAGGATATCTATGTATCTGCTGTATTGGTTGCCACGTTGATCGTAGTTCCGTATTTATTCGGTCTTTCAGTCTTCGCCACATGCGTGTAAAGGTGAATTGTACTTCAGTGGATTGTCCGCGGGCAAACGTGCTTTCAGCATCGGCGTGCGCACGGGGGGGGGGGCAGGGGGGGGCGGCCGCCCCCGCCCCCTAATGCGGCTACCCCTTCTAATGTTCGGAAATGAAAATCTGGGCAAAAAAAATTCTGAATATGTCAATGCCGAAATGGAATACTCAAATAATTGGTTTTGTAACAAAAATATGGGGGGTATATATTTCCTGCCCCCCCCCAATGAAAAATGCTGCGCACGCCTATGGTGCTTTGTAACGCACGATACAACTTTGGGAAGCCCTGCTTTACCCGTATCTCATTGAATATGTATAAAGTCGCTGTATCTGGAGAAAATATTCAGAGATAAGTACCAACTAAGTGACCGTCACTACTAGTAATAGCATCAAAGTTGCTCGAATCATTTAACGTGATAATGTTCTATTCCAGATAAAATCACAATGGCCTCGAAGCATTACAAAAGTTTATTTGACGATGGTTGGTTGGTTACATATCTATGGGTTAGCCGTGTTGAACGAGACTCGAATTCGGCATATTGCGGGTTATGTCAGCACAAGCTCGTACCCAGTAATATGGGTGTGAGAGCGCTTTGCAGCCACGCAGAAGAAAAAAACATATTAGCCGCGTCAAGGCACAATCTTCATCAGTCACACTAAAACACTTCTGTCAATCCAGGATTCAAGTCGCCCCTACGCCATCATCTTCAGTACCCGATAGCACAGTCAACTCCAGTGGAGCAGCTTCAAGAATTACTGATGTCGTGGTAGTAGCAGCGGGTTCATCCGCGCCGGAATAGTATATTGTGCATCAAGTGCGGAAAGTTGGCGATTCCGGACGAGTGAGAGGTATGCCGGACGAGCCGAAGGCGAGTGCCGGCATTCACACGAGTCAGGAATCACCAACCCGCACGAGTTCCACATCCTGTTTTTTGTAGAAAACCTGAGATGGAAAGTTTGACTTCGCGGACTGTGGAGAATGTGCGAGATAGCTGATCCTTTTACCGACCGAGGACAGTGCGGTAATGTCCACATTCCGGCACTGCTCTCGGCCCGTAAGGGAATCAGCAATCTCCCGCACCCTCTAGGTAAGTGCCATAGTTTTTCAGTCGTTAAATCTGCTGTGCGGGACAACATGCTTGGACTAAATTAGCGTTTTTTTTCCACAACTGCAAGTGAAATTGAGCTATTTTTGAGAGAATTTCAGATCAATAATCCCTAGCACCCTTTTTGTATTCCGCCCTTACAGATCTCCTCAGAACCGTCTTGGAAAGATTTTCGAGGCCGCAAATTTTGACTAAATCTGATGTACAAAAAGTTGATGTGTCCAAATCAGAGAACTTGTTATCTGCTAAAGAGGTGAGCTTAGATATGCCACTACAGTCTCCAGTCTCCAGTTCTACGATGCCGCCAGTTCGCTGCCTTAACGTAGCTAATTTCAATGCCAACTCCATGTTTGGGCATATTGATTTTGATAGACAGTCTGTTGCTGATAAGCGTTTTCACATAATTTCTGTCTCAGAGACGTGGCTGTCCACAGACGCATCAAACAGCAGTGTAGCTCTAGATAATTATTTTATCGTTAGGAACGATAGAGTCGGAAGGCCGGGAGGTGGTGTGGCGGTTCATGTCCACAATTCTTTGAAGTGTAAACTTCTTGCTGCATCGCCTGCCTTGTTCTCGAACCCTCCCGAGTTCCTCATTTTAGAGGTCAGCTTTCTGGATATTAAATTTCTATTCTGTACAATCTATCAATCTATAGGCCCAAAGCTGCTATGCTTGATGCGTTCGTGGATAAATTCACCCAATACCTGTGTAATTACAATAATGTTATCATTACTGGAGATTTGAATTGTAATCTCAGTAGTAGTAGTTATGAAGCTAGACATTTACGTGACTTTGTGCAATCTCACGCCTTATTTCTGGTCCCATTTGGGAACACTCATCACACGGTTTGCTCTGACACCTGGCTGGACGTTGCCATCCTAGACTCAGCTGCATCGCTTCAGTATTTTGCTAAGTCTGGAGCACCATTTATCGCGGCCCATGACTTGATTCAGTTTGAATATAAACTTCCCATTCCGGTTCAGGCGGGCCGTGTGAGGAGTTACCGTAACTTTCGAATATGTGATTCACAAGCTTTGGAAAATGATTTACACCGTAGCCTAGATGCTGCAATGGCTGCTGTAGATGACGCAGATGGTCTAAATAATCTAGTAGAGGCTGTCTGTGAAGCTGTTGGGGGCGCGCTGGACATTCATGCACCGGTTGTTATCTCTCCTGTTGAGAAACCCCCCGCTGGGTGGTTCTCACCCGAGATCAAGCAGCGTATTCGCGAGCGTAATAAGCTGTATACTTTCTACCCATGAAGAACGAAAGAAAACTTGATACATGTATCATAGTCAAAATATACTTATGTTTTATACTTTTATAATAACGTTTAGAGTAGTTTTAAGAGAGTACTTTAACTTACATCTTTTAAGAGTTGATGAGTTACAGTTAAATGAATTGAGAAGTAAATCAGAAGTAAAGAAAAGATATAAAGAAAACAAAAGATGTCGATGAAGGGAGGAAGTGTCGTAAGCCGCGGGCTACCGTGCTTCATCGACACATGGTAAAACAGTGCTCACTCGCTCTGTGTAGAGGCGCGAGCGTGAGACACTTAAAATTAGATGAGAGCCAAAGATGGACGTGTGTTGTAAGAGTGGAAGAATAAAGAAGAAGTGAAGATAAACAGCGTTATTCACTATAACTACCCTAAAACCTCCAACACTTTGTACATTCATTTATTTTATTCCATACACGAACGGTAATGCCGATTTCACTACCTATTTTCCGGGAGCGAAGATCGGTTTTACCGACCGAGAAGCTTTCGCTCCCGCTGTGAGAGTGAAGACCGTGCAGAGGGAGCCAAAACCGTGAATAAAGAATTTATCTTCCAGTTAGATATAAAGAATTTATCTCCCAGTTCTCATAACTTAAAATGTAAACACTGGTTTGCCCGCGAAATCGGCTTCCGTTCATGTATGGAATAAAATATCTAACACAAAAACATCGTAGATGTAAAAGAAGCCGCCAAGTACCCACGCAAAAATGAGCAAAACGTATTGCCAGTCTCTGTTGTGAAATCAAGAAAGAAACCAAGCACCGAGCGTACCCCTTCGATCTCTCAGCAAGTCTACGTCGTCAAGTCGGAGTTTCGTGTGAGGATATCGAAACATCATTCCAAGAGCTACATACTTGGCGGGCACATTCGGTTTTTCTTTCCGTGGGTTTGTGGTTTTATTTTCAAATTGACAATATTCTCACGTATTTTGAGAACCGTTTGTCCATTTAAACTGTGCTCCATATTGTTTATTATTCGTCAAATTACCATAAAAAATTGATTGATAAATTATAGTACGCAACTACTTGCATTTTTATGCTGCGGTTTGTTAATTTGTCTGATAATAGTTCCTCCAAGCTGTGAGTAGTAGTTTCTTGTATCGGTACTTTGTGGATGATAGATGTATTGAAGTATACTATACGCTTCCGGTCGGTGGACATACATGTCATGAATCTTGCATTGACTGGCTTATGTCCGATTCAGAGATAACATTGGTTCTATTCATACTGAATAAAAGTGCATCTTTCGATCTTGAAGGACGAATTCGTCGCGGCAGTTGAAAGATTAGCGCGTGCGAGTTTACGTTCGTGCTTGCGAGCGGGCGCCTCAAGGCGCCCGCTCTACAGCTTTTCAGTAAACTCGCACGCGCTAATCTTCTCGTACTAATATATCATTTCGAATGGTTATCCTTTAGAAGCTAATCAATAATGGAATATTTTTGCGAGTATACGAAACTGTCGTGATACGAGATTAATTGTTTTATGAGTACTGTAATCGATCCTTCTGCCTGTACATATATCTACTTGTACATCACATATACGCATGGATGGTACGCAAGATTGCACACAGCAATTTGCAACTGGATTTTATATTCATCTTTATATGGAACAGTCATATTCTATACTAGTTACATCATTCACGTGTATCCGTAGCTGTGAGTTTTAGGTTCATGTTGAAGTAACAAGGTAATAGACTGAGAGCCAGTGAACAATTGAACTGTGTGATATCAGTAAGGTTAGTTTCAATTTCATTGCATCCTATTCACATCGCAATAATTTAATCCAAAGGTCTGGCTGCCATCCGATCTAACGGAAGGGTCGCGTCGCGCGCTGAAAGGGGTAAAAAAAAACCAATGTGATTTTCTTATTCCAGTACGGCGGTTTTTTTGTGTCATGGTAGCCGATGATGGTTAGAACAAAATGGTAAAAATGCCATTAACGTAGGTAGCCCCAGTCCGCAAGGAAGGGCGTAAAAGCATGACCACACTTGTGTGATATCAGTAAGGCTGAAAAAAATGTATTATTTGCATTACACCCACATGATTCCAATAACCCATAGACCGACCAAAAATTCTTATCCGAACATCCCGCCAGACTCCGACAAAGAGCGGCGAATTTGCAGAGAATAGTTCCAACTCACGCGGTAGATACTTCTACTACTTTTATTAGGGATTCACACATAATGCCATGATTTTCAGCTAAAAACCAACACTCGCGTAAAAACAAAAGACCTCTCTTCTTTGCCGGAGTGTTCTGTTTTTTTCTCGTATAACCTGGAAAAGTTACCGTTCTGTTTAAATCGTTGAATTTACGATGCTCGTTGCAAGATTCCAGTGATATTTCGTTCATATCATGGCTGAAAGCCCGCCAGTTTGTGTAATTTGTCTTCGGCACAGTGAAAAAGTATTACTATTCAATGAAGATACGTTGAAAAAGTGTAAGAACGTGAAAAAAATCATTTCACAAACGGGTGAAAGTATAGAGATGTTGACATTCCTCTCGCTGTAAGTGCCGAAAAAGGATACCATCCTAAATGCTACAAGTCTGTCACGGCGCTGATGAAAAAGTATACCCAGACAAATATAAATGAAGAACGCAGCACGTCTTCGGTTACATCACAGCCATGCACCTCTGCCCAGGATATTCCTATTGTCGTAGATGATTCCGAATCACATGGAGAAAGACTGTCATAGGCATCATCGCAGAATACTTCGAAGAGCTGTACACAAGGACCAATGAAAACATGTATGTTTTGTAATGCATTTCGGCTAAGGTTGAAATCCAACGAACAAAAGTTACATACCGCTGCAAGAAATACTTTCGAAGGTAATGTCATAGCACAGGCTACAGGATTGGAAGACTTTCAATTGTTGGAAAAAATAAACGCGTCCGATTATTTGAGTTACCACAATCACTGTCGAGTAGCTTATCACAAGCAGTACCAATCAGCAGTTAGCTCACAGCGCGAACCAACTACTTGGCACATGAAACGCAAGTACCACAAAGAAGCATACGATGAACTTTGCACTTTCATTGAAGAGAACATAATAAAAAATAAGAAATGTTAGTTTCTGAACTTTTTAAGCAATCTGTACAACAGTTATCTAAAAGGACTACTACAAGACAGTCTGGAGTTTGAGGAGAAATTAGGTACTGTACAGCACTTGCGGGAGAAGATCTTGAAAACCTTCGATAAACAAATTAAAATTCATAATTTGCATAATCAAAACGTAGTTGCGCACATAAACGCCGTTGTTGACGAATCGACGTATTTGTCCTTAAAAGAATCAAATGACCTCAGAGAAACAGCTTTTACTCTAAGGGACAAAATTTTCAAAATGAAGATCAATAAATTGCCTAAAAAACTGGGTACAAAAGATTTGATCGCTGTAGAATGTTCGATTCCGGAAGAGCTACACAAATTTTTCCACACACTACTCGGTGGATTAAATCAGCGACGCAGACAAAACGTGAATTGTCTCAGAAAAGTCAAATCACTCGCTGAAGACACTATCTACGCTACTAGAAACGGCCAGGTAAAATGACTCTTGGTATGGCAATGAAAAGCCTCACAAGCAGTCGCAGGGTCATTGATATCTTGAATCGGTTCGGACATTGTCGTAGCTATAATACCATTGAGGAGCTTGAAACTGAAGCGGCTTTTTCCTCCGCCGATTGTTTCAGTATTTGCCCACAGGGTATAACGTTATCTCCAGATCTTTGTATGGAAGTCGCATTCGATAACTTCGATCAGTATGTTGAAACTTGCAGTGGCAAGGATACTCTGCATGATACTGTAGGTATTATTTTTCAGAATGTAACGGACATTTCTGACGTCGATGCTCAGACAGACGGTGACAATGACGACGGTAATGAATTTGTCAACATACCAGGCGCTAGAAAGAGAAGATCGTACGAGGCAATCATTCCGGAACTAGAATCATATCCAAAGCGACCAAGGATGCTGGACGTTCTACTTCCAAGTGATAACAAAAGACGCCGTTCAATTCCAGATCATTTGAAATTAATAAAGAAAGTGGATATACTCTGGATGTTGTCGCACGCTTTTGAGATACCAGACACGCCAATGTGGGTAGGATTCAATAGCAAGATAGTACAGGACAACAGCCCGAAGCAGAAAGTAACTTATCTTACTCCAATCAATTTATCCCCAACTGATACATCAGTCGTGTTAAGAGACCATGTCTCAGGCTCAGAAAGCTGCCCAGGAATGTCACCAACCTTACATTCAAGTTACCTACGACCTAGCGATCGCTAAAATTGCCCTACAAATTCAAGCGACTGAGCAGCCAAGGTTTAAGAACGTTTCATCCACCTCGGCAGCTTTCACATAATGATGGCATATTTCAAAGCTATCGGAAAATTCATCGATGACTGCGGTTTATCGTATATGATGGTTCAAAGCGACTTATTGGCGAGTGGTTCGGTCAATGGGTATATCAGTGGAAAACATTTCAACAGATGCAAACGATTGCACCTGATTGTAGCTGTAGCTCTCGAAATTTTGCACTTCAGGAATTTCGTAGAGAAGGAAAACGTGCAATTCGACGAGACTATGATATCAGGGCTTGTCAAATTTTCGCAACAGAAACAGGTTAGTCCGACTATTGAAAATGCAGCTCCTGCGGAAATACTGAAAAATTACTCAGCGTATCAGGAAGCGACACTTCAAGGGAAACACGGTAAAACTGCACAGTTCTACGTAACTTACATGAATCTAGTGAATTACTACTTGATCTTGACTAGAAGCATTCGCCCCGGGGATTTCGAGCTTTTCAAGTATATTCTGCCGAAAATCGCGAATCTCTTTTTCGTGTTTAATCAACCAAATTACTCACGTTGGTTAGTTAAATACCACGTCAATCTGATGAAGATTAAAAATACCCATCCAGGATTGCAAGAGCTCCTTCGAAAAGGTTGTTTTGGCATAAAACGTACCGACAAGCCTTTCTCAAGACAACCCATAGATTTGACTCTTGAACAGACAGTAAACGCCGATGCTGCGAGGCGACTGACGGGTGTTATCCATTTCACGAACTCAATATCTGCTCGTCAGCGTTGGTCCAGAAGCCACGGCATCAGAGCAACCCTAATATCCCATGTATGTGAAGAAGCTGGTTTACAAAAAGCACAGGACATTACCGCGGACCTCGTGCGAAATCAGATCGAAAAAAATTCGGCTGCCATGAAGAAATTCATGGACACTATTAATCAAAACATCAACCCTTTCCGAAACGATTTGGATAAGGACGTACTCTACAACATAGCCACTGGAAGGGCAGCAACGGATGAGATTAGCAATTTTCTTCTAAATGTTGAACAATCGGGAAATAATTTGCGTGAAAATTTCATTGCGGAATGTGCTACCGAACGACAGGTTCGAAAAACCCATCAAGAGAAATGCTGTAAACAATTTTTCAGCTGCTTCGGAAAAACGATTGGTCAAAGTTGGTAACAAAGTGCAGGAAGTGAAGATGCAAAGAGATTTATTCGGTCGTATGTTGGGAGTCTCCATCGAAAATAATATTGATATTGCCAAGATACTGCCGTTCCCTTTGACGCCTGTTCCGATGTCCATGGGTCATTTAGATGGCACAATGAACACAACAATGAAATTTATGTTCATGAAGTTATTGGAAAACCAAATTGTCAGCGGCCCACCGCCGAGTATCTATGTCGTCGTATTCGATGGCTTCTTCATCTTACATCTGATCAAAGAAGTGCCGAAGACATTCGGCAACATCTCCAAAAAAATTTTGCAAATGGTGACCCGCTATCACGCCCCCAGGATTGACGTCGTTTTCGATCGATATTTCACGCCATCGATCAAAGACAACGAACGTGCATGCAGTTCTGGATTCTAGTTCTAATTCTAACCGATCTTACGTTATTTCGGGCCCTGATCAAACAAGGCCAGCTGATTTTGGGAAAGAACTAAGAAATGCGTGCTTCAAAGAGGCACTCGTACAGTTTCTGATGAATCATTGGGCGAGCGATGAAGATATACCGTTTATTGGCATCAAGACGATCTACTTAAACTTCGATAGATGTTACGCTTACAAGGTCGTGAGCGGAAAGATTGAAAAAACGATTGACGAAGAACTGTTTTGCGAGAAACATGAAGAAGCTGACACAAAAATAGTGTATCACATCTGTAATATTGATTATGCCGCCAACGTTGTCATCAGATGCTCAGATACGGATGTCCTGGTGATTATGCTCGGAAACATGGAACACTTAGCAGGCCCTGTGAACATCCGGATGGATGCTGGTACTGGAAACAATCAGAGATGGATTGACATCACGAAGTGGTTCAACAAATTAGGAAAATCGCTGGGCACAGTGTTACCAGGTTTTCATGCGATTACAGGCTGTGACTATAATCCAGCATTCTTTAAAAAAGGCAAAACCAGACCATACACGATCCTTCAGAAGAGCCTGGAATACCAAGAAGCGTTCTCAAGTATGAATGATTTCAGTTCAGTGAGCTCGCAAGATGCTGTTTTCCGTGCTTGAGAAATTCATCTGCCACATCTACAGCATGTCAGGCTTGGGGAACGTAAATGAAGCAAGGTTTGAGATCTTCAAGAAAACTTTCAAGGCCAAGAACATTAATGAGGCATTCAACAAAAAATTTAGAAATATTGATGCTACAAATTTGCCCCCATGCAAATCCGAGTTGCTGCAACAACTACTGCGAGCGCATTATATTTGCCATCTATGGCGAAATGCTCACCTGAAGAATCCTACCGAACTACGTCCGGATGATTACGGCTGGATCGAAGACGAGGGGGTGTACAAAATACTTTGGTTCGTCACAGGTATGTAAAAATCATTAACGTCACAGGTATGTAAAATGTCATGCGTGAATCACTGCAGATAAGCTGGTTTCATGATTCCAATCACTGAATATTATTTTACAGATGACGAGGATGTTGACGATCCTGACGACGATCAGGATTATGACGATAACGACGAATCAATACGTATCCTATCCAAACACTATTTTATCACAATCAAAAAGTACTGTAAAAAATAATAAATAACACTATAATATAATATATTAATGTCCTATCTATACACTATTTTACCACAATCGAAAAATACTGTCAAAAATAATAAATAACACTATAATATAATATATTAATGTAATAAATAAGATCATTTCTAATAAAACACATAATAAATAATATTGTATAATAATATAATACGAATTAATAAATAATACTTACCCTGCATATTACGAAATTCAATAGCAGAAACATAGCGAAAGTTTCAGATTCTCTGAAAATTCGCCGCTCTTTGTTGGAGTCTGGCGGGATGTTCTTATAAGAATTTTTTGTCTGTCTATGGGTTATTGGAATCATGGGGGTGTAATGAAAATAATACATTTTTTTCAGCCTTACTGATATCACACAAGTGTGGTCATACTTTTACGCCCTTCCTTGCGGACTGGGGCTACCTTCGTTAATCCCGAGGGGTCTGGCATTTTTACCATTTTATTCTAACCATCATCGGCTACCATGACACAAAAAAAAAAAAACAGCCGTACTGGAATAAGAAAATCGCATTGGTTTTTTTTTAACCCTTTCAGCGCGCAACGCGACCCTTTCGTTAGATCGGATGGCAGCCAGACTTTTGGATTTAATTATGGCGATGTGAATGGGATGCAATGAAATTGAAACTAACCTTACTGATATCAGACACCTTAATTGTTCACTGGCTCTTAACCTCTAAGGTTTTCTTGATTCGACACTATTGGAAGCGGATGCGTTTATTTCCCCACAACAGACTACATACTCAATCCATCGTTCCATCGTAAGTTACCTATCATAGGAGAACTTACTCTACATAGCTTATTGGCTTCATAGGTATGTATGGTGATTCAAGAGTTTTGAGTCTGATCCGATAATGCAATGACAGTGAAACGTCAACGATTATTGAAGAAGATATTTACTGCTGTAAAGTGATGCGCATGATTAGGTACGTGTAAAATACTTATTTTACCATGCGATTATTGTGGGGAATAACTAGTTTTCCAGTGAATAGAATTGCTATGGTAAATAATTATATATGATTGTATATATAACCATACATCAGTATATATGAGTCTATAAATGATCAGATATGAACCGATATCTGTTCATGTATGGGTTAATATGGCTTCATATATGACCAGACATGGTTGAATGCAACTAGTTTGAGCCGATACATGAGTAGATATAACCAGATATCCGGTCACGTATCAACTCCTATCTGATTAAATATTGGCCCATATATGATCAGATATGATCGTATATGGCTAATATAGGCCGATGCATGATCATACATGGAGTTATATGTAATTCTATCTCATGATATACGAGTACATGCATGAATATATCTGATTATATATGTATCCATACATGATCAAATGTGAACCAATTTGCTGACGAAAAATGGTTCATGTCTAATCAGACATAAACATGTATGGTTAGCATCGGCAGGTACAGATCATGCATGGAGCGATATATTTAGTTTGGGATTATTATCACGGTTATATCTGTTTATATCTGAGCACACAATATGACTTCATCTGGTAAACGCCGTTACATTTGGTTCCAAATTCTTAGAATTGCTTGATTCTCGATTTCCAAATATTTTGTCACTTGAGACTCAAGATTATACAGTTTTACCGCTCATTGCGTTTGTGATATTATAAAAAAGGCCTGAGCATTTTCGAAGCACTACTATTTCTTCGGAAAATATGAGAATAAACAAATCATATACAATACAGGTTCGGGTCAATTTTTGGTTTCTACGTTGGGGCAAGACAATACAAAAGGAGGGCAGCAGTGGACTGGCTCAGCGAGAAGAATATTCTGGATACTACAGTGACATCGGGTCATGATTTGTCATTTCGGTAGTTTATTCTCCAAATGATGACTCCGTTTTCGTGAGAAAGCGATATGCTTCCGCTAGCTAGAAATGGAGTTGTTCTATTATGTGTTCTACAGAAAGGGTCTATGGTTCTACAAAAAGGGTCTATGGTTCCATTTTGATGATACACCCTTGAGAAACGAAAAAGTAAGTCAGTTTTTGTGGTATATAAAGTCTGAGTATGAAAAATCGAATCTTCCAAAGCATGCGTATCTAGGGTGTGTTAATATAGGGCTCGGTATGATATTCTAGTCTTTGGCGATATAGTTTAGACGCAGAGGAACTTTGCGCTGAACCCTTCGAAGCTCTTCGAAGCGGTTCGGCGCAAGGTTCTTCTATTTCAATTTCCATCGCAGGGATTTTTACTCTTCAATTGTGGTCCAGGGTCTTTTTTCAACTTCCTAGGAGGTTTTACTTTACTTATTTTCGAATGATATCACAAATTAGTGATAATTACATGAAAACCTATACTTCAAACTTTTCAAGCTATTGTCAGATTATATTTGAGAAAACTAAACCTACAGAATTCAATAGATCAGATTCTGATAATTTTGTACACTTATATTATACACTTATTGAAGTTGATAATTCTGTATCCGAACCTAGAATTGAAGCGAAAATATTTTTTTTCAGGTATTAAATTAATTTTCATACAGGTATATTGTGATATGTGTATTATACCTATATGTTATGTAGTCGATATCTCTTTGTACTAACTTTGACACCACTATGATAAAATATGATATTACAGAATAAAGAAATGAATAAATAAATTGGAGAAATTCTGCCTATAATTATTTCCCAAAATCATTTGGAGCTACAGATCTGATCACATCTGATCGGATATGATCGAATATAATCATATCTAATGGAATTACAATTTTTAGATCCGAATTCACACACAACGTTCGTATCTGAACATATCTGTCCATATCTGACTCCATATATGACCATACATGATTAGTCGAGACCATTTTTCGGATATAATCATGTCTGGTCGGTTATATATAATTGGATATGATTAGATATAAATTTTTTTTCCCGGGTAGCATACATTCCAATATGAAATATTCAGATTTGTTCTTTTGCTCGTTCTCCGATGTGAGATTCTGAACAATTGTGCAGATTTAAAGCCTGGTGGTGGTATTAGGCCGATGTTTGAATTCGATACATTGGCCATTCTGAAGTAGTTTGTTTCCACATACTAATATCAGCAAACGACGATTGAACAGGTTGTGGCACGGTGAGAAGCTGGGAGTGCGAGGAAGTGGTGGTATATCTATCACAAGATCAATGGAAATACAGACTCTTGCAGACTCATCTTCAACCCCGATGCATTGGCTTCTCCAAAGTAGTTCCCCTGTAAACCATAGGAATAAACATAGGTACATCGGCAGTGCCGAATAACTGTGGGGAAAAAAAAAAACATCGGAATAAACGGAAATAAATCCTATGACAGAAATTTTCAGTTGCGTTTTTCTGGGTTCCCTATTCCAGCGTTAAGGATGAGTTTGAAGCATCAGTTTCATAGCATACCTTTTGATGATTAGCACAATAGTCGTGTCCCTGAGGTAACGATCAATCAGGTGAGAAATGCAGCAAGCAACTCTTATGTCTAGTAAAGATTTGTGATCTATGGGATACTGTCGGAGCTGAGTCATCGTGATAGATTTGTTCAATTTTCTCAGTTTTCTTTTTCGTACTTAACACGAATGTTGTAGTAATCATTGTTTTTGTTTTCGTAGACTCTATCGTTCACTATCCTTTAGATTCACATGTTTGAATTTATCGGACGAGGCGAACCAAATTAAATTAATTATTGGTACCCACCAAGGAGAGATTCTTCCTCTATTCGAGCGTGCAAACCTTGGTGGGACCGAAAAAAACCTATAGAAAAATCAAATTCTTATTTTTAATTCTTCGAGTAAAAATTCCCTCGGCCCGGGTATGAACCGGGACCTTCGTATTTGTACTGCGACGCCTTGTCCAATTAGACCACCGAGGGGCTGAAGGGATCTTTACTCGAAACTTGTATTATGGTATACTAAGCACGTCATTGTCCGAGTGTCAGGTGTTTGTTTTGGAATTTTTACTCGAAGAACTGAAAATAAAAATAAAAATTTGATTTTTCTATAGGTTTTTTTCGGTCCCACCAAGGTTTGCACGCTCGAATAGAGGAAGAATCTCTCCTTGGTGGGTACCAATAATTAATTTAATTTGGTTCGCCTCGTCCGATAAATTCAAATATGTGAATCATTGTTTTTGGTGACGGACGAATTGTTATTCTGATCTGGTCTGACTCTGCGTTCCCGTGTTTTGATCTGGCGTACTCTGAAAGAGTAGACTTTTCTTTTTTCAATATTTACTCGTACTCTAATAGATCTGTTTCACAGATAATCAATTATTACATATGGGGCATTCCATGTCAACTCGACCAATGATTTTCCCTCACCATTTTTGAATCGCTTCATAATTTTTTATACGATTTTCCTATCTCAAAATAGCACTCCCAAATTTTTTCAGATTTTTTCCGCAATCTGTTAATTTTTTATCAATATTCGAACCCATCTGAAAAAGGTTTTTTTTTTAATCTAAAAAAATTCTCAAAAATCTAGTTTTTCATTCCAATCATTCTTCCACCTGGCCCATGATGGGACCTTTTTTTTTTAAATTTTTATAGCATTTTAAACATTTTCACCAATCTTGCAACGTTATAAAAAAATCTCAAAAATCTAGTCTTTCATTCCGATCATTCTGACACCCGGTCCAGTATTATAGTGTTGGACTCTCACGACCAATTCTCAAATATTCTCGATTTTATAATGAACATAATTTTACCACCGACAGCTCGAACTTCAAGTCTAAGGATAGAATAAAAATGTAAAAATCATTGATTTATAATAAACAAATATTCATTTGTAGTTCATTTATCAACTTGTAAAGTACAAAGACATTGAATCCCCAATACGTAACGTACCCAGTACGCGACCAAAAGAACGAGTGTATAACACTTCTTGAGTATTGGGGATTCAATGTCTTTATATTCTGCAAGTTGATAAATGAACTACAAATTAATAATTATTAATTATAAATCAATGATTTTTACATTTTTATTCTATCCTTAGACTTGAAGTTCGAGCTGTCGGTGGTAAAATTATGTTCATTATAAAATCGAGAATATTTGAGAATTCGTCGTGAGAGTCCAACACTATAATACTGGGCCGGGTGTGAAAATGATTGGAATGAAAAACTAGATTTTGGAGAATTTTTTTAGATTTAAAAAAAAAACCTTTTTCAGATGGGATTGAATATTAATAAAAAATTAACGGATTGCGGAAAAATCTGAAAAAATTTGGGAGTGCTATTTTGAGATAGGAAAATCGTATAAAAAATTATGAAGCGATTCAAAAATGGTGAGGGAAAATCATTGGTCGAGTTGACATGGAATGCCCCATATACATATTGCAGTTATAAACTTTTCGTTTTACCTTCGATGAAATAAAGTTACTCACTTAGTTTTTGAGTGAAGAGTTTTGCACTGATCGGCATACAATGCATTCGGCAAGACTCTCTGCATCGTGTATCCGTCCGTGCAGTTCATTATCGCATCGATCGTTCCCCAGGTATTGCAAATTATGATACGCTCGCTGTTGACGCAAGTAACGGCTAATGTAACATCGACTGCAGATAGCCGGAGGACCGTGAGGCGTCAGACGCAGTAGATAAGTATTCCATCTCAGAACGTCAGTCATTCGAATGATGTGTGACTATTGCTCTCCTGTAAAAATCAGATTACTCCATTACTCATATGAATTGATACACATCGTAGGTTGCAGGTATAAACTTTTCGTCTCACCTTTGTTAAAAAGGAACTGAGTCACTCAGTTTCTGAGTATGGCGTCTTGCCGGGTGTGCCCATCGGCGGAGATTGCAGTTGCCAAGCCGCTCTGCATAATGTATCGGTCCGTGCAGTTGATGATCGCATCGATCGTTCCCCGGGTATTGCAAATTTTAGTTGGCTCGGTGAAATTGCGAGTAACTACTCAGGTGATAATGTAACACGGAATGCAGATAGCCGACGAACTATGAGGCGTTGGATGCAGTGGATAAGTAGTCCATCTGGGAAAGTCGGTAATTCGGATTATATGTGCTTTTCACAATCCTGCAACGATCAGATTACTCCATCCGACATACGAATTGACACATATTGTAAACTTTGGTTCAAAATGTCACCGTTATTGATTTTATCTGGGACTGGATTTAATGCAATGCGGAAAGATACTTACAATGAGGATGTATCCAGCTTTTTACGGCGTACCAACCGATTCTGAATGAATTCTCCTTGTTGATCTGTGTAGCGGCTCTGCCAGCCTCTTTAATTATCCGATTGAACATTCTCAGGGTATTGTCAGCGACGATTGGCTGGTTTGACTTGTAGAAAACAGCTTAGGAGGGCGCAACACTGACACCAAGTATTCAGGATGCCTGCGATCCGTGAGTTGTAGCTTTCATGGTCTGTTCCAGAACCTAGGTGATTGAGAACTGGTGGATTCTCTGGCGGAGCAATTATCTCATTCGTCGGGTAGCTAAATATGTGTAGTATACCTCGTATCGATGACCAATCAACAGCATTCTTTTTACGTCTATCTTGACAAATCTTTGGCGTTCGAGCAAAACGTTGTTTCGTATCGAAAATCAAAAATGTAGAACCGTTAGACGAATATCTTGGAGATGGTGTTGATCGTTCCAGCATCTCGAAACTGGGTTTGAGGATAGGTTACTATGCGATTCTGTAATGTGTAATCACGCAGCATTTACACTCAATTGATTCATACCCGATTTAAAGCACTAACGTAATCACGTAGGATTCACACTCACAATTGATTCATACCCGATTCAAAGTACTAACACAGCACTAAGCACGTCGTGATCACTGACAATATTAGTACAATTCGATACAAGAGCGAAAAACAACTTTCGCACGTGTATCGAACAAAATCTTTCATCACAAAAGCGCGTCAAGTCCGATTATATGCACGGCGTGATGAAAATTATTGATACAAACATTAAGGTTCCCCACCCAAAAAGTAGGTGTCACGATTATCTCGAACCCATTGTTGTCGCTCAAGACCCATTCTGATTGGCTTTCGCGGAAACAAATGACTGTGGCGCGGCGCTGTTCATGGTTCTGAAACAGTCTGAAGTGAGCTGAGAGCTGTCATCTGTCACCTGTCACCTGTCAGATCAGTCCTGTCAGAGGTGTGGAAAGATGATTCTTCTACAATTCTCAGTTTTAAGTTCTTACTTTTTCGAGTAAAACCATCTACGTGAGCTAAACCAAAATTCTTAGTTTTCAGCTTTTACTTTCGTGAGTACTAGGTACAGAGTCAATCAAAAGTTACATCTTCCGTCATGCCGCGACAAAAACCGATGCGTACTCCCGATGAGAAAACTCAATTTGAACGTTTGTGACGTGAAAGAAAGGTCGGATTTCAGGGCCAGTGGTACGAAGCAGTGGATTATCGTTTCAATTGAAATTATGGTCTCGGAACATCGTATCAATGGTAATCCGTCTACATATTGAGTGAAAATAACATGTTCGCAAAATCCTACCCACGAACTGCCAGTTCGCAAAATCCTACCCACGAACTGCCAGGTATTGTTCATGCCACATTTCCGTGATGGAAAATTTTCCGTACTTCTTTCATGGATTTCATTTGTGATTTTAACGTTGAAATATGAAAAAAAATCTGTTTTTCCACTGTCAGCAACGCAGCTACGAGTGTTAAAAATACTTATGCGCTTACATTCTGGTGAGGTAACTGTGAATGTTAGTGACAAAAATCACGTTGTGTAAACAACAGAAAGGAAAGTATACGTTCATTGCCACGGAAAAGATTTGGCGGTAAAAAAAAAACGGGACAGTTCTGTCAGCGATTGCTGAACTGAGACGGAGGGTCTCGACAAACCAACGCCAATTACTCAATTTCCAATTTACAAGTTACTTGCATGAGATAAAAAATTCGCTGGAAATTGAGATGGCTAACCATAACTTCTCAAATGATTGTTTGTTAAATCAGATGCCAACGTTCAGGAGATTATGGGTTTAAATGGATCTGTTCCCGAAAAAAATGGGACATCGAGAGGTTGAATCGGGCGGAACAATGTGCCGGGAATTTTACAAGTACTTGAAGAAATTTTTTTTTCATAATGGATTTTAGAGCAAACACCATGTAAAATGTGAGCAGTTTTGGGGATTTTGAGTTAACGATTTTATATAGTAACGCACAAATCGGTTAATTTTTCTCAATTTTACTTTAACTTTAACTCTAACTTTAACTTTAACTTAACTTTCGATTCTTTTTAAGTTGAATGGATTTTTCTATACGGGAACTAAAGTCGATGAATTTGCGATTCGAGTGAAAAAAGTGTACTTATCATCTTTCTTATCGCTCCGGAAATAATGTCCAAAAAAGGCTCATTTTGGGGTTCCTAACGTTAACGTACAACTTCAAGTTTCTCGAGATGGGTACCTACAAAATTTGGAATGACATTCAAAAATGGTTGTGCGTCGTCGGTAGGACAGTTGACAGAACTTTAGAATTGCCAGTTTCCTGATTTGCGACTCAACGTCGAACATCGAAATATCAATCAAAAGAAGGTGAAGATCGGTGAAGACCTACGAAAAATTGACGTAATAATCTGGGACGCAGAACCAATGGCCCCGAAACATGCATTGAAAATGATGAATGAAATACTGGGTGATTTGAAGAATAGTGAATCAATCCTTGGAGGCAAATTTGTCATCCTTGGTGGTCTCGAGACTTCGTACAACTTCTGCCGTTTAAAACACGTGGCACTCGAAGTGAAATAATAAATTTGTCCATGAAAAGTATTTTCTCTGGACACATTCCGAAGATATTCATCACGCGTAACATGAGAGTTCTGACTAAAAAAATTGAATTAGCAGAATTCGTATTACATATAGGCGACAGCATATCAAGTACCTCAAACGATGCGATAGAATGACCTGCTGTCGAACGTTGTGTAGCAGTAAATGATGTCGATGTAGTCGAAGATATAAATGGAAAATTGGTTACAGAAAATAAATTTCTACATTTTTATCGAGTTCACACCCTTCGCATCTATGACATTATTTAGGTATCTTATAAATTTCGAATCACATTCGAAAATGATTGTGCCCGCGCGAAGCGCGGGCTATCGTACGTTTTAGTATGGTATAACCAAACAACTTACTTCGATTTTTTATCGACCCACTGTATCGACCGTGAGTCAAGAACTAGATAGATCATAGAAAGTTGTTGACATTTTTATTACGCCGAGTCGCGGGCAGCGCTGACGGGCGGCCATATTGTGATTTATCACTTCGCGATTTTATTTATTTATACCGACCGCGTACGAAATCGGATTCGACTGAAAATCAACAGGGGTCGAGATTTACACGAAACATAACCAGGATTTAAATTCCAAGTTGATTCGTGCAGCCGCGCATTCGGAATCGATGTCGATAGCAAGCGTCCAGCGAAAAAATTGGCTGGAAAAGACGAAGAAGAAGATGCTTTTACATCAACTTTCATCATCAATATCTCGGAAACCAAATGACCGATTATGATCAAATTTATACAGCAAGGTCATATGGTGGGGCACTTTCTATCCTGTGAATTTCATCGAAAAATATTCACGCGTTCCGGAATTATGACACCGTGCTTACAGGTATAACTAGTTAGTCGCAGAAGATAATTCCCAGCTAGCTCTCGCGCCTTCGGGTACTTGGCGGCGATTCGCTGCTGCGAATCTTGATCGTGTGCACCACGGTTCCATTAGCCGTTTTCGCTCCCGAGAGTGGATACCCCCCTCGCCTTCGGCTCGGGTGGCAAACCCATGCTCGGGAGCGAAAACGTCCTTTGCCCCCTTGGTGCACAATATACTATTTCTTGATAGTGAGATGGAACGGAGTATTTTTCTTCAGTTATCCTTCACTTTTATTATAATTCGTTCTCTATTAGAACCCACAAGTTGAAGAGCGTGGGAGAATCTGATAAAGATAGCATCTCCTCATTGTCTTATTTTCGAATAATCGGAATAATATAGAGTCAACGGTATCCATATTCTATGATAACTGATGTCCACACATGTATCACCACTCTCACTGATTACCTCTACAATAAACTAGGATTAGCAGGACAGACTGAGTGTAGAAAAACGGTGACCAATGGCAAGACAGATATTAATATTTCGAATATTCGGACACAATCCGCACCACAAACTGCCGAATACCGTGGGAAATCCACCTCGCAAGAAGCATATGAGGCATTCCATGCCAACTCGACCAATGACTTTCCCTCACCATTTTTGATTTGTTTCATAATTTTTTCTATGGTTGCCCTCACTTTCAAAAACACTTTAAAATTTTTTCAGATTTTTCTAAATAACCGTGAATTTTTCACGTATGTTCAAAACTTCAAACAGATAATAGAACTGTAATAGACATTTTTGAAAATTCCGCCAAAATTCTAAAAAATACTGTGTTCCAACACCATCATTTTGGAACATATTAAAAAGTGGAACTAATTTTTCTTATATTTTTTTTTTTTGCATATTCAAAACAAACTTACTTGATAATTATGGTCCTATCGGCTCCGAAAAGCTTTAGAGTACGAATTATTCATATTTTTTAGTAAAAACGGGTTACAAAAATAAACAAAGCGAAGGTTTCTGTTATAAGACATAATTATAGGACCATAAGCAAAACTGTTTCCACTTTTTAATATGTCCTAAAACGATGGTGTTGGAACAAAGCATTTTTGAGAATTTTTGCAGAATTTTAAAAAATGTCTATCTGTTTGGAGTTTTGAAAATACGTAAAAAATTAACGGCTATTTAGAAAAGTCTGAAAAAATTTCAGTGTTTTTGAAAGTGGGGGTAAGCATAGAAAAAATTATGAAACAAATAAAAAATCTACAGGTTTCACCCGTGGGGCCAGAATCTTAGGCATTGAAAATTTTTTTTAAATTACTATACGCTCGGCTGTCACTAGCCTAGCGAGTTTTAGGTTCATACTAGAACACGCGCGCGCTTCGCGCGCGTCTGATGCCAATTTTTCTGTTTTGAATTCGAAGTTTAATCGTTTAATGACCGTGTTACAACAAAACCATCGTGATGGTTGGCAAAACAAATCAATCGTGACGATCGGCAGTCATATTTTTTGCGCGCCCTGAGCACATTTCCAGTGAATAGCTCCGAGTGGTGCGAAGTCAGATCTGAGCGGCGTCACCGCCGTTCAATCGGCATCGCGGAAAGGAGCTGACGGAAATGCGAGATCCAGCGAGTGAGGGAATTAGGGAATAGCTCATAACAGCGCGCAACGCGCGCTTTTGTCAGCTCTCAGAGGAGTTTTTCTAATATTTTAAAAAATAAATACTGAAATTTATGTTGATACATAAGGTGTTATATAATTCTGACTCAAAGTTTTATCCGAATACTTTACACGAAAACTTACGAATGTCTTGGGTTTATTCAGATTCATTCGGATCGTATTTTCATCCTCGACGATTACGAGGATTGTGTTGTATTTCGTTGTTTTCAAGTAAATACCATTTATTTTTTGATTTTGATTTTTTTTTCTTATTGTTTACGATAATTTTTATTTTTGAAGAAGAACAATTACATTTTTTTTATAAAAAAAACAATAACATTTTTTTTTTTTCAAAGAACGAGAACAAATCTATACTATATTTTATAGATTTTTAATAAGAACTAATCTCCTGTGGCACACTTCTCATTATTATTGATATATTAAAACGAGATTGTGCTTACTCATCCATTTGTTGCTGTACTGAGCAACTTTTCCTACTTCTACCACCTCTAGTTCATCAGCGTCCACATTGTTTTCGATATCTTGCTTTCCCAGTATGTTTACAATTGTATTAGATTGAATAATCAACTCATAGAGCATAGTTCCTCTGTTATATTTTTGATTTTCAGATGGCTTACAATAAGCCCCATCTAAATGGATAATCTGTAACAGATTCACCAAAAATTGTATTCAAAATTTGTATTCCCAGAAAATGTTTGTATCAAATATTTTTATTCTTACGTAGTTCACGCGGATAAGGTATTCTATCCGTTCAATTTCCTTGTTCCATGTAACGACTTAAACTTTATCTCCAAATCCGTTTGCAATAACGAATTTGAAGATTTTGTACTTTTGCTGTGTCCCAACGACCCACAGTGGGCGGAATCGACCTAAAAGGCGCGCATAATTGAAATCGGCTGATAACTACGAAACCATACGTGCTATTCGATTTTTGTGCGAACAGAAATTGAAGCTTAAACTACAATCTATCACTTCTGATAAATAGTTAAATAATTCATTCACTTACAATAGTTTATTATTCATCAAAATCAGAATCAAATAAATAAATTCATTTTAGCATTTTTTAGTATATTTACAATAAGATGAACGTATGATTATGAGTAAAAAATACAGATATCTGTTCTGTATCGCAGGTACAAAAGTTTAGGGACAATTTAATTGAAGTTTTATTTATTAATTGAAGTTTTTTATTTATTAATTTCACTGTTCTCAGCCCCACTGCTGTCCCTATTGCAGTTATCTAGCTCTTTCAGTCATTTTAAAACCTCAGTCGGCAATAGGGAAGTTTCCTCATATTATACTGCAGTAACCAATGTCCATTGGAAATGGGTGCGTGATAAATGAAGACAATCTTTAAAAACTATGAAAATGATAGAATCAACTTTTGTCGACTGTAAACAGCAATTTTAAATGATCAACTTTCAAATGCCAGTACGTGACGATACGCAGTACCTCGGCCGCCATGTTCTTCTCTTGACCATAGTTGTCCGTAGTGCCATCAGACGATAAATTTGTGCGTAAAGGGGACTTTGTACCGTCACACGTGACCACAGAATTCGAACGTTATTTAAAAGAAACTTGATTTACATGAAAACTAGCGATCAATAATTAGGCGCAACAAGTTTTTTTTATCAATTTCAATCACTAAATTCCTGGATAAGAGGACAAAATAAATTAATGATACTTCCTCATTCACGAGGCTTATAGTTCCTTTTTTGGGCGGGTTTCGTATACTGGCTATTAATGGATTAGACGTGATATAAGGAATTATCGAAAATATCCGTCAAATTGGCAATTCGCGAGTAATTTTATAACACAATTTTTGTCATGGTGTTTTACCATGACGAACATTTCGCTCATGAGAATGGAAAAATATATCTCTGAGGTCGAGTAAATGATATGTATAAAATGAGATTTCTCGCACTTTAAGGTATTGTTTCTTAGATTACATCGACACCCGCAAATCCCCGCGGATAAGACTAGTTTCACTTTTTTCACGGAGAATCAATCTACAAGTTCCCACAAGATTCACCGTAAGCCTCCGTAAGGCAAAAAAGATGCACGCCTTTTGTGTTTTTTTGTTTGTTTGTTTTTCAATGCACCATGTAATTTTTTTCACCGGGCTATATCTTTTGATTGACCGAAGATAATTGAATGGTTTTTCAACCAAAATGGAGCTCTCTTGATAGTGTGAACGGACATGCAAAAATATAATGCTAATATACCTCCTGCCTAGTTCTATTTAGCGCAGAGTAAACTCGAAATTAATAGAACGTTGCTGATAATTTTTAGGCACGATCGTTAAAAACGGAGTGCCTTATACATTCGCCATCGCTAAAAACGTCGGATCGAGAAAAAATTCTGAAATCATGTAGGGAGCACGTTTTGGCACCTGGGTAGTCGTTTTCGAGCATTTTCAAGAGTGGTGTATGTGACCCCCCCATTTCTTGTAAACACGGTTTCAGCCAAACCGCTGAACCGATTCTGATGAAATTTGCACTGGATACTGTTTTCAGCCTGCAGATGTGCAATTTTGTCTGTGTACTCGATCCGACTTCCGGTTCAGAAATGGCGATTGCTAACTTTGTCAATTTTGAAGATACAACAACGAGCTTTGGAATACTGTCTTTTAATCAGGAATCAAAATTTTGGAAATTTTTTAGGATTTTTCCGGCACCTGCGTCTCGGTGTCAAATCGTTGAAGTTGCTTGTAAACACGAGCTTAGCCAAACCGCTGAACCGATTTTGATGAAATTCGCACTGGATACTGTTTTCAGTCTGCAGATGTGCAATTTTGTTTGTGTACTCGATCCGACTTTCGGTTCAGAAATGGCGATTGCTAACTTTGTCAATTTTGAAGATACAACAACGAGCTTTGGGATACTGTCTTTTAATCAGGAATCAAAATTTTGGAAATTTTTTAGGATTTTTCCGGCACCTGCGTCTCGGTGTCAAATCGTTGAAGTTGCTTGTAAACACGAGCTTAGCCAAACCGCTGAACCGATTTTGATGAAATTCGCACTGGATACTGTTTTCAGTCTGCAGATGTGCAATTTTGTTTGTGTACTCGATCCGACTTCCGGTTCAGAAATGGCGATTGCTAACTTTGTCAATTTTGAAGATACAACAACGAGCTTTGGAATACTGTCTTTTAATCAGGAATCAAAATTTTGGAAATTTTTTAGGATTTTTCCGGCACCTGCGTCTCGGTGTCAAATCGTTGAAGTTGCTTGTAAACACGAGCTTAGCCAAACCGCTGAACCGATTTTGATGAAATTCGCACTGGATACTGTTTTCAGTCTGCAGATGTGCAATTTTGTTTGTGTACTCGATCCGACTTCCGGTTCAGAAATGGCGATTGCTAACTTTGTCAATTTTGAAGATACAACAACGAGCTTGGGAATACTGTCTTTTAATCAGGAATCAAAATTTTGGAAATTTTTTAGGATTTTTCCGGCACCTGCGTCTCGGTGTCAAATCGTTGAAGTTGCTTGTAAACACGAGCTTAGCCAAACCGCTGAACCGATTTTGATGAAATTCGCACTGGATACTGTTTTGAGTCTGCAGATGTGCAATTTTGTTTGTGTACTCGATCCGACTTCCGGTTCAGAAATGGCGATTGCTAACTTTGTCAATTTTGAAGATACAACAACGAGCTTTGGAATAATGTCTTTTAATCAGGAATCAAAAATTTGGAAATTTTTTAGGATTTTTCCGGCACCTGCGTCTCGGTATCAAATCGTTGAAGTTGCTTGTAAACGAGCTTAGCTAAACCGCTGAACCGATTTTGATGAAATTCGCACTAAGATACTGTTTTCAGTCTACAGATGTGCAATTTGTTTGTATCGATCCGACTTCCGGTTTCAGAAATGGTGCTAACGTAATTTTGAAGATACAGAACGAGCTTTGGGATACTGTCTTTTAATCAGGAATCAAATTTTGGAAATTTTTAGGATTTTCCGGCACCTGCGTCTCGGTGTCAAATCGTTGAAGTTGCTTGTAAACCCGAGCTTAGCCAAACCGCTGAACCGATTTTGATGAAATTCGCACTGGATACTGTTTTCAGTCTGCAGATGTGCAATTTTGTTTGTGTACTCGATCCGACTTCCGGTTCAGAAATGGCGATTGCTAACTTTGTCAATTTTGAAGATACAACAACGAGCTTTGGAATAATGTCTTTTAATCAGGAATCAAAATTTTGGAAATTTTTTAGGATTTTTCCGGCACCTGCGTCTCGGTGTCAAATCGTTGAAGTTGCTTGTAAACACGAGCTTAGCCAAGCCGCTGAACCGATTTTTATGAAATTCGCACTGGATACTGTTTTCAGTCTGCAGATGTGCAATTTTGTTTGTGTACTCGATCCGACTTCCGGTTCAGAAATGGCGATTGCTAACTTTGTCAATTTTGAAGATACAACAACGAGCTTTGGAATAATGTCTTTTAATCAGGAATCAAAATTTTGGAAATTTTTTAGGATTTTTCCGGCACCTGCGTCTCGGTGTCAAATCGTTGAAGTTGCTTGTAAACACGAGCTTAGCCAAACCGCTGAACCGATTTTGATGAAATTCGCACTGGATACTGTTTTCAGTCTGCAGATGTGCAATTTTGTTTGTGTACTCGATCCGACTTCCGGTTCAGAAATGGCGATTGCTAACTTTGTCAATTTTGAAGATACAACAACGAGCTTTGGAATACTGTCTTTTAATCAGGAATCAAAATTTTGGAAATTTTTTAGGATTTTTCCGGCACTTGCGTCTCGGTGTCAAATCGTTGAAGTTGCTTGTAAACACGAGCTTAGCCAAACCGCTGAACCGATTTTGATGAAATTCGCACTGGATACTGTTTTCAGTCTGCAGATGTGCAATTTTGTTTGTGTACTCGATCCGACTTCCGGTTCAGAAATGGCGATTGCTATCTTTGTCAATTTTGAAAATAATAGCGAGCTTTGGAATTCAGCCTTCTATTCACGAATCAAAATTTTGAAATTTTTCGGGGATTTGAACACTATTTCAAAACAAACCAGCACTCTGCGATCGTGCCTTACGCAAAAAAGCGATGAGCTTTTTGGCTAAAACCGGCTAGTTCATAATTATTGTTAAACAAAATTAAAGGAAAAAAAATTTGGAGGAAAAAGTTTAGGGAGTGGTACTTGGCGGGCCATCGTAGCAGTGTATAAAAATGTCACGTGAAGACCTGAATGAATACTCCTGCACTTTCCCACACCTGGCCCGCCAAGTACCACTCCCTAAACTTTTTCCTCCAAATTTTTTTTCCTTTAATTTTGTTTAACAATAATTATGAAAAACCAACCGAGTAAGCGAGCGTAGCGAGCCAACGAGCACAATGCCATTTACTTGAATTTAATTTTCATGTGTTGTGCTTGGCAGTTGTATCTGATATCAATTCTTTTTGTAGGAAACATTTGTGAAGGTCGAATTTTGTTCAAGACGACTTTTCGTTGGTAGGTATTTTTGAAGAAATATTTTTTGGTGACGGCAAATTTTTTTTCATAGATTTCTTGTAGGTAGACCACAGTAATTAATGTACTTGGCGAAAGGTTTTTGCACCAGAGGTGCTTTTTGGGTATAATATATTCAACAGTTGTCACTGGTATCAAAAAGTACGTTTCTAACTTCAAAAAAAATTGTGCCAAATGCCTCAATAATAATTCGGTCGGGTTGATACTTTCTTTTCGCACGGCTTCAAAATTACTTTTCGATTCTATTGTTAGCTCAGCACTTCCAACCACGCCAAAACTCTGTTCATCATTGTCATAGATAAGATCAGGCTGTTCGTTAAAACTTAGTGAATTTGCATCTGCTACCACAGTATTGTCCAGTGTTCGAATTTTTTTGTGATTTTTCGATAAATGAGAAGTGAAAGAATTCACTTTCCCATATACTTTTTCACAGACGTTGAAGGGGCATTGGATTTTGATACCGTTTCGTATGTGCTGCTTCAAATGTTTCACTAAGGCAGAATGATTGTCAAACACTTTTTTACACAATATCATGGAGCATTGATATTTTGCATTCACATCAGCAATTCGAGCAATTATCTTTGGTTCTGTAGCTGCAGGATCCACATGCTTAAATCGGAAATTGTGAGATCGTGACAAGTGAGCTCTCAAAGATACTTCTAGTTGGTAGTATTTTTTACAGCGATTGAATCCGCAAAATAAATTTGTGTTCAAGTTTGAATGAATCGCTCCATGACCTAAATGTTGTTTCAATTTATCACAGGTGAATGGATAGAACCGGCAGTGAAACATTAGTTCATCAATTAAACATTCATTCTGCAACAGAAATATAGGATATTATCTGAAACTGAACGCTAATCTTGTGTTGTGTATCATCTGACTCGATTCGATCGTTTGTTCTAAAATAAAATTTAAAAAATACAAAATGCAGATACCGAAGCGTAAGTTCTTTTATACTGGCAAAATTACATATCAAATTATTCCAACTACCGAAAGACTTCCTGTTCCACAGACGACACAAAACATCCATAACCTTCTATAATCATTTATACAAGTACAATAGCTTCAATGCTTTTACATCTCACATGAATTATACTATCAAACCCTGCCACCAGTCAAATGAGTTCTACAATGTCTGATTTTCGATCAATTCTATTCTAAAAATAATTATGTTTGGATAACTGGCAAAAAAAAAATTGAATTTGAAATAGAATGCTTACGATCAAAGTGATTCTACCAACAATTGTTGTAACAATAATAGCGGTCGAGATTTTGGTGAAAAGTTTTATAACCCTCAAATCCATTGCAGCATTATGTATAAGCTCCAGTACATATCGACGGGTTTTAATGAAAAAGAGCCATCTCACCGAAGACAATGGAAATTCCTATAGATTTTGGCGGGATGGCTTTGTTATATTAGGACCCGTCGATATGGAAAAATGGAAAGAAAACAAAGGTTAAACAAACAGTGTTACTGACCTTCACAATACGTTCAGATTTGTTTGGTACGACGTTCACCTCCAGATCCTGTGTTCCAACCGTTTTCTTCTGCGCTAAATCTTTGTGCGAGGTGTTACTTGTCGCCAATGTCGATTGTAGTATGAGCCGAATGAATAACAGTGCAATGAAGAGTCGGCCCAATACCTCAGACATCGAATGCACCTGCAAAATAAGTTTACTTTTTAAAATATATCTCTGCCCATTATAGTTCAATCTTAGCTTCTTTTTAATTGGAAATTTCTGGACAGTTTTCATTCCTGATTAATATGAATTCATAGACCGATATTACTCCGACAAACGATTTTTAGACATTAATATGATGTTATGAAAATTAGAAGATTTTCTCAGGTGATGTACAAAGAAGAATCATGAGCGATTGGTTAAAAAATGTTCATTTGAATGACAAATGTATGGAGAATGGAAGAAATAGTTTTGAGAAAGTTCGAATCATTATTGCTTTGTAAGGTAACCCGCAGAAGCTCTTGGCAGGGCTCCGAGAGAGGTTCGGATGGGCGATAAATTTAACCCTACATTGGTACTCTGGGGTAACAGAAATGTTCTAAAAATGACCAAAAAATCTGTGGTCAATTCGGGAATTTTTGGTAGTTTTTGGAGAATTTTTCAGAACGTCGCAGCATGGCGTTTCGTTTATTTAAAGGCGTAGAAAAAAAATCTGCCTATGATTGGACGGGTGTCAAAATGATCAAAATAAAAAATGGGATTTTTTAGAATTATTTTAGATCTAAAAAAAAAAACAATTTCAGATGGGGTGGAGTAATCATAAAAAATTAACTGTTGGTCGAAAAAATCTGAAAAAAAATCAGGAGCGCTTTTTTGACATCAAAGAATCATACATATTTTATAGTCAAGCGTAAAGCGAATCAAAAATGGTGAGGGGAAAATCATTGCTCGCGTTGACATGGAATGCCCCGTATACAAATTTAGAAAAAAAAAGCCTTCACCATAATCCTGATTTTGATGATTGTTTCAACCACAATGGGACTGGTGAAGAGTGTTATAACCCAAGAATTACACGGCTTATGATCGCAGCTAACGATATTGTCCTGCAACAGTTACAGACACGCAATGATGCCCGAAAATGGCGCTGGCGTGGTAAACTTTAATTTGCTAGAAAGCGTTTCCTGAACTTACTTTTGATTTCGTAAAATATCGAATTTTCGAGGTGACGAACGATTTTCATCGATAACGAACACGTCAACAATATTTAGGAATTTCGGAAGAAATTAACCGGCTCAAAGCTTCGCTACGAATCACTTGCTATGTTGCTTGAGTGAGTGAGTAGACGCCATGGAACACGATGAAACCTGTAGGATATTTCCAACGCGCACATGTGTGACTGAACAGAATGCACGCGAGAGTATCAAACAGACGCTGAGTTTCATCAAGGATATTACGGTTATTCTAGCTCTGGGTTCTATAGACGTATTGAGCTACAACTTACCTCCGTATTTTAGAATTCAGTGAAGATTACTGCATGCGGTCCGAAGCGTCCAAACAATGGTCTGATTGTGAGGCGTCGCCGCGTGAGCTTCTGCCTTCTGTACGCCTCCAGTATTGCCAACCGACGAGACGAACCTTGTTTCAAGTGGCGTCAAAATATTTCTTCAGATTTCCTATTTTGCTTGTAAAACAATGATCATTTAGACTTTTGATAGCAGCACAACGATTCTTGATATTTCTTGACTAGACCCCAGTAAACTGCAATGCCAAATAATTATGTTCGAAAACTGTAGTCGCGTCGCTCTCTGATGTTAGTGCATATTTTCTAAGAAACCTCACGATTGGTCAATTTTTAGTCTGATGCTTCCAATTCACGGACCGGTTCGGGAGATTTCGTAAAAAGTATTAACATTAGGCCCAGAATCTCCGGCGGGCGATTCTGGGCCTAATATTAAGCGGCGAGATTCCTTCAAAATAAACTCATTATTGTTTTTTCTTTGAACGGACTTTGATTTCTTCACATCTAAAGAATTTTCTTTCGGGTTGGCAGTACTGTAACGCCTCTCGGATATCTCTAGTGGCGCCGCCCAACCCAGCGGCTGAATCGAGCACCGCGTGGACATTCGAATTCGAGCGCACTGGTTATAATATCAGTGAGTGTAGTCAGCTGAGCGTATTGTGTTGTTTTCAATCTCTAGAGGAATTTTGGTACTTGCCTTGCGCTATTTCCATCTCGAAAAACACGTCACAGAAAACTGCCCCAGAAAATATCGGCAAATTGCAATAAAAATAAACGTAGAGCCACAAGAATAAATAATCATTTAATTAAATTTAAATCGAACAAATTAAAGATAGCAGTTGGTACATAGGAGTCGGTGACTCCTTAATCCAAAAAGAAAGGAGAAGAAGATGTTAATGCCTTGTGCTATGAGCGATATAGGATATATCGGATACCAATAAGGAGAAAAAAAGATCGTGTTGTTTTGTTATAAAAATCGGACGTAAATCAAGCTACTCTCTGCTGGGAACGATACCCCCGGGGTAAATGTTACCCAGCAAGGGACGCTTGTATCGCGACGTTGCCAGACCAATTTCTTACCCATGACAGCTGACCGGAAAATAGTCAAATCAGTTACTGTCTATTATTATTTCATCGTAAATTACGAAATACATAACATTCAGTGTAAATGTGTATCCGTAAAGTTTTAATCGCATAAACATTTCTGCAATATCGAAAACTATCATAAAATTACGTTGGACATCGACGATTAATAGACATAATTTGATGCCGGAGTTGCGAGACGACCACCTTATTAAGGCGCACTGATTTCGTCAGTGAATGCATTAGTTCACGGATTGATTAAAAATGTATGTACGGGTTCCTTTAAACGACATACAATTGTTGAAATAATTTCAAATTTTTTGACCAGCCCGTTTACAAGAAAAAAATTGGTAAAGTTAGCTCCTTATACATCGGGCCTTTATGAAGGCACCATGCAAAATGGTATTCGCAGCATTAACATGGCTTTACGAGCTCAACAAAAAAACTATCAAACATAAGAAGCAAACATTTTGGAATGAGTTACAGGAGCTTGAATCAGATTGACCGAAAGCTTTTCGAATGCTGAATCAAAATACAAGCCGGAATGGCAGCTTGTAGGCCGTGCGGGGCATAGTGCGGCTGGCGGGGAAGGCCGACAGCGGCCGAAACCGATCCCCTCTGTTCCCCGCAGCTGACTATAGGGCACTGACGAGCCTCCTTAGAAGGATCGTGTATTACCATGACGAGTAGAACACAGCTAAACTATGCAGCAGCCTAGCAATCATCAATGCTGAAGATTATGTGATCAAGCGCGCCAAAAATCAAATTATTTAAAATCGATGAAAAATAATTAGGTTTCACCAAGTAAAATATTCACCCATCCGACAAATTTTATTCACCTACCTCCACAATTTGGTGCTCATCTTCTTCAATATTCATACACATAACACAGAGAACGGAACCGGAAACGAGCTGAGGCGTCAATCGTGCATGGCCGCCATGGCCGTACTTCTCGCCTTTCGCCGAATGTTTCATTGGAAATGAATCAATTTTCAAGTGGCAAACAAATAACCAGGGTCGTTGTTGGTGGTATTTTAGCTGATATTCCAGGTCTGTGAATAAAAGACTGGTGCGTTTCTATATATTATGTAGTTTTCGTTTCTATGTATTAATTATCGTTTTCCCTTACCATTTTAATTAGTTTGGCGATTTCTTGTATGATTTTCCGATCTCAAAAAAGATCTCCAGAATTTTCTCAGATTTTTCCCGGAAAACGTTAATTTCTTTTATGATTATTCGAACCGATCCCAGAATTTTTATTTATTTTTAATATAAAAATGTTTGAAAAATGTAATATTTTATTCCACGTTGAGGAGACCAGTACAGCTTGATTCGAAAAATTCTATAAAATAATACTCCAAAAATCATTTATATCCTAACCAACGTTCATTACATATTACTTTGGTAATTATGATATAAATTATTTTTGGAATATATAGAATTTTTTAAATCAAGCTGTACTGGTCCCCTTAAAAGTTTTTTTAGGCGCTACCTTAGTATACAAAAGATACTGGGGAGGAGCCTTACGGATTTGCCTTCCTACTAAGTGTCGGTCCAGAGCAATATCTTACAAACCGAAGGTACTATAGGAAGGTTCACTGGTGCTTTTCTGAAAGCTTGTCGATAACTCTCTCTACCAAAGCAATATAAACGTTTGTTGGATCCATGGAATCATGGTCCATACAATATGCAATAATGAGCTTTTACAGGATTGATGTCTGTCCGGATCCATATCTCTTGAACTGCTGGACCAAAATTGGTCTGCGCATAGGTCTTTGAATCGGAAATGGTTAACTTCAACACGTCGAGACTGTCAAAACTTTGCTCAGATCCCTGGGATCCAAACAAGGATATTTCAGGATATTCAGTTCAACAGAGACTTTATTCCACCCAAAATATATTCATTTTTCTTTTCCTAATTTTTTTTCTCGTTCCCAGTATAATCTGCAATCATCGTTGAGCCAATTTCAACCTATTTTCACTCCTTCTATGATTAGATTTGATAATGTTCTACAACACATCTATGTGGAGCTATGAATATGTTCTGGAGTACTTTTTTCTTATTTTCTTATAGTACTTTTTTGGACGCGTCTTGGACAACTGTGAACTTTTGTATTGGTCAGGTAATCCAGAGATTAAGATATACCTGACCGATACAAAAGTTCGCAGTTGTCAGAGACGCGTCCAAAAAAGTACTCTAGAAAATAGTCATTGCTCGACATAGATGTGTTGTAGAACGTTATCAAATCAAGTCATAGAAGAAGTGAAGATAGGTTGAAATTGGCTCGACGATGATCGCAGATTATAATGGGACGGAGAACAAAAATTGTAAAAAGAAAAAGTGAAAGGCTAAAGTGAGCGTATGCAGTACTGTGTGAGTTTTCATAATTTAAAAACAGTGTCCACTTTATTGGAGATTGTATTACACGCAAGTCTTTGGTTTTCATAATCTAAAACAAAACTAAGAAATTGGTATATTTATTGTAATGCAGACTGTCATTCATCCGAGTCTTTAGTTTTCATAATCTGCAACTGGTGTCGAAGCAAGATTTTGGTATATGTACTCTACGGCAAACTATAATTCATTCAAGTTTTCAGTTTCCATCATCTATGACTAGTGCCGAAGCAAAATTATGGTATATCCACTCTCTCTATGATTTGATTTTCTAAGTTCTCTGTACATCACATCAATGTGGAGCGATGGAACTTTTCAGGGGTATATTTTGGATGCGTCTCAGATAACTATGAACTTTTGTGTCAGTTAGGTGATCCAGCTATCAGCATATATCCTCGTCTGGATTCTAAGGATCTGAGTGAAATTTTTACAGTTGCAACACACTGAAATCAATCATTTCCGATCCGACGATCTACCTTTCAGGACTACTTTAGGTCTAGCAGTTCAAGAGATATAAGTCCGGATGGGCGTGAATCTTGAAAAGGCACATTATTGCATATTGTACGGACCATGATTATCTAACTGATGTTATTATTGCCTTGGTAGAGAGAGTCAACCATAAGCTTTTCGGAAATCACCTGCGGACCATCCTAGTCCCCACGGTTTGTCAGATATTGCTCTGGACCGAAACTTTGAATCCTGAAAAACCCAGAAATACCTACTGATGACGTTAAAAGTTAGGGTTTTTCGCTCTGTGCTAATAGAGCATCTCGCTAGCTGACAAATGAGCACTTGACAACCCAGCTAGGGCATGCGTTTCAGGAGTTATAGCTCCTGACAGGAATTTTATAGGATGGCAAACACATAAGGGTCCTCCCTGGTATATTTCATATATTTGGGGAATGCCTAAAAATGAATAAAGTTTGGGTGAAATAAAGTCTCTGTCGAACTCAATATCTTGAAATCGCTCCAATACTGATTGCTGATCATGAAAACCCAAGACTCTGGTAAAACAAGCTGGTCGACGGGATGAATATGACCCTCATCGATACGTATTTCTGATGATAAAATAAAAGAAACAAACAAACTTTGATTAAATAAAAGTAATCGATGTAGTAAATATGCCCAGCTATGAAGCCTCATGTGTTTGGCATCCCTTATGTCTTTGTCCATCCAATATTGACCAATGTCCAATATCTGACAAACCGAAGGTACGGGGAGGGTCCACAGGTGCTTTTCTGAAAGCTTATGGATAACATTCTCCACCACAGCGATAAAAAAGTTGGTCAAATAATCATGGTTCACACAATATGCAATAATGAGCTTTTTCAGAGTTCATGACCGCCCTATCTCATATCTCTTGAACCGCTGGACCTGAATTTATCCGCAGGTATGTCTTCGCTTCAGAAATGGTTAACTTCAAAACGTCGAGAATGTCAAAACTTTGCTCAGATCCATAGGATCAAAACGAAAGTATAAATCTTGATCTCTGGATCACCTGAGTAATATTAAAATTCATAGTTGTCTAAGACGCATCCAGAAACATACCCCAGAAAACTTGCATTGCTCCACATCGATGTGTTGTACAGGAAACTTATAAAATCAAGCCATGGAGAAAGTGGATATATTCTATTCTTGCCCCGACGCTAGTTGTATAAGGTCATGAAAACTGAAGACTCAGATGAAATACAGTCTGCGGTAGAGTGGATACACCAAAATCTTGCTTTGACACCAGTTGTAGGTGACCAGAACTGCTGACTTGCACCAAATGAAGTCTGCGGTAGAGTAGATATACCGAAATCTTGCTTCACACTAGTTTTAGACAATGAGAACTGAAAACTTGGATGAAATACAGTCTCCGATGAAATGGATATACCATGAACTGATTTCGGATCTGTTTGTAGATCATAAAAAACTCCCACAGTAGTGCATAGTATTATACGCTTACACGTCCTTTCACTTTTCAATTGACTGATTTTTGACCATTATGTAAAAAAATCAGTAAAATGTAAACGTTAAAGTGATAGGATAAAAAAACAAAATTAATATCTTGAATATGAGCGAAAGTAGGGAGTGCTTTCCGCAAGAATACGTTATAGCCAGTGTAGCGTTCCTGCTGCACTGCCTAAGGCTGATTTTTGTCTCTTCAGAACGATGAGAAAATATGGATCTATCGATAATCTTCGCTTCTCACGGTTTCTCATATTCAAATATACCTCAAAAAAGAATTCTAGCATTCTTCCAAAATTCGATGGCTGAGGTACAAACGTTTCGGTGATTTTGCTACCCATTTTTGTGGAATTATATAAATTTGATTGCGAAATTGAATCGAAGGCACCGAGAATTCTTTTGCTCATCCGTGTTGTGATTTTACAGAACATTTGACGGTGAATTTAGAGTCATATGTGTTACGGAAATTATGAAACAATATTAGCAAATTTCAAATGATGCATGGTAAATTTTCGAGCACAGTAAATTCAATACGCTGCTCAGTAAAATTCATAAACATTCTGGTGATATTGCTATACAGTTATGCGAAATTATAAATTTGATTGTGAAATTGAAATGATGGCATTGCAATTTGTTTCACTTATCTCTTTTGTGATTTTCCAAAATATTTGACGGTGAATTTAGTGACATGTGTGTTACGGAAATTATGAAACGAAATTAGCAAATTTCAAATGATGTATGGTAAATTTTTCAGCACAGCAAATTTAACACACTGTTCGGTAAAATTGATAAACATTCTGGTGATATTGCTATACAGGTATGCGAAATTATAAATTTTATTGAAAGTGTATACCAATTTTTGAAAAAACTGATGAGAAAAATTAACGGACGATCCGGGAATCGAACCCGGGATCCAAGGATGCTTAGCCGGAGACTTACTCCACTAGACCACCTTCTTCGCCCACAGATCACGTCAATTCTTCTCATCATATACTAGCTTCTTCTTGTAGGTCTTGTATTGGTTCTTAGTGCTCAAATTTTAATTGAATGTGTATTTTTCTTGCGTGTAGCACTGTTTATAAACACAAGGCAAAGTCGTGTACATCATATGTTTGCCTTTGAACTATGACGGGTGTGTCACCAGTAGGACTATTCATTCATATGTACACCGCGGCCTTTTAGTTGTATTTATATTAATAATAACGACGGGTGTGTCGCCCAAGATGGAAAATTATTAATGTAAATCAATTGAAAGTGTATACCAATTATTGAAAAAACTGATGAGAAAAATTAACGGACGATCCGGGAATCGAACCCGGGATCCACGGATGCTTAGCCGGAGACTTACTCCACTAGACCACCTTCTTCGCCCACAGATCACGTCAATTCTTCTCATCATATACTAGCTTCTTCTTGTAGGTCTTGTATTGGTTCTTAGTGCTCAAATTTTAATTGAATGTGTATTTTTCTTGCGTGTAGCACTGTTTATAAACACAAGGCAAAGTCGTGTACATCATATGTTTGCCTTTGAACTATGACGGGTGTGTCACCAGTAGGACTATTCATTCATATGTACACCGCGGCCTTTTAGTTGTATTTATATTAATAATAACGACGGGTGTGTCGCCCAAGATGGAAAATTATTAATGTAAATCAATTGAAAGTGTATACCAATTTTTGAAAAAACTGATGAGAAAAATTAACGGACGATCCGGGAATCGAATAAATTTTATTGTGAAATTGAAATGATGGCATTGCAAGTTGTTTCACTTATCTCTTTTGTGATTTTCCAAAACATTTGACTGTGAATTTAGTGTCATGTGTGTTACGGAAATTATGAAACGAAATGAGCAAATTTCAAATGATGTATGGTAAATTTTTGAGCACAGCAGATTTAACACACTGTTCGGTAAAATTGATAAACATTCTGGTGATATTGCTATACAGGTATGCGAAATTATAAATTTGATTGTGAAATTGAAATGATGGCATTGCAAGTTGTTTCACTTATCTCTTTTGTGATTTTCCAAAACATTTGACTGTGAATTTAGTGTCATGTGTGTTACGGAAATTATGAAACGAAATTAGCAAATTTCAAATGATGTATGGTGAATTTTTGAGCACAGCAAATTTAACACACTGTTCAGGAAAATTGATAACTTGATTATGAAATTAAAATAAATGCTTACCGAATTCACTTTCCTAAACTCATTTGTAGTTTCAAAATACTTAAGCTCAATTTTCTATCACGTGTTTGTAGTGAATTTAGCAAACTGTTCACTAAATTTCTAATAATGT